>OX243788.1:0-515000 GCA_945859555.1 Megachile ligniseca
AGAGACAGAGACAGAGACAGAGACAGAGACAGAGACAGAGACAGAGACAGAGACAGAGACAGAGACAGAGACAGAGACAGAGACAGAGACAGAGACAGAGACAGAGACAGAGACAGAGACAGAGACAGAGACAGAGACAGAGACAGAGACAGAGACAGAGACAGAGACAGAGACAGAGACAGAGACAGAGACAGAGACAGAGACAGAGACAGAGACAGAGACAGAGACAGAGACAGAGACAGAGACAGAGACAGAGACAGAGACAGAGACAGAGACAGAGACAGAGACAGAGACAGAGACAGAGACAGAGACAGAGACAGAGACAGAGACAGAGACAGAGATGGAGACAGAGACAGAGGCAGACAGAGGCAGAGACAGAGGCAGATGCAGAGGCTGTGGCAGAGTCAGAGTCAGAGTCAGAGTCAGAGTCAGAGTCAGAGTCAGAGTCAGAGTCAGAGTCAGAGTCAGAGTCAGAGTCAGAGTCAGAGTCAGAGTCAGAGTCAGAGTCAGAGTCAGAGTCAGAGTCAGAGTCAGAGTCAGAGTCAGAGTCAGAGTCAGATGACAGAGTCAGAGACAGAGACAGAGACAGAGACAGAGACAGAGATGGAGACAGAGACAGAGGCAGACAGAGGCAGAGACAGAGGCAGATGCAGAGGCTGTGGCAGAGTCAGAGTCAGAGTCAGAGTCAGAGTCAGAGTCAGAGTCAGAGTCAGAGTCAGAGTCAGAGTCAGAGTCAGAGTCAGAGTCAGAGTCAGAGTCAGAGTCAGAGTCAGAGTCAGAGTCAGAGTCAGAGTCAGAGTCAGAGTCAGAGTCAGAGTCAGAGTCAGAGTCAGAGTCAGAGTCAGAGTCAGATGACAGAGTCAGAGACAGAGACAGAGACAGAGACAGAGACAGAGACAGAGACAGAGACAGAGACAGAGACAGAGATGGAGACAGAGAAAGAGACAGAGTCAGAGACAGAGACAGAGGCAGACAGAGGCAGAGACAGAGGCAGATGCAGAGTCAGAGTCAGAGTCAGAGTCAGAGTCAGAGTCAGAGTCAGAGTCAGAGTCAGAGTCAGAGTCAGAGTCAGAGTCAGAGTCAGATGACAGAGTCAGAGACAGAGACAGAGACAGAGACAGAGACAGAGACAGAGACAGAGACAGAGACAGAGACAGAGACAGAGACAGAGACAGAGATGGAGACAGAGAAAGAGACAGAGTCAGAGACAGAGACAGAGGCAGACAGAGGCAGAGACAGAGGCAGATGCAGAGTCAGAGTCAGAGTCAGAGTCAGAGTCAGAGTCAGAGTCAGAGTCAGAGTCAGAGTCAGAGTCAGAGTCAGAGTCAGAGACAGAGACAGATACAGAGACAGAGACAGAGACAGAGACAGAGTCAGAGACAGAGACAGAGACAGAAACAGAGACAGAGACAGAGACAGAGACAGAGACAGAGATGGAGACAGAGAAAGAGACAGAGTCAGAGACAGAGACAGAGGCAGACAGAGGCAGAGACAGAGGCAGATGCAGAGGCTGTGGCAGAGTCAGAGTCAGAGTCAGAGTCAGAGTCAGAGACAGAGACAGAGACAGCGGCATGTGCAGAGGCTGATTCAGAGTCAGAGTCAGAGTCAGAGTCAGAGTCAGAGTCAGAGTCAGAGTCAGAGTCAGAGTCAGAGTCAGAGTCAGAGTCAGAGTCAGAGTCAGAGTCAGAGTCAGAGTCAGAGTCAGAGTCAGAGTCAGAGTCAGAGTCAGAGTCAGAGTCAGAGTCAGAGTCAGAGTCAGAGTCAGAGTCAGAGTCCGAGTCGGAGTCGGAGTCGGAGTCGGAGTCGGAGTCGGAGTCGGAGTCGGAGTCGGAGTCAGAGTCAGAGTCAGAGTCAGAGTCAGAGTCAGAGTCAGAGTCAGAGTCAGAGTCAGAGTCAGAGTCAGAGTCAGAGTCAGAGTCAGAGTCAGAGTCAGAGTCAGAGTCAGAGTCAGAGTCAGAGTCAGAGTCAGAGTCAGAGTCAGAGTCAGAGTCAGAGTAAGAGTCAGAGTCAGAGTCAGAGTCAGAGTCAGAGTCAGAGTCAGAGTCAGAGTCAGAGTCAGAGTCAGAGTCAGAGTCAGAGTCAGAGTCAGAGTCAGAGTCAGAGTCAGAGTCAGATGACAGAGTCAGAGACAGAGACAGAGACAGAGACAGAGACAGAGACAGAGACAGAGACAGAGACAGAGACAGAGACAGAGACAGAGACAGAGATGGAGACAGAGAAAGAGACAGAGTCAGAGACAGAGACAGAGGCAGACAGAGGCAGAGACAGAGGCAGATGCAGAGTCAGAGTCAGAGTCAGAGTCAGAGTCAGAGTCAGAGTCAGAGTCAGAGTCAGAGTCAGAGTCAGAGTCAGAGTCAGAGTCAGAGTCAGAGTCAGAGTCAGAGACAGAGACAGAGACAGAGACAGAGACAGAGACAGAGACAGAGTCAGAGACAGGGACAGAGACAGAGACAGAGTCAGAGTCAGAGTCAGAGTCAGAGTCAGAGTCAGAGTCAGAGTCAGAGTCAGAGTCAGAGTCAGAGTCAGAGACAGAGACAGAGACAGAGACAGAGACAGAGACAGAGACAGAGACAGAGATGGAGACAGAGAAAGAGACAGAGACAGAGACAGAGACAGAGACAGAGACAGAGACAGAGACAGAGACAGAGACAGAGACAGAGACAGAGACAGAGACAGAGACAGAGACAGAGACAGAGACAGAGACAGAGACAGAGACAGAGACAGAGACAGAGACAGAGACAGAGACAGAGACAGAGTCAGAGTCAGAGTCAGAGTCAGAGTCAGAGTCAGATGACAGAGTCAGAGACAGAGACAGAGACAGAGACAGAGACAGAGACAGAGACAGAGACAGAGACAGAGACAGAGACAGAGACAGAGACAGAGACAGAGATGGAGACAGAGAAAGAGACAGAGTCAGAGACAGAGACAGAGGCAGACAGAGGCAGAGACAGAGGCAGATGCAGAGTCAGAGTCAGAGTCAGAGTCAGAGTCAGAGTCAGAGTCAGAGTCAGAGTCAGAGTCAGAGTCAGAGTCAGAGTCAGAGTCAGAGTCAGAGTCAGAGTCAGAGTCAGAGACAGAGACAGAGACAGAGACAGAGACAGAGACAGAGACAGAGTCAGAGACAGGGACAGAGACAGAGACAGAGTCAGAGTCAGAGTCAGAGTCAGAGTCAGAGTCAGAGTCAGAGTCAGAGTCAGAGTCAGAGTCAGAGTCAGAGACAGAGACAGAGACAGAGACAGAGACAGAGACAGAGACAGAGACAGAGATGGAGACAGAGAAAGAGACAGAGACAGAGACAGAGACAGAGACAGAGACAGAGACAGAGACAGAGACAGAGACAGAGACAGAGACAGAGACAGAGACAGAGACAGAGACAGAGACAGAGACAGAGACAGAGACAGAGACAGAGACAGAGACAGAGACAGAGACAGAGACAGAGACAGAGACAGAGACAGAGACAGAGACAGAGACAGAGACAGAGACAGAGACAGAGACAGAGACAGAGACAGAGACAGAGACAGAGACAGAGACAGAGACAGAGACAGAGACAGAGACAGAGACAGAGACAGAGACAGAGACAGAGACAGAGACAGAGACAGAGACAGAGACAGAGACAGAGACAGAGACAGAGACAGAGACAGAGACAGAGACAGAGACAGAGACAGAGACAGAGACAGAGACAGAGACAGAGACAGAGACAGAGACAGAGACAGAGACAGAGACAGAGACAGAGACAGAGACAGAGACAGAGACAGAGACAGAGACAGAGACAGAGACAGAGACAGAGACAGAGACAGAGACAGAGACAGAGACAGAGACAGAGACAGAGACAGAGACAGAGACAGAGACAGAGACAGAGACAGAGACAGAGACAGAGACAGAGACAGAGACAGAGACAGAGACAGAGACAGAGACAGAGACAGAGACAGAGACAGAGACAGAGACAGAGACAGAGACAGAGACAGAGACAGAGACAGAGACAGAGACAGAGACAGAGACAGAGACAGAGACAGAGACAGAGACAGAGACAGAGACAGAGACAGAGACAGAGACAGAGACAGAGACAGAGACAGAGACAGAGACAGAGACAGAGACAGAGACAGAGACAGAGACAGAGACAGAGACAGAGACAGAGACAGAGACAGAGACAGAGACAGAGGCAGATGCAGAGGCTGTGGCAGAGTCAGAGTCAGAGACAGAGACAGAGACGGAGGCAGACAGAGGCAGAGACAGAGGCAGATGCAGAGGCTGTGGCAGAGTCAGAGTCAGAGACAGAGACAGGGGCAGAGACAGAGGCAGATGCAGAGGCTGTGGCAGAGTCAGAGTCAGAGACAGAGTCAGAGTCAGAGTCAGAGTCAGAGTCAGAGTCAGAGTCAGAGTCAGAGTCAGAGTCAGAGTCAGAGTCAGAGTCAGAGTCAGAGTCAGAGTCAGAGTCAGAGTCAGAGTCAGAGTCAGAGTCAGAGTCAGAGTCAGAGTCAGAGTCAGAGTCAGAGTCAGAGTCAGAGTCAGAGTCAGAGTCAGAGTCAGAGTCAGAGTCAGAGTCAGAGTCAGAGTCAGAGTCAGAGTCAGAGTCAGAGTCAGAGTCAGAGTCAGAGTCAGAGTCAGAGTCAGAGTCAGAGTCAGAGTCAGAGTCAGAGTCAGAGTCAGAGTCAGAGTCAGAGTCAGAGTCAGATGACAGAGTCAGAGACAGAGACAGAGACAGAGACAGAGACAGAGACAGAGACAGAGACAGAGACAGAGACAGAGACAGAGACAGAGATGGAGACAGAGAAAGAGACAGAGTCAGAGACAGAGACAGAGGCAGACAGAGGCAGAGACAGAGGCAGATGCAGAGTCAGAGTCAGAGTCAGAGTCAGAGTCAGAGTCAGAGTCAGAGTCAGAGTCAGAGTCAGAGTCAGAGTCAGAGACAGAGACAGAGACAGAGACAGAGACAGAGACAGAGACAGAGTCAGAGACAGAGACAGAGACAGAGTCAGAGTCAGAGTCAGAGTCAGAGTCAGAGTCAGAGTCAGAGTCAGAGTCAGAGTCAGAGTCAGAGTCAGAGTCAGAGTCAGAGTCAGAGACAGAGACAGAGACAGAGACAGAGACAGAGACAGAGACAGAGACAGAGACAGAGATGGAGACAGAGAAAGAGACAGAGACAGAGACAGAGACAGAGACAGAGACAGAGACAGAGACAGAGACAGAGACAGAGACAGAGACAGAGACAGAGACAGAGACAGAGACAGAGACAGAGACAGAGACAGAGACAGAGACAGAGACAGAGACAGAGACAGAGACAGAGACAGAGACAGAGACAGAGACAGAGACAGAGACAGAGACAGAGACAGAGACAGAGACAGAGACAGAGACAGAGACAGAGACAGAGACAGAGACAGAGACAGAGACAGAGACAGAGACAGAGACAGAGACAGAGACAGAGACAGAGACAGAGACAGAGACAGAGACAGAGACAGAGACAGAGACAGAGACAGAGACAGAGACAGAGACAGAGACAGAGACAGAGACAGAGACAGAGACAGAGACAGAGACAGAGACAGAGACAGAGACAGAGACAGAGACAGAGACAGAGACAGAGACAGAGACAGAGACAGAGACAGAGACAGAGACAGAGACAGAGACAGAGACAGAGAGAGAGACAGAGACAGAGACAGAGACAGAGACAGAGACAGAGACAGAGACAGAGACAGAGATGGAGACAGAGACAGAGGCAGACAGAGGCAGAGACAGAGGCAGATGCAGAGGCTGTGGCAGAGTCAGAGTCAGAGTCAGAGTCAGAGTCAGAGTCAGAGTCAGAGTCAGAGTCAGAGTCAGAGTCAGAGTCAGAGTCAGAGTCAGAGTCAGAGTCAGAGTCAGAGTCAGAGTCAGAGTCAGAGTCAGAGTCAGAGTCAGAGTCAGAGTCAGAGTCAGAGACAGAGACAGAGACAGAGACAGAAACAGAGACAGAGACAGAGACAGAGACAGAGACAGAGATGGAGACAGAGAAAGAGACAGAGTCAGAGACAGAGACAGAGGCAGACAGAGGCAGAGACAGAGGCAGATGCAGAGGCTGTGGCAGAGTCAGAGTCAGAGACAGAGTCAGAGTCAGAGTCAGAGTCAGAGGCAGAGACAGAGACAGAGACAGCAACAGAGACAGAGATAGACAGAGACAGAGGCAGATGCAGAGGCTGAGGCACAGTCAGAGTCAGAGTCAGAGTCAGAGTCAGAGTCAGAGTCAGAGTCAGAGTCAGAGTCAGAGTCAGAGTCAGAGTCAGAGTCAGAGTCAGAGTCAGAGTCAGAGTCAGAGTCAGAGTCAGAGTCAGAGACAGAGACAGAGACAGCGGCATGTGCAGAGGCTGATTCAGAGTCAGAGTCAGAGTCAGAGTCAGAGTCAGAGTCAGAGTCAGAGTCAGAGTCAGAGTCAGAGTCAGAGTCAGAGTCAGAGTCAGAGTCAGAGTCAGAGTCAGAGTCAGAGTCAGAGTCAGAGTCAGAGTCAGAGTCAGAGTCAGAGTCAGAGTCAGAGTCAGAGTCAGAGTCAGAGTCAGAGTCAGAGTCAGAGTCAGAGTCAGAGTCAGAGTCAGAGTCAGAGTCAGAGTCAGAGGCAGATGCAGAGGCTGAGGCACAGTCAGAGTCTGAGACAGAGACAGAGACAGAGACAGAGACAGAGACAGAGACAGAGACAGAGACAGAGACAGAGATGGAGACAGAGAAAGAGACAGAGACAGAGACAGAGACAGAGACAGAGACAGAGATGGAGACAGAGAAAGAGACAGAGACAGAGACAGAGACAGAGGCAGACAGAGGCAGAGACAGAGGCAGATGCAGAGGCTGTGGCAGAGTCAGAGTCAGAGACAGAGTCAGAGTCAGAGGCAGAGACAGAGACAGAGACAGAGACAGAGACAGAGATGGAGACAGAGAAAGAGACAGAGTCAGAGACAGAGACAGAGGCAGACAGAGGCAGAGACAGAGGCAGATGCAGAGGCTGTGGCAGAGTCAGAGTCAGAGACAGAGTCAGAGTCAGAGTCAGAGGCAGAGACAGAGACAGAGACAGCAACAGAGACAGAGATAGACAGAGACAGAGGCAGATGCAGAGGCTGAGGCACAGTCAGAGTCAGAGTCAGAGTCAGAGTCAGAGTCAGAGTCAGAGTCAGAGTCAGAGTCAGAGTCAGAGTCAGAGTCAGAGTCAGAGTCAGAGTCAGAGTCAGAGTCAGAGTCAGAGACAGAGACAGAGACAGCGGCATGTGCAGAGGCTGATTCAGAGTCAGAGTCAGAGTCAGAGTCAGAGTCAGAGTCAGAGTCAGAGACAGAGACAGAGACAGCGGCATGTGCAGAGGCTGATTCAGAGTCAGAGTCAGAGTCAGAGTCAGAGTCAGAGTCAGAGTCAGAGTCAGAGTCAGAGTCAGAGTCAGAGTCAGAGTCAGAGTCAGAGTCAGAGTCAGAGTCAGAGTCAGAGTCAGAGTCAGAGTCAGAGTCAGAGTCAGAGTCAGAGTCAGAGTCAGAGTCAGAGTCAGAGTCAGAGTCAGAGTCAGAGTCAGAGTCAGAGTCAGAGTCAGAGTCAGAGTCAGAGTCAGAGTCAGAGTCAGAGGCAGATGCAGAGGCTGAGGCACAGTCAGAGTCTGAGACAGAGACAGAGACAGAGACAGAGACAGAGACAGAGACAGAGACAGAGACAGAGACAGAGATGGAGACAGAGAAAGAGACAGAGACAGAGACAGAGACAGAGACAGAGACAGAGATGGAGACAGAGAAAGAGACAGAGACAGAGACAGAGACAGAGGCAGAGTCAGAGTCAGAGTCAGAGTCAGAGTCAGAGTCAGAGTCAGAGTCAGAGTCAGAGTCAGAGTCAGAGTCAGAGTCAGAGTCAGAGTCAGAGTCAGAGTCAGAGTCAGAGTCAGAGTCAGAGTCAGAGTCAGAGTCAGAGTCAGAGTCAGAGTCAGAGTCAGAGTCAGAGGCAGATGCAGAGGCTGAGGCACAGTCAGAGTCTGAGACAGAGACAGAGACAGAGACAGAGACAGAGACAGAGACAGAGACAGAGACAGAGATGGAGACAGAGAAAGAGACAGAGACAGAGACAGAGACAGAGACAGAGACAGAGATGGAGACAGAGAAAGAGACAGAGACAGAGGCAGACAGAGGCAGAGACAGAGGCAGATGCAGAGGCTGTGGCAGAGTCAGAGTCAGAGACAGAGTCAGAGTCAGAGGCAGAGACAGAGACAGAGACAGAGACAGAGACAGAGATGGAGACAGAGAAAGAGACAGAGTCAGAGACAGAGACAGAGGCAGACAGAGGCAGAGACAGAGGCAGAGTCAGAGTCAGAGTCAGAGTCAGAGTCAGAGTCAGAGTCAGAGTCAGAGTCAGAGTCAGAGTCAGAGTCAGAGTCAGAGTCAGAGTCAGAGTCAGAGTCAGAGTCAGAGTCAGAGTCAGAGACAGAGACAGAGACAGCGGCATGTGCAGAGGCTGATTCAGAGTCAGAGTCAGAGTCAGAGTCAGAGTCAGAGTCAGAGTCAGAGTCAGAGTCAGAGTCAGAGTCAGAGTCAGAGTCAGAGTCAGAGTCAGAGTCAGAGTCAGAGTCAGAGTCAGAGTCAGAGTCAGAGTCAGAGTCAGAGTCAGAGTCAGAGTCAGAGTCAGAGTCAGAGTCAGAGTCAGAGTCAGAGTCAGAGTCAGAGTCAGAGTCAGAGTCAGAGTCAGAGTCAGAGTCAGAGTCAGAGTCAGAGTCAGAGTCAGAGTCAGAGTCAGAGTCAGAGTCAGAGTCAGAGTCAGAGTCAGAGTCAGAGTCAGAGTCAGAGTCAGAGTCAGAGTCAGAGTCAGAGTCAGAGTCAGAGTCAGAGTCAGAGTCAGAGTCAGAGTCAGAGTCAGAGTCAGAGTCAGAGTCAGAGTCAGAGTCAGAGTCAGAGTCAGAGACAGAGACAGAGACAGAGACAGAGACAGAGACAGAGACAGAGACAGAGACAGAGACAGAGACAGAGACAGAGACAGAGACAGAGACAGAGACAGAGACAGAGACAGAGACAGAGACAGAGACAGAGACAGAGACAGAGACAGAGACAGAGACAGAGACAGAGACAGAGACAGAGACAGAGACAGAGACAGAGACAGAGACAGAGACAGAGACAGAGACAGAGACAGAGACAGAGACAGAGACAGAGACAGAGACAGAGACAGAGACAGAGACAGAGACAGAGACAGAGACAGAGACAGAGACAGAGACAGAGACAGAGACAGAGACAGAGACAGAGACAGAGACAGAGACAGAGACAGAGACAGAGACAGAGACAGAGACAGAGACAGAGGCAGACAGAGGCAGAGACAGAGGCAGATGCAGAGTCAGAGACAGAGTCAGAGTCAGAGGCAGAGACAGAGACAGAGACAGGCAACAGAGACAGAGATAGACAGAGACAGAGGCAGATGCAGAGGCTGAGGCACAGTCAGAGTCTGAGTCAGAGTCAGAGTCAGAGTCAGAGACAGAGGCAGAGACAGAGACAGAGACAGAGACAGAGACAGAGACAGAGACAGAGACAGAGACAGAGACAGAGTCAGAGTCAGAGTCAGAGACAGAGACAGAGACAGAGACAGAGACAGAGACAGAGACAGAGACAGAGACAGAGACAGAGACAGAGACAGAGACAGAGACAGAGACAGAGACAGAGACAGAGACAGAGACAGAGACAGAGACAGAGACAGAGACAGAGACAGAGACAGAGACAGAGACAGAGACAGAGACAGAGACAGAGACAGAGACAGAGACAGAGACAGAGACAGAGACAGAGACAGAGACAGAGACAGAGACAGAGACAGAGACAGAGACAGAGACAGAGACAGAGACAGAGACAGAGACAGAGACAGAGACAGAGACAGAGACAGAGACAGAGACAGAGACAGAGACAGAGACAGAGACAGAGACAGAGACAGAGACAGAGACAGAGACAGAGACAGAGACAGAGACAGAGACAGAGACAGAGACAGAGACAGAGACAGAGACAGAGACAGAGACAGAGACAGAGACAGAGACAGAGACAGAGACAGAGACAGAGACAGAGACAGAGACAGAGACAGAGACAGAGACAGAGACAGAGACAGAGACAGAGACAGAGACAGAGACAGAGACAGAGACAGAGACAGAGACAGAGACAGAGACAGAGACAGAGACAGAGACAGAGACAGAGACAGAGACAGAGACAGAGACAGAGACAGAGACAGAGACAGAGACAGAGACAGAGACAGAGACAGAGACAGAGACAGAGACAGAGACAGAGACAGAGACAGAGACAGAGACAGAGACAGAGACAGAGACAGAGACAGAGACAGAGACAGAGACAGAGACAGAGACAGAGACAGAGACAGAGACAGAGACAGAGACAGAGACAGAGACAGAGACAGAGACAGAGACAGAGACAGAGACAGAGACAGAGACAGAGACAGAGACAGAGACAGAGACAGAGACAGAGACAGAGACAGAGACAGAGACAGAGACAGAGACAGAGACAGAGACAGAGACAGAGACAGAGACAGAGACAGAGACAGAGACAGAGACAGAGACAGAGACAGAGACAGAGACAGAGACAGAGGCAGACAGAGGCAGAGACAGAGGCAGATGCAGAGTCAGAGACAGAGTCAGAGGCAGATGCAGAGTCAGAGACAGAGTCAGAGTCAGAGGCAGAGACAGAGACAGAGACAGGCAACAGAGACAGAGATAGACAGAGACAGAGGCAGATGCAGAGGCTGAGGCACAGTCAGAGTCTGAGTCAGAGTCAGAGTCAGAGTCAGAGACAGAGGCAGAGACAGAGACAGAGACAGAGACAGAGACAGAGACAGAGACAGAGACAGAGACAGAGACAGAGACAGAGACAGAGACAGAGACAGAGACAGAGACAGAGTCAGAGTCAGAGTCAGAGTCAGAGTCAGAGTCAGAGTCAGAGTCAGAGTCAGAGTCAGAGTCAGAGTCCGAGTCAGAGTCAGAGACAGAGTCAGAGTCAGAGTCAGAGTCAGAGTCAGAGTCAGAGTCAGAGTCAGAGTCAGAGTCAGAGTCAGAGGCAGATGCAGAGGCTGAGGCACAGTCACAGTCAGAGTCAGAGTCAGAGTCAGAGGCAGATGCAGAGGCTGAGGCACAGTCAGAGGCAGAGTCAGAGTCAGAGTCAGAGACAGAGGCAGAGACAGAGACAGAGACAGAGTCAGAGTCAGAGGCAGAGACAGAGACAGAGACAGCAACAGAGACAGAGATAGACAGAGACAGAGGCAGATGCAGAGGCTGAGGCACAGTCAGAGTCAGAGTCAGAGTCAGAGTCAGAGTCAGAGTCAGAGTCAGAGTCAGAGTCAGAGTCAGAGTCAGAGACAGAGGCAGAGACAGAGACAGAGACAGAGACAGAGACAGAGACAGAGACAGAGGCAGACAGAGGCAGAGACAGAGGCAGATGCAGAGTCAGAGACAGAGTCAGAGTCAGAGGCAGAGACAGAGACAGAGACAGGCAACAGAGACAGAGATAGACAGAGACAGAGGCAGATGCAGAGGCTGAGGCACAGTCAGAGTCTGAGTCAGAGTCAGAGTCAGAGTCAGAGACAGAGGCAGAGACAGAGACAGAGACAGAGACAGAGACAGAGACAGAGACAGAGACAGAGACAGAGACAGAGACAGAGACAGAGTCAGAGTCAGAGTCAGAGTCAGAGTCAGAGTCAGAGTCCGAGTCAGAGTCAGAGACAGAGTCAGAGTCAGAGTCAGAGTCAGAGTCAGAGTCAGAGTCAGAGTCAGAGTCAGAGTCAGAGTCAGAGTCAGAGTCAGAGTCAGAGTCAGAGTCAGAGTCAGGGTCAGGGTCAGAGTCAGAGTCAGAGTCAGAGTCAGAGTCAGAGTCAGAGTCAGAGTCAGAGTCAGAGTCAGAGTCAGAGTCAGAGTCAGAGGCAGAGTCAGAGGCAGATGCAGAGGCTGAGGCACAGTCAGAGTCTGAGACAGAGACAGAGACAGAGACAGAGACAGAGACAGAGACAGAGACAGAGACAGAGACAGAGATGGAGACAGAGAAAGAGGCAGAGACAGAGACAGAGACAGAGGCAGACAGAGGCAGAGACAGAGGCAGATGCAGAGACTGTGGCAGAGTCAGAGTCAGAGACAGAGACAGAGACAGAGACAGAGGCAGACAGAGGCAGAGACAGAGGCAGATGCAGAGGCTGTGGCAGAGTCAGAGTCAGAGTCAGAGTCAGAGTCAGAGTCAGAGTCAGAGTCAGAGTCAGAGTCAGAGTCAGAGTCAGAGTCAGAGTCAGAGTCAGAGTCAGAGTCAGAGTCAGAGTCAGAGTCAGAGTCAGAGTCAGAGTCAGAGTCAGAGGCAGATGCAGAGGCTGAGGCACAGTCAGAGTCAGAGTCAGAGTCAGAGTCAGAGTCAGAGGCAGATGCAGAGGCTGAGGCACAGTCAGAGGCAGAGTCAGAGTCAGAGTCAGAGTCAGAGACAGAGGCAGAGACAGAGACAGAGACAGAGACAGAGACAGAGACAGAGACAGAGACAGAGACAGAGACAGAGACAGAGACAGAGACAGAGACAGAGACAGAGACAGAGACAGAGACAGAGACAGAGACAGAGACAGAGACAGAGACAGAGACAGAGACGGAGACGGAGACGGAGACGGAGACGGAGACAGAGACAGAGTCAGAGACAGAGTCAGAGACAGAGACAGAGACAGAGACAGAGACAGAGACAGAGACAGAGACAGAGACAGAGACAGAGACAGAGACCGAGACAGAGACAGAGACAGAGACAGAGACAGAGACAGAGACAGAGACAGAGACAGAGACAGAGACAGAGACAGAGACAGAGACAGAGACAGAGACAGAGACAGAGACAGAGACAGAGACAGAGACAGAGACAGAGACAGAGACAGAGACAGAGACAGAGACAGAGACAGAGACAGAGACAGAGACAGAGACAGAGACAGAGACAGAGACAGAGACAGAGACAGAGACAGAGACAGAGACAGAGACAGAGACAGAGACAGAGACAGAGACAGAGACAGAGACAGAGACAGAGACAGAGACAGAGACAGAGACAGAGTCAGAGTCAGAGTCAGAGTCAGAGTCCGAGTCAGAGTCAGAGACAGAGTCAGAGTCAGAGTCAGAGTCAGAGTCAGAGTCAGAGTCAGAGTCAGAGTCAGAGTCAGAGTCAGAGTCAGAGTCAGAGTCAGAGTCAGAGTCAGAGTCAGAGTCAGGGTCAGGGTCAGAGTCAGAGTCAGAGTCAGAGTCAGAGTCAGAGTCAGAGTCAGAGTCAGAGTCAGAGTCAGAGTCAGAGTCAGAGTCAGAGTCAGAGTCAGAGGCAGATGCAGAGGCTGAGGCACAGTCAGAGTCTGAGACAGAGACAGAGACAGAGACAGAGACAGAGACAGAGACAGAGACAGAGACAGAGACAGAGATGGAGACAGAGAAAGAGGCAGAGACAGAGACAGAGACAGAGGCAGACAGAGGCAGAGACAGAGGCAGATGCAGAGACTGTGGCAGAGTCAGAGTCAGAGACAGAGACAGAGACAGAGACAGAGGCAGACAGAGGCAGAGACAGAGGCAGATGCAGAGGCTGTGGCAGAGTCAGAGTCAGAGTCAGAGTCAGAGTCAGAGTCAGAGTCAGAGTCAGAGTCAGAGTCAGAGTCAGAGTCAGAGTCAGAGTCAGAGTCAGAGTCAGAGTCAGAGTCAGAGTCAGAGTCAGAGTCAGAGTCAGAGTCAGAGGCAGAGTCAGAGTCAGAGTCAGAGTCAGAGTCAGAGTCAGAGTCAGAGTCAGAGTCAGAGTCAGAGTCAGAGTCAGAGTCAGAGTCAGAGTCAGAGTCAGAGTCAGAGTCAGAGTCAGAGTCAGAGTCAGAGTCAGAGTCAGAGTCAGAGTCAGAGTCAGAGGCAGATGCAGAGGCTGAGGCACAGTCAGAGTCAGAGTCAGAGTCAGAGTCAGAGGCAGATGCAGAGGCTGAGGCACAGTCAGAGGCAGAGTCAGAGTCAGAGTCAGAGTCAGAGACAGAGGCAGAGACAGAGACAGAGACAGAGACAGAGACAGAGACAGAGACAGAGACAGAGACAGAGACAGAGACAGAGACAGAGACAGAGACAGAGACAGAGACAGAGACAGAGACAGAGACAGAGACAGAGACAGAGACAGAGACAGAGACAGAGACAGAGACAGAGACAGAGACAGAGACAGAGACAGAGACAGAGACAGAGACAGAGACAGAGACAGAGACAGAGACAGAGACAGAGACAGAGACAGAGACAGAGACAGAGACAGAGACAGAGACAGAGACAGAGACAGAGACAGAGACAGAGACAGAGACAGAGACAGAGACAGAGACAGAGACAGAGACAGAGACAGAGACAGAGACAGAGACAGAGACAGAGACAGAGACAGAGACAGAGACAGAGACAGAGACAGAGACAGAGACAGAGACAGAGACAGAGACAGAGACAGAGACAGAGACAGAGACAGAGACAGAGACAGAGACAGAGACAGAGTCAGAGACAGAGACAGAGACAGAGACAGAGACAGAGACAGAGACAGAGACAGAGACAGAGACAGAGACAGAGACAGAGACAGAGACAGAGACAGAGACAGAGACAGAGACAGAGACAGAGACAGAGACAGAGACAGAGACAGAGACAGAGACAGAGACAGAGACAGAGACAGAGACAGAGACAGAGACAGAGACAGAGACAGAGACAGAGACAGAGACAGAGACAGAGACAGAGACAGAGACAGAGACAGAGACAGAGACAGAGACAGAGACAGAGACAGAGACAGAGACAGAGACAGAGACAGAGACAGAGACAGAGACAGAGACAGAGACAGAGACAGAGACAGAGACAGAGACAGAGACAGAGACAGAGACAGAGACAGAGACAGAGACAGAGACAGAGACAGAGACAGAGACAGAGACAGAGACAGAGACAGAGACAGAGACAGAGACAGAGACAGAGACAGAGACAGAGACAGAGACAGAGACAGAGACAGAGACAGAGACAGAGACAGAGACAGAGACAGAGACAGAGACAGAGACAGAGACAGAGACAGAGGCAGACAGAGGCAGAGACAGAGGCAGATGCAGAGTCAGAGACAGAGTCAGAGGCAGATGCAGAGTCAGAGACAGAGTCAGAGTCAGAGGCAGAGACAGAGACAGAGACAGGCAACAGAGACAGAGATAGACAGAGACAGAGGCAGATGCAGAGGCTGAGGCACAGTCAGAGTCTGAGTCAGAGTCAGAGTCAGAGTCAGAGACAGAGGCAGAGACAGAGACAGAGACAGAGACAGAGACAGAGACAGAGACAGAGACAGAGACAGAGACAGAGACAGAGACAGAGACAGAGACAGAGACAGAGACAGAGTCAGAGTCAGAGTCAGAGTCAGAGTCAGAGTCAGAGTCAGAGTCAGAGTCAGAGTCAGAGTCAGAGTCCGAGTCAGAGTCAGAGACAGAGTCAGAGTCAGAGTCAGAGTCAGAGTCAGAGTCAGAGTCAGAGTCAGAGGCAGATGCAGAGGCTGAGGCACAGTCACAGTCAGAGTCAGAGTCAGAGTCAGAGGCAGATGCAGAGGCTGAGGCACAGTCAGAGGCAGAGTCAGAGTCAGAGTCAGAGACAGAGGCAGAGACAGAGACAGAGACAGAGTCAGAGTCAGAGGCAGAGACAGAGACAGAGACAGCAACAGAGACAGAGATAGACAGAGACAGAGGCAGATGCAGAGGCTGAGGCACAGTCAGAGTCAGAGTCAGAGTCAGAGTCAGAGTCAGAGTCAGAGTCAGAGTCAGAGTCAGAGTCAGAGTCAGAGACAGAGGCAGAGACAGAGACAGAGACAGAGACAGAGACAGAGACAGAGACAGAGGCAGACAGAGGCAGAGACAGAGGCAGATGCAGAGTCAGAGACAGAGTCAGAGTCAGAGGCAGAGACAGAGACAGAGACAGGCAACAGAGACAGAGATAGACAGAGACAGAGGCAGATGCAGAGGCTGAGGCACAGTCAGAGTCTGAGTC
Organism: Megachile ligniseca; assembly: GCA_945859555.1. NCBI lineage: Eukaryota > Metazoa > Arthropoda > Insecta > Hymenoptera > Megachilidae > Megachile > Megachile ligniseca. Next base: position 15,948 of record OX243788.1, read on the forward strand.
AGAGTCAGAGTCAGAGTCAGAGACAGAGGCAGAGACAGAGACAGAGACAGAGACAGAGACAGAGACAGAGACAGAGACAGAGACAGAGACAGAGACAGAGACAGAGACAGAGTCAGAGTCAGAGTCAGAGTCAGAGTCAGAGTCAGAGTCCGAGTCAGAGTCAGAGACAGAGTCAGAGTCAGAGTCAGAGTCAGAGTCAGAGTCAGAGTCAGAGTCAGAGTCAGAGTCAGAGTCAGAGTCAGAGTCAGAGTCAGAGTCAGAGTCAGAGTCAGGGTCAGGGTCAGAGTCAGAGTCAGAGTCAGAGTCAGAGTCAGAGTCAGAGTCAGAGTCAGAGTCAGAGTCAGAGTCAGAGTCAGAGTCAGAGGCAGAGTCAGAGGCAGATGCAGAGGCTGAGGCACAGTCAGAGTCTGAGACAGAGACAGAGACAGAGACAGAGACAGAGACAGAGACAGAGACAGAGACAGAGACAGAGATGGAGACAGAGAAAGAGGCAGAGACAGAGACAGAGACAGAGGCAGACAGAGGCAGAGACAGAGGCAGATGCAGAGACTGTGGCAGAGTCAGAGTCAGAGACAGAGACAGAGACAGAGACAGAGGCAGACAGAGGCAGAGACAGAGGCAGATGCAGAGGCTGTGGCAGAGTCAGAGTCAGAGTCAGAGTCAGAGTCAGAGTCAGAGTCAGAGTCAGAGTCAGAGTCAGAGTCAGAGTCAGAGTCAGAGTCAGAGTCAGAGTCAGAGTCAGAGTCAGAGTCAGAGTCAGAGTCAGAGTCAGAGTCAGAGTCAGAGGCAGATGCAGAGGCTGAGGCACAGTCAGAGTCAGAGTCAGAGTCAGAGTCAGAGTCAGAGGCAGATGCAGAGGCTGAGGCACAGTCAGAGGCAGAGTCAGAGTCAGAGTCAGAGTCAGAGACAGAGGCAGAGACAGAGACAGAGACAGAGACAGAGACAGAGACAGAGACAGAGACAGAGACAGAGACAGAGACAGAGACAGAGACAGAGACAGAGACAGAGACAGAGACAGAGACAGAGACAGAGACAGAGACAGAGACAGAGACAGAGACAGAGACGGAGACGGAGACGGAGACGGAGACGGAGACAGAGACAGAGTCAGAGACAGAGTCAGAGACAGAGACAGAGACAGAGACAGAGACAGAGACAGAGACAGAGACAGAGACAGAGACCGAGACAGAGACAGAGACAGAGACAGAGACAGAGACAGAGACAGAGACAGAGACAGAGACAGAGACAGAGACAGAGACAGAGACAGAGACAGAGACAGAGACAGAGACAGAGACAGAGACAGAGACAGAGACAGAGACAGAGACAGAGACAGAGACAGAGACAGAGACAGAGACAGAGACAGAGACAGAGACAGAGACAGAGACAGAGACAGAGACAGAGACAGAGACAGAGACAGAGACAGAGACAGAGACAGAGACAGAGACAGAGACAGAGACAGAGACAGAGACAGAGACAGAGTCAGAGTCAGAGTCAGAGTCAGAGTCCGAGTCAGAGTCAGAGACAGAGTCAGAGTCAGAGTCAGAGTCAGAGTCAGAGTCAGAGTCAGAGTCAGAGTCAGAGTCAGAGTCAGAGTCAGAGTCAGAGTCAGAGTCAGAGTCAGAGTCAGAGTCAGGGTCAGGGTCAGAGTCAGAGTCAGAGTCAGAGTCAGAGTCAGAGTCAGAGTCAGAGTCAGAGTCAGAGTCAGAGTCAGAGTCAGAGTCAGAGTCAGAGTCAGAGGCAGATGCAGAGGCTGAGGCACAGTCAGAGTCTGAGACAGAGACAGAGACAGAGACAGAGACAGAGACAGAGACAGAGACAGAGACAGAGACAGAGATGGAGACAGAGAAAGAGGCAGAGACAGAGACAGAGACAGAGGCAGACAGAGGCAGAGACAGAGGCAGATGCAGAGACTGTGGCAGAGTCAGAGTCAGAGACAGAGACAGAGACAGAGACAGAGGCAGACAGAGGCAGAGACAGAGGCAGATGCAGAGGCTGTGGCAGAGTCAGAGTCAGAGTCAGAGTCAGAGTCAGAGTCAGAGTCAGAGTCAGAGTCAGAGTCAGAGTCAGAGTCAGAGTCAGAGTCAGAGTCAGAGTCAGAGTCAGAGTCAGAGTCAGAGTCAGAGTCAGAGTCAGAGTCAGAGTCAGAGGCAGATGCAGAGGCTGAGGCACAGTCAGAGTCAGAGTCAGAGTCAGAGTCAGAGTCAGAGGCAGATGCAGAGGCTGAGGCACAGTCAGAGACAGAGACAGAGTCAGAGTCAGAGTCAGAGACAGAGGCAGAGACAGAGACAGAGACAGAGACAGAGACAGAGACAGAGACAGAGACAGAGACAGAGACAGAGACAGAGACAGAGACAGAGACAGAGACAGAGACAGAGACAGAGACAGAGACAGAGACAGAGACAGAGACAGAGACAGAGACAGAGACAGAGACAGAGACAGAGACAGAGACAGAGACAGAGACGGAGACGGAGACGGAGACGGAGACGGAGACGGAGACGGAGACGGAGACAGAGACAGAGTCAGAGACAGAGTCAGAGACAGAGACAGAGACAGAGACAGAGACAGAGACAGAGACAGAGACAGAGACAGAGACCGAGACAGAGACAGAGACAGAGACAGAGACAGAGACAGAGACAGAGACAGAGACAGAGACAGAGACAGAGACAGAGACAGAGACAGAGACAGAGACAGAGACAGAGACAGAGACAGAGACAGAGACAGAGACAGAGACAGAGACAGAGACAGAGACAGAGACAGAGACAGAGACAGAGACAGAGACAGAGACAGAGACAGAGACAGAGACAGAGACAGAGACAGAGACAGAGACAGAGACAGAGACAGAGACAGAGACAGAGACAGAGACAGAGACAGAGACAGAGACAGAGACAGAGACAGAGACAGAGACAGAGACAGAGACAGAGACAGAGACAGAGACAGAGACAGAGACAGAGACAGAGACAGAGACAGAGACAGAGACAGAGACAGAGACAGAGACAGAGACAGAGACAGAGACAGAGACAGAGACAGAGACAGAGACAGAGACAGAGACAGAGACAGAGACAGAGACAGAGACAGAGACAGAGACAGAGACAGAGACAGAGACAGAGACAGAGACAGAGACAGAGACAGAGACAGAGACAGAGACAGAGACAGAGACAGAGACAGAGACAGAGACAGAGACAGAGACAGAGACAGAGACAGAGACAGAGACAGAGACAGAGACAGAGACAGAGACAGAGACAGAGACAGAGACAGAGACAGAGACAGAGACAGAGACAGAGACAGAGACAGAGGCAGACAGAGGCAGAGACAGAGGCAGATGCAGAGTCAGAGACAGAGTCAGAGGCAGATGCAGAGTCAGAGACAGAGTCAGAGTCAGAGGCAGAGACAGAGACAGAGACAGGCAACAGAGACAGAGATAGACAGAGACAGAGGCAGATGCAGAGGCTGAGGCACAGTCAGAGTCTGAGTCAGAGTCAGAGTCAGAGTCAGAGACAGAGGCAGAGACAGAGACAGAGACAGAGACAGAGACAGAGACAGAGACAGAGACAGAGACAGAGACAGAGACAGAGACAGAGACAGAGACAGAGACAGAGACAGAGTCAGAGTCAGAGTCAGAGTCAGAGTCAGAGTCAGAGTCAGAGTCAGAGTCAGAGTCAGAGTCAGAGTCCGAGTCAGAGTCAGAGACAGAGTCAGAGTCAGAGTCAGAGTCAGAGTCAGAGTCAGAGTCAGAGTCAGAGTCAGAGTCAGAGTCAGAGGCAGATGCAGAGGCTGAGGCACAGTCACAGTCAGAGTCAGAGTCAGAGTCAGAGGCAGATGCAGAGGCTGAGGCACAGTCAGAGGCAGAGTCAGAGTCAGAGTCAGAGACAGAGGCAGAGACAGAGACAGAGACAGAGTCAGAGTCAGAGGCAGAGACAGAGACAGAGACAGCAACAGAGACAGAGATAGACAGAGACAGAGGCAGATGCAGAGGCTGAGGCACAGTCAGAGTCAGAGTCAGAGTCAGAGTCAGAGTCAGAGTCAGAGTCAGAGTCAGAGTCAGAGTCAGAGTCAGAGACAGAGGCAGAGACAGAGACAGAGACAGAGACAGAGACAGAGACAGAGACAGAGGCAGACAGAGGCAGAGACAGAGGCAGATGCAGAGTCAGAGACAGAGTCAGAGTCAGAGGCAGAGACAGAGACAGAGACAGGCAACAGAGACAGAGATAGACAGAGACAGAGGCAGATGCAGAGGCTGAGGCACAGTCAGAGTCTGAGTCAGAGTCAGAGTCAGAGTCAGAGACAGAGGCAGAGACAGAGACAGAGACAGAGACAGAGACAGAGACAGAGACAGAGACAGAGACAGAGACAGAGACAGAGACAGAGTCAGAGTCAGAGTCAGAGTCAGAGTCAGAGTCAGAGTCCGAGTCAGAGTCAGAGACAGAGTCAGAGTCAGAGTCAGAGTCAGAGTCAGAGTCAGAGTCAGAGTCAGAGTCAGAGTCAGAGTCAGAGTCAGAGTCAGAGTCAGAGTCAGAGTCAGAGTCAGGGTCAGGGTCAGAGTCAGAGTCAGAGTCAGAGTCAGAGTCAGAGTCAGAGTCAGAGTCAGAGTCAGAGTCAGAGTCAGAGTCAGAGTCAGAGGCAGAGTCAGAGGCAGATGCAGAGGCTGAGGCACAGTCAGAGTCTGAGACAGAGACAGAGACAGAGACAGAGACAGAGACAGAGACAGAGACAGAGACAGAGACAGAGATGGAGACAGAGAAAGAGGCAGAGACAGAGACAGAGACAGAGGCAGACAGAGGCAGAGACAGAGGCAGATGCAGAGACTGTGGCAGAGTCAGAGTCAGAGACAGAGACAGAGACAGAGACAGAGGCAGACAGAGGCAGAGACAGAGGCAGATGCAGAGGCTGTGGCAGAGTCAGAGTCAGAGTCAGAGTCAGAGTCAGAGTCAGAGTCAGAGTCAGAGTCAGAGTCAGAGTCAGAGTCAGAGTCAGAGTCAGAGTCAGAGTCAGAGTCAGAGTCAGAGTCAGAGTCAGAGTCAGAGTCAGAGTCAGAGTCAGAGGCAGATGCAGAGGCTGAGGCACAGTCAGAGTCAGAGTCAGAGTCAGAGTCAGAGTCAGAGGCAGATGCAGAGGCTGAGGCACAGTCAGAGGCAGAGTCAGAGTCAGAGTCAGAGTCAGAGACAGAGGCAGAGACAGAGACAGAGACAGAGACAGAGACAGAGACAGAGACAGAGACAGAGACAGAGACAGAGACAGAGACAGAGACAGAGACAGAGACAGAGACAGAGACAGAGACAGAGACAGAGACAGAGACGGAGACGGAGACGGAGACGGAGACGGAGACAGAGACAGAGTCAGAGACAGAGTCAGAGACAGAGACAGAGACAGAGACAGAGACAGAGACAGAGACAGAGACAGAGACCGAGACAGAGACAGAGACAGAGACAGAGACAGAGACAGAGACAGAGACAGAGACAGAGACAGAGACAGAGACAGAGACAGAGACAGAGACAGAGACAGAGACAGAGACAGAGACAGAGACAGAGACAGAGACAGAGACAGAGACAGAGACAGAGACAGAGACAGAGACAGAGACAGAGACAGAGACAGAGACAGAGACAGAGACAGAGACAGAGACAGAGACAGAGACAGAGACAGAGACAGAGACAGAGACAGAGACAGAGACAGAGACAGAGTCAGAGTCAGAGTCAGAGTCAGAGTCCGAGTCAGAGTCAGAGACAGAGTCAGAGTCAGAGTCAGAGTCAGAGTCAGAGTCAGAGTCAGAGTCAGAGTCAGAGTCAGAGTCAGAGTCAGAGTCAGAGTCAGAGTCAGAGTCAGAGTCAGAGTCAGAGTCAGAGTCAGTGTCAGAGTCAGAGTCAGAGTCAGAGTCAGAGTCAGAGTCAGAGTCAGAGGCAGATGCAGAGGCTGAGGCACAGTCAGAGTCTGAGACAGAGACAGAGACAGAGACAGAGACAGAGACAGAGACAGAGACAGAGACAGAGACAGAGATGGAGACAGAGAAAGAGGCAGAGACAGAGACAGAGACAGAGGCAGACAGAGGCAGAGACAGAGGCAGATGCAGAGACTGTGGCAGAGTCAGAGTCAGAGACAGAGACAGAGACAGAGACAGAGGCAGACAGAGGCAGAGACAGAGGCAGATGCAGAGGCTGTGGCAGAGTCAGAGTCAGAGTCAGAGTCAGAGTCAGAGTCAGAGTCAGAGTCAGAGTCAGAGTCAGAGTCAGAGTCAGAGTCAGAGTCAGAGTCAGAGTCAGAGTCAGAGTCAGAGTCAGAGTCAGAGTCAGAGTCAGAGTCAGAGTCAGAGTCAGAGTCAGAGTCAGAGTCAGAGTCAGAGTCAGAGTCAGAGGCAGATGCAGAGGCTGAGGCACAGTCAGAGTCAGAGTCAGAGTCAGAGTCAGAGTCAGAGGCAGATGCAGAGGCTGAGGCACAGTCAGAGGCAGAGTCAGAGTCAGAGTCAGAGTCAGAGACAGAGGCAGAGACAGAGACAGAGACAGAGACAGAGACAGAGACAGAGACAGAGACAGAGACAGAGACAGAGACAGAGACAGAGACAGAGACAGAGACAGAGACAGAGACAGAGACAGAGACAGAGACAGAGACAGAGACAGAGACAGAGACAGAGACGGAGACGGAGACGGAGACGGAGACAGAGACAGAGTCAGAGACAGAGTCAGAGACAGAGACAGAGACAGAGACAGAGACAGAGACAGAGACAGAGACAGAGACCGAGACAGAGACAGAGACAGAGACAGAGACAGAGACAGAGACAGAGACAGAGACAGAGACAGAGACAGAGACAGAGACAGAGACAGAGACAGAGACAGAGACAGAGACAGAGACAGAGACAGAGACAGAGACAGAGACAGAGACAGAGACAGAGACAGAGACAGAGACAGAGACAGAGACAGAGACAGAGACAGAGACAGAGACAGAGACAGAGACAGAGACAGAGACAGAGACAGAGACAGAGACAGAGTCAGAGTCAGAGACAGACACAGAGACAGAGACAGAGACAGAGACAGAGACAGAGACAGAGACAGAGACAGAGACAGAGACAGAGACAGAGACAGAGACAGAGACAGAGACAGAGACAGAGACAGAGACAGAGACAGAGACAGAGACAGAGACAGAGACAGAGACAGAGACAGAGACAGAGACAGAGACAGAGACAGAGACAGAGACAGAGACAGAGACAGAGACAGAGACAGAGACAGAGACAGAGACAGAGACAGAGACAGAGACAGAGACAGAGACAGAGACAGAGACAGAGACAGAGACAGAGACAGAGACAGAGACAGAGACAGAGACAGAGACAGAGACAGAGACAGAGACAGAGACAGAGACAGAGACAGAGACAGAGACAGAGACAGAGACAGAGACAGAGACAGAGACAGAGACAGAGACAGAGACAGAGACAGAGACAGAGACAGAGACAGAGACAGAGACAGAGACAGAGACAGAGACAGAGACAGAGACAGAGACAGAGACAGAGACAGAGACAGAGACAGAGACAGAGACAGAGACAGAGACAGAGACAGAGACAGAGACAGAGACAGAGACAGAGACAGAGACAGAGACAGAGACAGAGACAGAGACAGAGACAGAGACAGAGACAGAGACAGAGACAGAGACAGAGACAGAGACAGAGACAGAGACAGAGACAGAGACAGAGACAGAGACAGAGACAGAGACAGAGACAGAGACAGAGACAGAGACAGAGACAGAGACAGAGACAGAGACAGAGACAGAGACAGAGACAGAGACAGAGACAGAGACAGAGACAGAGACAGAGACAGAGACAGAGACAGAGTCAGAGACAGAGACAGAGACAGAGACAGAGACAGAGACAGAGACAGAGACAGAGACAGAGACAGAGACAGAGACAGAGACAGAGACAGAGACAGAGACAGAGACAGAGACAGAGACAGAGACAGAGACAGAGACAGAGACAGAGACAGAGACAGAGACAGAGACAGAGACAGAGACAGAGACAGAGACAGAGACAGAGACAGAGACAGAGACAGAGACAGAGACAGAGACAGAGACAGAGACAGAGACAGAGACAGAGACAGAGACAGAGACAGAGACAGAGACAGAGACAGAGACAGAGACAGAGACAGAGACAGAGACAGAGACAGAGACAGAGACAGAGACAGAGACAGAGACAGAGACAGAGACAGAGACAGAGACAGAGACAGAGACAGAGACAGAGACAGAGACAGAGACAGAGACAGAGACAGAGACAGAGACAGAGACAGAGACAGAGACAGAGACAGAGACAGAGACAGAGACAGAGACAGAGACAGAGACAGAGACAGAGACAGAGACAGAGACAGAGACAGAGACAGAGACAGAGACAGAGACAGAGACAGAGACAGAGACAGAGACAGAGACAGAGACAGAGGCAGACAGAGGCAGAGACAGAGGCAGATGCAGAGTCAGAGACAGAGTCAGAGTCAGAGGCAGAGACAGAGACAGAGACAGGCAACAGAGACAGAGATAGACAGAGACAGAGGCAGATGCAGAGGCTGAGGCACAGTCAGAGTCTGAGTCAGAGTCAGAGTCAGAGTCAGAGACAGAGGCAGATGCAGAGGCTGAGGCACAGTCAGAGTCTGAGTCAGAGTCAGAGTCAGAGTCAGAGACAGAGGCAGAGACAGAGACAGAGACAGAGACAGAGACAGAGACAGAGACAGAGACAGAGACAGAGACAGAGACAGAGACAGAGACAGAGACAGAGACAGAGACAGAGACAGAGACAGAGACAGAGACAGAGACAGAGTCAGAGTCAGAGTCAGAGTCAGAGTCAGAGTCAGAGTCAGAGTCAGAGTCAGAGTCCGAGTCAGAGTCAGAGACAGAGTCAGAGACAGAGTCAGAGTCAGAGTCAGAGTCAGAGTCAGAGTCAGAGTCAGAGTCAGAGTCAGAGACAGAGTCAGAGTCAGAGTCAGAGTCAGGGTCAGGGTCAGAGTCAGAGTCAGAGTCAGAGTCAGAGTCAGAGTCAGAGTCAGAGTCAGAGTCAGAGTCAGAGTCAGAGTCAGAGTCAGAGTCAGAGTCAGAGTCAGAGTCAGAGGCAGATGCAGAGGCTGAGGCACAGTCAGAGTCTGAGACAGAGACAGAGACAGAGACAGAGACAGAGACAGAGACAGAGACAGAGACAGAGACAGAGACAGAGATGGAGACAGAGAAAGAGGCAGAGACAGAGACAGAGACAGAGGCAGACAGAGGCAGAGACAGAGGCAGATGCAGAGGCTGTGGCAGAGTCAGAGTCAGAGACAGAGACAGAGACAGAGACAGAGGCAGACAGAGGCAGAGACAGAGGCAGATGCAGAGGCTGTGGCAGAGTCAGAGTCAGAGTCAGAGTCAGAGTCAGAGTCAGAGTCAGAGTCAGAGTCAGAGTCAGAGTCAGAGTCAGAGTCAGAGTCAGAGTCAGAGTCAGAGTCAGAGTCAGAGTCAGAGTCAGAGTCAGAGTCAGAGTCAGAGTCAGAGTCAGAGTCAGAGTCAGAGGCAGATGCAGAGGCTGAGGCACAGTCAGAGTCAGAGTCAGAGTCAGAGTCAGAGTCAGAGGCAGATGCAGAGGCTGAGGCACAGTCAGAGGCTGAGGCACAGTCAGAGGCAGAGTCAGAGACAGAGGCAGAGACAGAGACAGAGACAGAGACAGAGACAGAGACAGAGACAGAGACAGAGACAGAGACAGAGACAGAGACAGAGACAGAGACAGAGACAGAGACAGAGACAGAGACAGAGACAGAGACAGAGACAGAGACAGAGACAGAGACAGAGACAGAGACAGAGACAGAGACAGAGACAGAGACAGAGACAGAGACAGAGACAGAGACAGAGACAGAGACAGAGACAGAGACAGAGACAGAGACAGAGACAGAGACAGAGACAGAGACAGAGACAGAGACAGAGACAGAGACAGAGACAGAGACAGAGACAGAGACAGAGACAGAGACAGAGACAGAGACAGAGACAGAGACAGAGACAGAGACAGAGACAGAGACAGAGACAGAGACGGAGACGGAGACGGAGACGGAGACGGAGACGGAGACGGAGACAGAGACAGAGTCAGAGACAGAGTCAGAGACAGAGACAGAGACAGAGACAGAGACAGAGACAGAGACAGAGACAGAGACAGAGACCGAGACAGAGACAGAGACAGAGACAGAGACAGAGACAGAGACAGAGACAGAGACAGAGACAGAGACAGAGACAGAGACAGAGACAGAGACAGAGACAGAGACAGAGACAGAGACAGAGACAGAGACAGAGACAGAGACAGAGACAGAGACAGAGACAGAGACAGAGACAGAGACAGAGACAGAGACAGAGACAGAGACAGAGACAGAGACAGAGACAGAGACAGAGACAGAGACAGAGACAGAGACAGAGACAGAGACAGAGACAGAGACAGAGACAGAGACAGAGACAGAGACAGAGACAGAGACAGAGACAGAGACAGAGACAGAGACAGAGACAGAGACAGAGACAGAGACAGAGACAGAGACAGAGACAGAGACAGAGACAGAGTCAGAGACAGAGACAGAGACAGAGACAGAGACAGAGACAGAGACAGAGACAGAGACAGAGACAGAGACAGAGACAGAGACAGAGACAGAGACAGAGACAGAGACAGAGACAGAGACAGAGACAGAGACAGAGACAGAGACAGAGACAGAGACAGAGACAGAGACAGAGACAGAGACAGAGACAGAGTCAGAGACAGAGACAGAGACAGAGACAGAGACAGAGACAGAGACAGAGACAGAGACAGAGACAGAGACAGAGACAGAGACAGAGACAGAGACAGAGACAGAGACAGAGACAGAGACAGAGACAGAGACAGAGACAGAGACAGAGACAGAGACAGAGACAGAGACAGAGACAGAGACAGAGACAGAGACAGAGACAGAGACAGAGACAGAGACAGAGACAGAGACAGAGACAGAGACAGAGACAGAGACAGAGACAGAGACAGAGACAGAGACAGAGACAGAGACAGAGACAGAGACAGAGACAGAGACAGAGACAGAGACAGAGACAGAGACAGAGACAGAGACAGAGACAGAGACAGAGACAGAGACAGAGACAGAGACAGAGACAGAGACAGAGACAGAGACAGAGACAGAGACAGAGACAGAGACAGAGACAGAGACAGAGACAGAGACAGAGACAGAGACAGAGACAGAGACAGAGACAGAGACAGAGACAGAGACAGAGACAGAGACAGAGACAGAGACAGAGACAGAGACAGAGACAGAGACAGAGACAGAGACAGAGACAGAGGCAGACAGAGGCAGAGACAGAGGCAGATGCAGAGTCAGAGACAGAGTCAGAGTCAGAGGCAGAGACAGAGACAGAGACAGGCAACAGAGACAGAGATAGACAGAGACAGAGGCAGATGCAGAGGCTGAGGCACAGTCAGAGTCTGAGTCAGAGTCAGAGTCAGAGTCAGAGACAGAGGCAGAGACAGAGACAGAGACAGAGACAGAGACAGAGACAGAGACAGAGACAGAGACAGAGACAGAGACAGAGACAGAGACAGAGACAGAGTCAGAGTCAGAGTCAGAGTCAGAGTCAGAGTCAGAGTCAGAGTCAGAGTCAGAGTCAGAGTCAGAGTCAGAGTCCGAGTCAGAGTCAGAGACAGAGTCAGAGTCAGAGTCAGAGTCAGAGTCAGAGTCAGAGTCAGAGTCAGAGTCAGAGTCAGAGTCAGAGTCATAGTCAGAGTCAGAGTCAGAGTCAGAGTCAGAGTCAGGGTCAGAGTCAGAGTCAGAGTCAGAGTCAGAGTCAGAGTCAGAGTCAGAGTCAGAGTCAGAGTCAGAGTCAGAGTCAGAGTCAGAGTCAGAGTCAGAGTCAGAGTCAGAGTCAGAGTCAGAGTCAGAGTCAGAGTCAGAGTCAGAGTCAGAGTCAGAGGCAGATGCAGAGGCTGAGGCACAGTCAGAGTCTGAGACAGAGACAGAGACAGAGACAGAGACAGAGACAGAGACAGAGACAGAGACAGAGACAGAGACAGAGGCAGACAGAGGCAGAGACAGAGGCAGATGCAGAGTCAGAGACAGAGTCAGAGTCAGAGGCAGAGACAGAGACAGAGACAGGCAACAGAGACAGAGATAGACAGAGACAGAGGCAGATGCAGAGGCTGAGGCACAGTCAGAGTCTGAGTCAGAGTCAGAGTCAGAGTCAGAGACAGAGGCAGAGACAGAGACAGAGACAGAGACAGAGACAGAGACAGAGACAGATACAGAGACAGAGACAGAGACAGAGACAGAGACAGAGTCAGAGTCAGAGTCAGAGACAGAGTCAGAGTCAGAGGCAGAGACAGAGACAGAGACAGGCAACAGAGACAGAGATAGACAGAGACAGAGGCAGATGCAGAGGCTGAGGCACAGTCAGAGTCTGAGTCAGAGTCAGAGTCAGAGTCAGAGACAGAGGCAGAGACAGAGACAGAGACAGAGACAGAGACAGAGACAGAGACAGAGACAGAGACAGAGACAGAGACAGAGACAGAGACAGAGTCAGAGTCAGAGTCAGAGTCAGAGTCAGAGTCAGAGTCAGAGTCAGAGTCAGAGTCCGAGTCAGAGTCAGAGACAGAGTCAGAGTCAGAGTCAGAGTCAGAGTCAGAGTCAGAGTCAGAGTCAGAGTCAGAGTCAGAGTCAGAGTCAGAGTCAGAGTCAGAGTCAGAGTCAGAGTCAGAGACAGAGACAGAGACAGAGACAGAGACAGAGACAGAGACAGAGACAGAGACAGAGACAGAGACAGAGACAGAGACAGAGACAGAGACAGAGACAGAGACAGAGACAGAGACAGAGACAGAGACAGAGACAGAGACAGAGACAGAGACAGATACAGAGACAGAGACAGAGACAGAGACAGAGACAGAGACAGAGACAGAGACAGAGACAGAGACAGAGACAGAGGCAGACAGAGGCAGAGACAGAGGCAGATGCAGAGTCAGAGACAGAGTCAGAGTCAGAGGCAGAGACAGAGACAGAGACAGGCAACAGAGACAGAGATAGACAGAGACAGAGGCAGATGCAGAGGCTGAGGCACAGTCAGAGTCTGAGTCAGAGTCAGAGTCAGAGTCAGAGACAGAGGCAGAGACAGAGACAGAGACAGAGACAGAGACAGAGACAGAGACAGAGACAGAGACAGAGACAGAGACAGAGACAGAGACAGAGACAGAGACAGAGTCAGAGTCAGAGTCAGAGACAGAGACAGAGACAGAGACAGAGACAGAGACAGAGACAGAGACAGAGACAGAGACAGAGACAGAGACAGAGACAGAGACAGAGACAGAGACAGAGACAGAGACAGAGGCAGATGCAGAGGCTGTGGCAGAGTCAGAGTCAGAGACAGAGACAGAGACAGAGACAGAGGCAGACAGAGGCAGAGACAGAGGCAGATGCAGAGGCTGTGGCAGAGTCAGAGTCAGAGTCAGAGTCAGAGTCAGAGTCAGAGTCAGAGTCAGAGTCAGAGTCAGAGTCAGAGTCAGAGTCAGAGTCAGAGTCAGAGTCAGAGTCAGAGTCAGAGTCAGAGTCAGAGTCAGAGTCAGAGTCAGAGTCAGAGTCAGAGTCAGAGTCAGAGTCAGAGTCAGAGTCAGAGTCAGAGTCAGAGTCAGAGTCAGAGTCAGAGTCAGAGTCAGAGTCAGAGTCAGAGTCAGAGTCAGAGTCAGAGTCAGAGTCAGAGTCAGAGTCAGAGTCAGAGTCAGAGTCAGAGTCAGAGTCAGAGTCAGAGTCAGAGTCAGAGGCAGATGCAGAGGCTGAGGCACAGTCAGAGTCAGAGTCAGAGGCAGATGCAGAGGCTGAGGCACAGTCAGAGGCAGAGTCAGAGTCAGAGTCAGAGTCAGAGTCAGAGTCAGAGTCAGAGGCAGATGCAGAGGCTGAGGCACAGTCAGAGTCTGAGACAGAGACAGAGACAGAGACAGAGACAGAGACAGAGACAGAGACAGAGACAGAGACAGAGACAGAGGCAGACAGAGGCAGAGACAGAGGCAGATGCAGAGTCAGAGACAGAGTCAGAGTCAGAGGCAGAGACAGAGACAGAGACAGGCAACAGAGACAGAGATAGACAGAGACAGAGGCAGATGCAGAGGCTGAGGCACAGTCAGAGTCTGAGTCAGAGTCAGAGTCAGAGTCAGAGACAGAGGCAGAGACAGAGACAGAGACAGAGACAGAGACAGAGACAGAGACAGAGACAGAGACAGAGACAGAGACAGAGACAGAGGCAGACAGAGGCAGAGACAGAGGCAGATGCAGAGTCAGAGACAGAGTCAGAGTCAGAGGCAGAGACAGAGACAGAGACAGGCAACAGAGACAGAGATAGACAGAGACAGAGGCAGATGCAGAGGCTGAGCACAGTCAGAGTCTGAGTCAGAGTCAGAGTCAGAGTCAGAGACAGAGGCAGAGACAGAGACAGAGACAGAGACAGAGACAGAGACAGAGACAGAGACAGAGACAGAGACAGAGACAGAGACAGAGACAGAGTCAGAGTCAGAGTCAGAGACAGAGACAGAGACAGAGACAGAGACAGAGACAGAGACAGAGACAGAGACAGAGACAGAGACAGAGACAGAGACAGAGACAGAGACAGAGACAGAGACAGAGACAGAGACAGAGGCAGATGCAGAGGCTGTGGCAGAGTCAGAGTCAGAGACAGAGACAGAGACAGAGACAGAGGCAGACAGAGGCAGAGACAGAGGCAGATGCAGAGGCTGTGGCAGAGTCAGAGTCAGAGTCAGAGTCAGAGTCAGAGTCAGAGTCAGAGTCAGAGTCAGAGTCAGAGTCAGAGTCAGAGTCAGAGTCAGAGTCAGAGTCAGAGTCAGAGTCAGAGTCAGAGTCAGAGTCAGAGTCAGAGTCAGAGTCAGAGTCAGAGTCAGAGTCAGAGTCAGAGTCAGAGTCAGAGTCAGAGTCAGAGTCAGAGTCAGAGTCAGAGTCAGAGTCAGAGTCAGAGTCAGAGTCAGAGTCAGAGTCAGAGTCAGAGTCAGAGTCAGAGTCAGAGTCAGAGTCAGAGTCAGAGGCAGATGCAGAGGCTGAGGCACAGTCAGAGTCAGAGTCAGAGTCAGAGTCAGAGGCAGATGCAGAGGCTGAGGCACAGTCAGAGGCAGAGTCAGAGTCAGAGTCAGAGTCAGAGACAGAGGCAGAGACAGAGACAGAGACAGAGACAGAGACAGAGACAGAGACAGAGACAGAGACAGAGACAGAGACAGAGACAGAGACAGAGACAGAGACAGAGACAGAGACAGAGACAGAGACAGAGACAGAGACAGAGACAGAGACAGAGACAGAGACAGAGACAGAGACAGAGACAGAGACAGAGACAGAGACAGAGACAGAGACAGAGACAGAGACAGAGACAGAGACAGAGACAGAGACAGAGACAGAGACAGAGACAGAGACAGAGACAGAGACAGAGACAGAGACAGAGACAGAGACAGAGACAGAGACAGAGACAGAGACAGAGACAGAGACAGAGACAGAGACAGAGACAGAGACAGAGACAGAGACAGAGACAGAGACAGAGACAGAGACAGAGACAGAGACAGAGACAGAGACAGAGACAGAGACAGAGACAGAGACAGAGACAGAGACAGAGACAGAGACAGAGACAGAGACAGAGACAGAGACAGAGACAGAGACAGAGACAGAGACAGAGACAGAGACAGAGTCAGAGACAGAGACAGAGACAGAGACAGAGACAGAGACAGAGACAGAGACAGAGACAGAGACAGAGACAGAGACAGAGACAGAGACAGAGACAGAGACAGAGACAGAGACAGAGACAGAGACAGAGACAGAGACAGAGACAGAGACAGAGACAGAGACAGAGACAGAGACAGAGACAGAGACAGAGACAGAGACAGAGGACAGAGACAGAGACAGAGACAGAGACAGGACAGAGACAGAGACAGAGACAGAGACAGAGACAGAGACAGAGACAGAGACAGAGACAGAGACAGAGACAGAGACAGAGACAGAGACAGAGACAGAGACAGAGACAGAGACAGAGACAGAGACAGAGACAGAGACAGAGACAGAGACAGAGACAGAGACAGAGACAGAGACAGAGGACAGAGACAGAGACAGAGACAGAGACAGAGACAGAGACAGAGACAGAGACAGAGACAGAGACAGAGACAGAGACAGAGACAGAGACAGAGACAGAGACAGAGACAGAGACAGAGACAGAGACAGAGACAGAGACAGAGACAGAGACAGAGACAGAGACAGAGACAGAGACAGAGACAGAGACAGAGACAGAGACAGAGACAGAGGCAGACAGAGGCAGAGACAGAGGCAGATGCAGAGTCAGAGACAGAGTCAGAGTCAGAGGCAGAGACAGAGACAGAGACAGGCAACAGAGACAGAGATAGACAGAGACAGAGGCAGATGCAGAGGCTGAGGCACAGTCAGAGTCTGAGTCAGAGTCAGAGTCAGAGTCAGAGACAGAGGCAGAGACAGAGACAGAGACAGAGACAGAGACAGAGACAGAGACAGAGACAGAGACAGAGACAGAGACAGAGACAGAGTCAGAGTCAGAGTCAGAGTCAGAGTCAGAGTCAGAGTCAGAGTCAGAGTCAGAGTCAGAGTCAGAGTCAGAGTCCGAGTCAGAGTCAGAGACAGAGTCAGAGTCAGAGTCAGAGTCAGAGTCAGAGTCAGAGTCAGAGTCAGAGTCAGAGTCAGAGTCAGAGTCAGAGTCAGAGTCAGAGTCAGAGTCAGAGTCAGAGTCAGGGTCAGAGTCAGAGTCAGGGTCAGAGTCAGAGTCAGAGTCAGAGTCAGAGTCAGAGTCAGAGTCAGAGTCAGAGTCAGAGTCAGAGTCAGAGTCAGAGTCAGAGTCAGAGTCAGAGTCAGAGTCAGAGTCAGAGGCAGATGCAGAGGCTGAGGCACAGTCAGAGTCTGAGACAGAGACAGAGACAGAGACAGAGACAGAGACAGAGACAGAGACAGAGACAGAGACAGAGACAGAGACAGAGGCAGACAGAGGCAGAGACAGAGGCAGATGCAGAGTCAGAGACAGAGTCAGAGTCAGAGGCAGAGACAGAGACAGAGACAGGCAACAGAGACAGAGATAGACAGAGACAGAGGCAGATGCAGAGGCTGAGGCACAGTCAGAGTCTGAGTCAGAGTCAGAGTCAGAGTCAGAGACAGAGGCAGAGACAGAGACAGAGACAGAGACAGAGACAGAGACAGATACAGAGACAGAGACAGAGACAGAGACAGAGACAGAGTCAGAGTCAGAGTCAGAGACAGAGTCAGAGTCAGAGGCAGAGACAGAGACAGAGACAGGCAACAGAGACAGAGATAGACAGAGACAGAGGCAGATGCAGAGGCTGAGGCACAGTCAGAGTCTGAGTCAGAGTCAGAGTCAGAGTCAGAGACAGAGGCAGAGACAGAGACAGAGACAGAGACAGAGACAGAGACAGAGACAGAGACAGAGACAGAGACAGAGACAGAGACAGAGACAGAGTCAGAGTCAGAGTCAGAGTCAGAGTCAGAGACAGAGACAGAGACAGAGACAGAGACAGAGACAGAGACAGAGACAGAGACAGAGACAGAGACAGAGACAGAGACAGAGACAGAGACAGAGACAGAGACAGAGACAGAGACAGAGACAGAGACAGAGACAGAGACAGAGACAGAGACAGAGACAGAGACAGAGACAGAGACAGAGACAGAGACAGAGACAGAGACAGAGACAGAGACAGAGACAGAGACAGAGACAGAGACAGAGACAGAGACAGAGACAGAGACAGAGACAGAGACAGAGACAGAGTCAGAGACAGAGACAGAGACAGAGACAGAGACAGAGACAGAGACAGAGACAGAGGCAGAGACAGAGACAGAGACAGAGACAGAGACAGAGACAGAGACAGAGACAGAGACAGAGACAGAGACAGAGACAGAGACAGAGACAGAGACAGAGACAGAGACAGAGACAGAGACAGAGACAGAGACAGAGACAGAGACAGAGACAGAGACAGAGACAGAGACAGAGACAGAGACAGAGACAGAGACAGAGACAGAGACAGAGACAGAGACAGAGACAGAGACAGAGACAGAGACAGAGACAGAGACAGAGACAGAGACAGAGACAGAGACAGAGACAGAGACAGAGACAGAGACAGAGACAGAGACAGAGACAGAGACAGAGACAGAGACAGAGACAGAGACAGAGACAGAGACAGAGACAGAGACAGAGACAGAGACAGAGACAGAGACAGAGACAGAGACAGAGACAGAGACAGAGACAGAGACAGAGACAGAGACAGAGACAGAGACAGAGGCAGACAGAGGCAGAGACAGAGGCAGATGCAGAGTCAGAGACAGAGTCAGAGTCAGAGGCAGAGACAGAGACAGAGACAGGCAACAGAGACAGAGATAGACAGAGACAGAGGCAGATGCAGAGGCTGAGGCACAGTCAGAGTCTGAGTCAGAGTCAGAGTCAGAGTCAGAGACAGAGGCAGAGACAGAGACAGAGACAGAGACAGAGACAGAGACAGAGACAGAGACAGAGACAGAGACAGAGACAGAGACAGAGTCAGAGTCAGAGTCAGAGTCAGAGTCAGAGTCAGAGTCAGAGTCAGAGTCAGAGTCAGAGTCAGAGTCAGAGTCCGAGTCAGAGTCAGAGACAGAGTCAGAGT
The DNA here is from genome assembly GCA_945859555.1 of Megachile ligniseca. NCBI lineage: Eukaryota > Metazoa > Arthropoda > Insecta > Hymenoptera > Megachilidae > Megachile > Megachile ligniseca. Next base: position 34,576 of record OX243788.1, read on the forward strand.
CAGAGTCAGAGTCAGAGTCAGAGTCAGAGTCAGAGTCAGAGTCAGAGTCAGAGTCAGAGTCAGAGTCAGAGTCAGAGTCAGAGTCAGAGTCAGGGTCAGAGTCAGAGTCAGGGTCAGAGTCAGAGTCAGAGTCAGAGTCAGAGTCAGAGTCAGAGTCAGAGTCAGAGTCAGAGTCAGAGTCAGAGTCAGAGTCAGAGTCAGAGTCAGAGTCAGAGTCAGAGGCAGATGCAGAGGCTGAGGCACAGTCAGAGTCTGAGACAGAGACAGAGACAGAGACAGAGACAGAGACAGAGACAGAGACAGAGACAGAGACAGAGACAGAGACAGAGGCAGACAGAGGCAGAGACAGAGGCAGATGCAGAGTCAGAGACAGAGTCAGAGTCAGAGGCAGAGACAGAGACAGAGACAGGCAACAGAGACAGAGATAGACAGAGACAGAGGCAGATGCAGAGGCTGAGGCACAGTCAGAGTCTGAGTCAGAGTCAGAGTCAGAGTCAGAGACAGAGGCAGAGACAGAGACAGAGACAGAGACAGAGACAGAGACAGATACAGAGACAGAGACAGAGACAGAGACAGAGACAGAGTCAGAGTCAGAGTCAGAGACAGAGTCAGAGTCAGAGGCAGAGACAGAGACAGAGACAGGCAACAGAGACAGAGATAGACAGAGACAGAGGCAGATGCAGAGGCTGAGGCACAGTCAGAGTCTGAGTCAGAGTCAGAGTCAGAGTCAGAGACAGAGGCAGAGACAGAGACAGAGACAGAGACAGAGACAGAGACAGAGACAGAGACAGAGTCAGAGTCAGAGTCAGAGTCAGAGTCAGAGTCAGAGTCAGAGTCAGAGTCAGAGTCAGAGTCAGAGTCCGAGTCAGAGTCAGAGACAGAGTCAGAGACAGAGACAGAGACAGAGACAGAGACAGAGACAGAGACAGAGACAGAGACAGAGACAGAGACTGAGACAGAGACAGAGACAGAGACAGAGACAGAGACAGAGACAGAGACAGAGACAGAGACAGAGACAGAGACAGAGACAGAGACAGAGACAGAGACAGAGACAGAGACAGAGACAGAGTCAGAGACAGAGACAGAGACAGAGACAGAGACAGAGACAGAGACAGAGACAGAGACAGAGACAGAGACAGAGACAGAGACAGAGACAGAGACAGAGACAGAGACAGAGACAGAGACAGAGACAGAGACAGAGACAGAGACAGAGACAGAGACAGAGACAGAGTCAGAGTCAGAGTCAGAGTCAGAGTCAGAGTCAGAGTCAGAGTCAGAGTCAGAGTCAGAGTCAGAGTCCGAGTCAGAGTCAGAGACAGAGTCAGAGTCAGAGTCAGAGTCAGAGTCAGAGTCAGAGTCAGAGTCAGAGTCAGAGTCAGAGTCAGAGTCAGAGTCAGAGTCAGAGTCAGAGTCAGAGTCAGAGTCAGAGTCAGAGACAGAGACGGAGACAGAGACAGAGACAGAGACAGAGGCAGAGACAGAGGCAGAGACAGAGGCAGATGCAGAGTCAGAGTCAGAGTCAGAGTCAGAGTCAGAGTCAGAGTCAGAGTCAGAGTCAGAGTCAGAGTCAGAGTCAGAGTCAGAGTCAGAGTCAGAGTCAGAGTCAGAGTCAGAGTCAGAGTCAGAGTCAGAGTCAGAGTCAGAGTCAGAGTCAGAGTCAGAGTCAGAGTCAGAGTCAGAGTCAGAGGCAGATGCAGAGGCTGAGGCACAGTCAGAGTCAGAGTCAGAGGCAGATGCAGAGGCTGAGGCACAGTCAGAGGCAGAGTCAGAGTCAGAGTCAGAGACAGAGGCAGAGACAGAGACAGAGACAGAGACAGAGACAGAGACAGAGACAGAGACAGAGACAGAGACAGAGACAGAGACAGAGACAGAGACAGAGACAGAGACAGAGACAGAGACAGAGACAGAGACAGAGACAGAGACAGAGACAGAGACAGAGACAGAGACAGAGACAGAGACAGAGACAGAGACAGAGACAGAGACAGAGACTGAGACAGAGACAGAGACAGAGACAGAGACAGAGACAGAGACAGAGACAGAGACAGAGACAGAGACAGAGACAGAGACAGAGACAGAGACAGAGACAGAGACAGAGACAGAGACAGAGACAGAGACAGAGACAGAGTCAGAGACAGAGACAGAGACAGAGACAGAGACAGAGACAGAGACAGAGACAGAGACAGAGACAGAGACAGAGACAGAGACAGAGACAGAGACAGAGACAGAGACAGAGACAGAGACAGAGACAGAGACAGAGACAGAGACAGAGACAGAGACAGAGACAGAGACAGAGACAGAGACAGAGTCAGAGTCAGAGTCAGAGTCAGAGTCAGAGTCAGAGTCAGAGTCAGAGTCAGAGTCAGAGTCAGAGTCCGAGTCAGAGTCAGAGACAGAGTCAGAGTCAGAGTCAGAGTCAGAGTCAGAGTCAGAGTCAGAGTCAGAGTCAGAGTCAGAGTCAGAGTCAGAGTCAGTGTCAGAGTCAGAGTCAGAGTCAGAGTCAGAGACAGAGACGGAGACAGAGACAGAGACAGAGGCAGACAGAGGCAGAGACAGAGGCAGATGCAGAGTCAGAGTCAGAGTCAGAGTCAGAGTCAGAGTCAGAGTCAGAGTCAGAGTCAGAGTCAGAGTCAGAGTCAGAGTCAGAGTCAGAGTCAGAGTCAGAGTCAGAGTCAGAGTCAGAGTCAGAGTCCGAGTCAGAGTCAGAGACAGAGTCAGAGTCAGAGTCAGAGTCAGAGTCAGAGTCAGAGTCAGAGTCAGAGTCAGAGTCAGAGTCAGAGTCAGAGTCAGAGTCAGAGTCAGAGTCAGAGTCAGAGTCAGAGTCAGAGTCAGAGTCAGAGTCAGAGTCAGAGTCAGAGTCAGAGTCAGAGTCAGAGTCAGAGTCAGAGTCAGAGGCAGATGCAGAGGCTGAGGCACAGTCAGAGTCAGAGTCAGAGGCAGATGCAGAGGCTGAGGCACAGTCAGAGGCAGAGTCAGAGTCAGAGTCAGAGACAGAGGCAGAGACAGAGACAGAGACAGAGACAGAGACAGAGACAGAGACAGAGACAGAGACAGAGACAGAGACAGAGACAGAGACAGAGACAGAGACAGAGTCAGAGACAGAGACAGAGACAGAGACAGAGACAGAGACAGAGACAGAGACAGAGACAGAGACAGAGACAGAGACAGAGACAGAGACAGAGACAGAGACAGAGACAGAGACAGAGACAGAGACAGAGACAGAGACAGAGACAGAGACAGAGACAGAGACAGAGACAGAGACAGAGTCAGAGTCAGAGTCAGAGTCAGAGTCAGAGTCAGAGTCAGAGTCAGAGTCAGAGTCAGAGTCAGAGTCCGAGTCAGAGTCAGAGACAGAGTCAGAGTCAGAGTCAGAGTCAGAGTCAGAGTCAGAGTCAGAGTCAGAGTCAGAGTCAGAGTCAGAGTCAGAGTCAGAGTCAGAGTCAGAGTCAGAGTCAGAGACAGAGATGGAGACAGAGACAGAGACAGAGACAGAGGCAGAGACAGAGGCAGAGACAGAGGCAGATGCAGAGTCAGAGTCAGAGTCAGAGTCAGAGTCAGAGTCAGAGTCAGAGTCAGAGTCAGAGTCAGAGTCAGAGTCAGAGTCAGAGTCAGAGTCAGAGTCAGAGTCAGAGTCAGAGTCAGAGTCAGAGTCAGAGTCAGAGTCAGAGTCAGAGTCAGAGTCAGAGTCAGAGTCAGAGTCAGAGTCAGAGTCAGAGGCAGATGCAGAGGCTGAGGCACAGTCAGAGTCAGAGTCAGAGGCAGATGCAGAGGCTGAGGCACAGTCAGAGGCAGAGTCAGAGTCAGAGTCAGAGACAGAGGCAGAGACAGAGACAGAGACAGAGACAGAGACAGAGACAGAGACAGAGACAGAGACAGAGACAGAGACAGAGACAGAGACAGAGACAGAGACAGAGACAGAGACAGAGACAGAGACAGAGACAGAGACAGAGACAGAGACAGAGACAGAGACAGAGACAGAGACAGAGACAGAGACAGAGACAGAGACAGAGACTGAGACAGAGACAGAGACAGAGACAGAGACAGAGACAGAGACAGAGACAGAGACAGAGACAGAGACAGAGACAGAGACAGAGACAGAGACAGAGACAGAGACAGAGACAGAGACAGAGACAGAGACAGAGACAGAGTCAGAGACAGAGACAGAGACAGAGACAGAGACAGAGACAGAGACAGAGACAGAGACAGAGACAGAGACAGAGACAGAGACAGAGACAGAGACAGAGACAGAGACAGAGACAGAGACAGAGACAGAGACAGAGACAGAGACAGAGACAGAGACAGAGACAGAGACAGAGACAGAGACAGAGACAGAGACAGAGTCAGAGTCAGAGTCAGAGTCAGAGTCAGAGTCAGAGTCAGAGTCAGAGTCAGAGTCAGAGTCAGAGTCCGAGTCAGAGTCAGAGACAGAGTCAGAGTCAGAGTCAGAGTCAGAGTCAGAGTCAGAGTCAGAGTCAGAGTCAGAGTCAGAGTCAGAGTCAGAGTCAGAGTCAGAGTCAGAGTCAGAGTCAGAGTCAGAGTCAGAGGCTGAGGCACAGTCAGAGTCTGAGACAGAGACAGAGACAGAGACAGAGACAGAGACAGAGACAGAGACAGAGACAGAGACAGAGACAGAGACAGAGACAGAGACAGAGACAGAGACAGAGATGGAGACAGAGAAAGAGGCAGAGACAGAGACAGAGACAGAGGCAGACAGAGGCAGAGTCAGAGTCAGAGGCTGAGGCACAGTCAGAGTCTGAGACAGAGACAGAGACAGAGACAGAGACAGAGACAGAGACAGAGACAGAGACAGAGACAGAGACAGAGACAGAGACAGAGACAGAGACAGAGACAGAGACAGAGATGGAGACAGAGAAAGAGGCAGAGACAGAGACAGAGACAGAGGCAGACAGAGGCAGAGACAGAGGCAGATGCAGAGGCTGTGGCAGAGTCAGAGTCAGAGACAGAGACAGAGACAGAGACAGAGGCAGACAGAGGCAGAGACAGAGGCAGATGCAGAGGCTGTGGCAGAGTCAGAGTCAGAGTCAGAGTCAGAGTCAGAGTCAGAGTCAGAGTCAGAGTCAGAGTCAGAGTCAGAGTCAGAGTCAGAGTCAGAGTCAGAGTCAGAGTCAGAGTCAGAGTCAGAGTCAGAGTCAGAGTCAGAGTCAGAGTCAGAGTCAGAGTCAGAGTCAGAGTCAGAGTCAGAGTCAGAGTCAGAGTCAGAGACAGAGACAGAGACAGAGACAGAGACAGAGACAGAGACAGAGTCAGAGTCAGAGTCAGAGTCAGAGTCAGAGTCAGAGTCAGAGTCAGAGTCAGAGTCAGAGTCAGAGTCAGAGTCAGAGTCAGAGTCAGAGTCAGAGTCAGAGACAGAGACAGAGACAGAGACAGAGACAGAGACAGAGACAGAGACAGAGACAGAGACAGAGACAGATATGGAGACAGAGAAAGAGGCAGAGACAGAGTCAGAGTCAGAGTCAGAGTCAGAGTCAGAGTCAGAGTCAGAGTCAGGGTCAGAGTCAGGGTCAGAGTCAGAGTCAGAGTCAGAGTCAGAGTCAGAGTCAGAGTCAGAGTCAGAGTCAGAGTCAGAGTCAGAGTCAGAGTCAGAGTCAGAGTCAGAGTCAGACTCAGAATCAGAGTCAGAGGCAGATGCAGAAGCTGAGGCACAGTCAGAGTCTGAGTCAGAGGCAGAGTCAGAGTCAGAGTCAGAGACAGAGGCAGAGACAGAGACAGAGACAGAGACAGAGACAGAGACAGAGACAGAGACAGAGACAGAGACAGAGACAGAGACAGAGACAGAGACAGAGACAGAGACAGAGACAGAGACAGAGACAGAGACAGAGACAGAGACAGAGACAGAGACAGAGACAGAGACAGAGACAGAGACAGAGACAGAGTCAGAGACAGAGTCAGAGTCAGAGTCAGAGTCAGAGTCAGAGTCAGAGTCAGAGTCAGAGTCAGAGTCAGAGTCAGAGTCAGAGTCAGAGTCAGAGTCAGAGTCAGAGTCAGAGTCAGAGTCAGAGTCAGAGGCAGATGCAGAGGCTGAGGCACAGTCAGAGTCTGAGACAGAGACAGAGACAGAGACAGAGACAGAGACAGAGACAGAGACAGAGACAGAGACAGAGACAGAGACAGAGATGGAGACAGAGAAAGAGGCAGAGACAGAGTCAGAGTCAGAGTCAGAGTCAGAGTCAGAGTCAGAGTCAGAGTCAGGGTCAGAGTCAGGGTCAGAGTCAGAGTCAGAGTCAGAGTCAGAGTCAGAGTCAGAGTCAGAGTCAGAGTCAGAGTCAGAGTCAGAGTCAGAGTCAGAGTCAGAGTCAGAGTCAGAGTCAAAGTCAGAGTCAGAGTCAGAGTCAGAGTCAGAGTCAGAGTCAGAGTCAGGGTCAGAGTCAGAGTCAGAGTCAGAGTCAGAGTCAGAGTCAGAGTCAGAGTCAGAGTCAGAGTCAGAGTCAGAGTCAGAGTCAGAGTCAGTGTCAGAGTCAGAGGCAGATGCAGAGGCTGAGGCACAGTCAGAGTCTGAGACAGAGACAGAGACAGAGACAGAGACAGAGACAGAGACAGAGACAGAGATGGAGACAGAGAAAGAGGCAGAGACAGAGACAGAGACAGAGGCAGACAGAGGCAGAGACAGAGGCAGATGCAGAGGCTGTGGCAGAGTCAGAGTCAGAGACAGAGACAGAGACAGAGACAGAGGCAGACAGAGGCAGAGACAGAGGCTGATGCAGAGGCTGTGGCAGAGTCAGAGTCAGAGTCAGAGTCAGAGTCAGAGTCAGAGTCAGAGTCAGAGTCAGAGTCAGAGTCAGAGTCAGAGTCAGAGTCAGAGTCAGAGTCAGAGTCAGAGTCAGAGTCAGAGTCAGAGTCAGAGTCAGAGTCAGAGTCAGAGTCAGAGTCAGAGTCAGAGTCAGAGTCAGAGTCAGAGTCAGAGTCAGAGTCAGAGTCAGAGTCAGAGTCAGAGTCAGAGTCAGAGTCAGAGTCAGAGTCAGAGTCAGAGTCAGAGTCAGAGTCAGAGTCAGAGTCAGAGTCAGAGTCAGAGTCAGAGTCAGAGTCAGAGTCAGAGTCAGAGTCAGAGTCAGAGTCAGAGTCAGAGTCAGAGTCAGAGTCAGAGTCAGAGTCAGAGTCAGAGACAGAGACAGAGACAGAGACAGAGACAGAGACAGAGACAGAGTCAGAGTCAGAGTCAGAGTCAGAGTCAGAGTCAGAGTCAGAGTCAGAGTCAGAGTCAGAGTCAGAGTCAGAGTCAGAGTCAGAGTCAGAGTCAGAGTCAGAGTCAGAGACAGAGACAGAGACAGAGACAGAGACAGAGACAGAGACAGAGACAGAGACAGAGACAGAGACAGATATGGAGACAGAGAAAGAGGCAGAGACAGAGTCAGAGTCAGAGTCAGAGTCAGAGTCAGAGTCAGAGTCAGAGTCAGGGTCAGAGTCAGGGTCAGAGTCAGAGTCAGAGTCAGAGTCAGAGTCAGAGTCAGAGTCAGAGTCAGAGTCAGAGTCAGAGTCAGAGTCAGAGTCAGAGTCAGGGTCAGAGTCAGAGTCAGAGTCAGAGTCAGAGTCAGAGTCAGAGTCAGAGGCAGATGCAGAGGCTGAGGCACAGTCAGAGTCTGAGACAGAGACAGAGACAGAGACAGAGACAGAGACAGAGACAGAGACAGAGACAGAGATGGAGACAGAGAAAGAGGCAGAGACAGAGACAGAGACAGAGGCAGACAGAGGCAGAGACAGAGGCAGATGCAGAGGCTGTGGCAGAGTCAGAGTCAGAGACAGAGACAGAGACAGAGACAGAGGCAGACAGAGGCAGAGACAGAGGCTGATGCAGAGGCTGTGGCAGAGTCAGAGTCAGAGTCAGAGTCAGAGTCAGAGTCAGAGTCAGAGTCAGAGTCAGAGTCAGAGACAGAGACAGAGACAGAGACAGAGACAGAGACAGAGACAGAGACAGAGACAGAGACAGAGACAGAGACAGAGACAGAGACAGAGACAGAGACAGAGACAGAGACAGAGACAGAGACAGAGACAGAGACAGAGACAGAGACAGAGACAGAGACAGAGACAGAGACAGAGACAGAGACAGAGACAGAGACAGAGACAGAGACAGAGACAGAGACAGAGACAGAGACAGAGATGGAGACAGAGACAGAGACAGAGACAGAGACAGAGACAGAGACAGAGACAGACACAGAGACAGAGACAGAGACAGAGACAGAGACAGAGACAGAGACAGAGTCAGAGTCAGAGTCAGAGTCAGAGTCAGAGTCAGAGTCAGAGTCAGAGTCAGAGGCAGATGCAGAGGCTGAGGCACAGTCAGAGTCTGAGACAGAGACAGAGTCAGAGTCAGAGTCAGAGTCAGAGTCAGAGTCAGAGTCAGAGTCAGAGACAGAGACAGAGACAGAGACAGAGACAGAGACAGAGACAGAGTCAGACAGAGGCAGAGACAGAGGCAGAGACAGAGTCAGAGACAGAGTCAGAGTCAGAGTCAGAGTCAGAGTCAGAGTCAGAGTCAGAGTCAGAGTCAGAGTCAGAGTCAGAGTCAGAGTCAGAGTCAGAGTCAGAGTCCGAGTCAGAGTCCGAGTCAGAGACAGAGACAGAGACAGAGACAGAGACAGAGACAGAGACAGAGACAGAGACAGAGACAGAGACAGAGACAGAGACAGAGACAGAGACAGAGACAGAGACAGAGACAGAGACAGAGACAGAGACAGAGACAGAGACAGAGACAGAGACAGAGACAGAGACAGAGACAGAGACAGAGACAGAGACAGAGACAGAGACAGAGACAGAGACAGAGACAGAGACAGAGTCAGAGTCAGAGTCAGAGTCAGAGTCAGAGTCAGAGTCAGAGTCAGAGTCAGAGTCAGAGTCAGAGTCAGAGTCAGAGTCAGAGACAGAGACGGAGACGGAGACAGAGACAGAGGCAGACAGAGGCAGAGACAGAGGCAGAGACAGAGTCAGAGTCAGAGGCAGATGCAGAGGCTAAGGCACAGTCAGAGTCTGAGTCAGAGGCAGAGTCAGAGTCAGAGTCAGAGTCAGAGTCAGAGTCAGAGTCAGAGTCAGAGTCAGAGTCAGAGTCAGAGTCAGAGTCAGAGTCAGAGTCAGAGTCAGAGTCAGAGTCAGAGTCAGAGTCAGAGTCAGAGTCAGAGTCAGAGTCAGAGTCAGAGTCAGAGTCAGAGTCAGAGTCAGAGTCAGAGTCAGAGTCAGAGTCAGAGTCAGAGTCAGAGTCAGAGTCAGAGTCAGAGTCAGGGTCAGGGTCAGAGTCAGAGTCAGAGTCAGAGTCAGAGTCAGAGTCAGAGTCAGAGTCAGAGTCAGAGTCAGAGTCAGAGTCAGAGTCAGAGTCAGAGTCAGAGGCAGATGCAGAGGCTGAGGCACAGTCAGAGTCTGAGACAGAGACAGAGACAGAGACAGAGACAGAGACAGAGACAGAGACAGAGACAGAGACAGAGACAGAGATGGAGACAGAGAAAGAGGCAGAGACAGAGACAGAGACAGAGGCAGACAGAGGCAGAGACAGAGGCAGATGCAGAGGCTGTGGCAGAGTCAGAGTCAGAGACAGAGACAGAGACAGAGACAGAGGCAGACAGAGGCAGAGACAGAGGCTGATGCAGAGGCTGTGGCAGAGTCAGAGTCAGAGTCAGAGTCAGAGTCAGAGTCAGAGTCAGAGTCAGAGTCAGAGTCAGAGTCAGAGTCAGAGTCAGAGTCAGAGACAGAGACAGAGACAGAGACAGAGACAGAGACAGAGACAGAGACAGAGACAGAGACAGAGACAGAGACAGAGACAGAGACAGAGACAGAGACAGAGACAGAGACAGAGACAGAGACAGAGACAGAGACAGAGACAGAGACAGAGACAGAGACAGAGACAGAGACAGAGACAGAGACAGAGATGGAGACAGAGACAGAGACAGAGACAGAGACAGAGACAGAGACAGAGACAGACACAGAGACAGAGACAGAGACAGAGACAGAGACAGAGTCAGAGTCAGAGTCAGAGTCAGAGTCAGAGTCAGAGTCAGAGTCAGAGTCAGAGGCAGATGCACAGGCTGAGGCACAGTCAGAGTCTGAGACAGAGACAGAGTCAGAGTCAGAGTCAGAGTCAGAGTCAGAGTCAGAGTCAGAGTCAGAGTCAGAGTCAGAGTCAGAGTCAGAGTCAGAGACAGAGACGGAGACAGAGACAGAGACAGAGGCAGACAGAGGCAGAGACAGAGGCAGAGACAGAGTCAGAGTCAGAGGCAGATGCAGAGGCTAAGGCACAGTCAGAGTCTGAGTCAGAGGCAGAGTCAGAGTCAGAGTCAGAGTCAGAGTCAGAGTCAGAGTCAGAGTCAGAGTCAGAGTCAGAGTCAGAGTCAGAGTCAGAGTCAGAGTCAGAGTCAGAGTCAGAGTCAGAGTCAGAGGCAGATGCAGAGGCTGAGGCACAGTCAGAGTCAGAGTCAGAGTCAGAGTCAGAGGCAGATGCAGAGGCTGAGGCACAGTCAGAGGCAGAGTCAGAGTCAGAGTCAGAGACAGAGGCAGAGACAGAGACAGAGACAGAGACAGAGACAGAGACAGAGACAGAGACAGAGTCAGAGTCAGAGTCAGAGTCAGAGTCAGAGTCAGAGTCAGAGTCAGGGTCAGAGTCAGAGTCAGAGTCAGAGTCAGAGTCAGAGTCAGAGTCAGAGTCAGAGTCAGAGTCAGAGTCAGAGTCAGAGTCAGAGTCAGAGTCAGAGTCAGAGGCAGATGTAGAGGCTGAGGCACAGTCAGAGTCTGAGACAGAGACAGAGACAGAGACAGAGACAGAGACAGAGACAGAGACAGAGATGGAGACAGAGAAAGAGGCAGAGACAGAGACAGAGACAGAGGCAGACAGAGGCAGAGACAGAGGCAGATGCAGAGGCTGTGGCAGAGTCAGAGTCAGAGACAGAGACAGAGACAGAGACAGAGGCAGACAGAGGCAGAGACAGAGGCTGATGCAGAGGCTGTGGCAGAGTCAGAGTCAGAGTCAGAGTCAGAGTCAGAGTCAGAGTCAGAGTCAGAGTCAGAGTCAGAGTCAGAGTCAGAGTCAGAGTCAGAGTCAGAGTCAGAGTCAGAGTCAGAGTCAGAGTCAGAGTCAGAGTCAGAGTCAGAGTCAGAGTCAGAGTCAGAGTCAGAGTCAGAGTCAGAGTCAGAGTCAGAGGCAGATGCAGAGGCTGAGGCACAGTCAGAGTCAGAGTCAGAGTCAGAGTCAGAGGCAGATGCAGAGGCTGAGGCACACTCAGAGGTAGAGTCAGAGTCAGAGTCAGAGACAGAGGCAGAGACAGAGACAGAGACAGAGACAGAGACAGAGACAGAGACAGAGACAGAGACAGAGACAGAGACAGAGACAGAGACAGACACAGAGACAGAGACAGAGACAGAGACAGAGACAGAGACAGAGACAGAGTCAGAGTCAGAGTCAGAGTCAGAGTCAGAGTCAGAGTCAGAGTCAGAGTCAGAGGCAGATGCACAGGCTGAGGCACAGTCAGAGTCTGAGACAGAGACAGAGTCAGAGTCAGAGTCAGAGTCAGAGTCAGAGTCAGAGTCAGAGTCAGAGTCAGAGTCAGAGTCAGAGTCAGAGTCAGAGACAGAGACGGAGACAGAGACAGAGACAGAGGCAGACAGAGGCAGAGACAGAGGCAGAGACAGAGTCAGAGTCAGAGGCAGATGCAGAGGCTAAGGCACAGTCAGAGTCTGAGTCAGAGGCAGAGTCAGAGTCAGAGTCAGAGTCAGAGTCAGAGTCAGAGTCAGAGTCAGAGTCAGAGTCAGAGTCAGAGTCAGAGTCAGAGTCAGAGTCAGAGTCAGAGTCAGAGTCAGAGTCAGAGTCAGAGTCAGAGTCAGAGGCAGATGCAGAGGCTGAGGCACAGTCAGAGTCAGAGTCAGAGTCAGAGTCAGAGGCAGATGCAGAGGCTGAGGCACAGTCAGAGGCAGAGTCAGAGTCAGAGTCAGAGACAGAGGCAGAGACAGAGACAGAGACAGAGACAGAGACAGAGACAGAGACAGAGACAGAGACAGAGTCAGAGTCAGAGTCAGAGTCAGAGTCAGAGTCAGAGTCAGAGTCAGGGTCAGAGTCAGAGTCAGAGGCAGATGCAGAGGCTGAGGCACAGTCAGAGTCAGAGTCAGAGTCAGAGTCAGAGGCAGATGCAGAGGCTGAGGCACAGTCAGAGGCAGAGTCAGAGTCAGAGTCAGAGACAGAGGCAGAGACAGAGACAGAGACAGAGACAGAGACAGAGACAGAGACAGAGACAGAGTCAGAGTCAGAGTCAGAGTCAGAGTCAGAGTCAGAGTCAGAGTCAGGGTCAGAGTCAGAGTCAGAGTCAGAGTCAGAGTCAGAGTCAGAGTCAGAGTCAGAGTCAGAGTCAGAGTCAGAGTCAGAGTCAGAGTCAGAGTCAGAGTCAGAGTCAGAGTCAGAGTCAGAGGCAGATGTAGAGGCTGAGGCACAGTCAGAGTCTGAGACAGAGACAGAGACAGAGACAGAGACAGAGACAGAGACAGAGACAGAGATGGAGACAGAGAAAGAGGCAGAGACAGAGACAGAGACAGAGGCAGACAGAGGCAGAGACAGAGGCAGATGCAGAGGCTGTGGCAGAGTCAGAGTCAGAGACAGAGACAGAGACAGAGACAGAGGCAGACAGAGGCAGAGACAGAGGCTGATGCAGAGGCTGTGGCAGAGTCAGAGTCAGAGTCAGAGTCAGAGTCAGAGTCAGAGTCAGAGTCAGAGTCAGAGTCAGAGTCAGAGTCAGAGTCAGAGTCAGAGTCAGAGTCAGAGTCAGAGTCAGAGTCAGAGTCAGAGTCAGAGTCAGAGTCAGAGTCAGAGTCAGAGTCAGAGTCAGAGTCAGAGTCAGAGTCAGAGTCAGAGTCAGAGTCAGAGTCAGAGTCAGAGTCAGAGTCAGAGTCAGAGTCAGAGTCAGAGTCAGAGTCAGAGTCAGGGTCAGAGTCAGAGTCAGAGTCAGAGTCAGAGTCAGAGTCAGAGTCAGAGGCAGATGCAGAGGCTGAGGCACAGTCAGAGTCTGAGACAGAGACAGAGACAGAGACAGAGACAGAGACAGAGACAGAGACAGAGACAGAGATGGAGACAGAGAAAGAGGCAGAGACAGAGACAGAGACAGAGGCAGACAGAGGCAGAGACAGAGGCAGATGCAGAGGCTGTGGCAGAGTCAGAGTCAGAGACAGAGACAGAGACAGAGACAGAGGCAGACAGAGGCAGAGACAGAGGCTGATGCAGAGGCTGTGGCAGAGTCAGAGTCAGAGTCAGAGTCAGAGTCAGAGTCAGAGTCAGAGTCAGAGTCAGAGTCAGAGACAGAGACAGAGACAGAGACAGAGACAGAGACAGAGACAGAGACAGAGACAGAGACAGAGACAGAGACAGAGACAGAGACAGAGACAGAGACAGAGACAGAGACAGAGACAGAGACAGAGACAGAGACAGAGACAGAGACAGAGACAGAGACAGAGACAGAGACAGAGACAGAGACAGAGACAGAGACAGAGACAGAGACAGAGACAGAGACAGAGACAGAGACAGAGATGGAGACAGAGACAGAGACAGAGACAGAGACAGAGACAGAGACAGAGACAGACACAGAGACAGAGACAGAGACAGAGACAGAGACAGAGACAGAGACAGAGTCAGAGTCAGAGTCAGAGTCAGAGTCAGAGTCAGAGTCAGAGTCAGAGTCAGAGGCAGATGCAGAGGCTGAGGCACAGTCAGAGTCTGAGACAGAGACAGAGTCAGAGTCAGAGTCAGAGTCAGAGTCAGAGTCAGAGTCAGAGTCAGAGACAGAGACAGAGACAGAGACAGAGACAGAGACAGAGACAGAGTCAGACAGAGGCAGAGACAGAGGCAGAGACAGAGTCAGAGACAGAGTCAGAGTCAGAGTCAGAGTCAGAGTCAGAGTCAGAGTCAGAGTCAGAGTCAGAGTCAGAGTCAGAGTCAGAGTCAGAGTCAGAGTCAGAGTCCGAGTCAGAGTCCGAGTCAGAGACAGAGACAGAGACAGAGACAGAGACAGAGACAGAGACAGAGACAGAGACAGAGACAGAGACAGAGACAGAGACAGAGACAGAGACAGAGACAGAGACAGAGACAGAGACAGAGACAGAGACAGAGACAGAGACAGAGACAGAGACAGAGACAGAGACAGAGACAGAGACAGAGACAGAGACAGAGACAGAGACAGAGACAGAGACAGAGACAGAGACAGAGTCAGAGTCAGAGTCAGAGTCAGAGTCAGAGTCAGAGTCAGAGTCAGAGTCAGAGTCAGAGTCAGAGTCAGAGTCAGAGTCAGAGACAGAGACGGAGACGGAGACAGAGACAGAGGCAGACAGAGGCAGAGACAGAGGCAGAGACAGAGTCAGAGTCAGAGGCAGATGCAGAGGCTAAGGCACAGTCAGAGTCTGAGTCAGAGGCAGAGTCAGAGTCAGAGTCAGAGTCAGAGTCAGAGTCAGAGTCAGAGTCAGAGTCAGAGTCAGAGTCAGAGTCAGAGTCAGAGTCAGAGTCAGAGTCAGAGTCAGAGTCAGAGTCAGAGTCAGAGTCAGAGTCAGAGTCAGAGTCAGAGTCAGAGTCAGAGTCAGAGTCAGAGTCAGAGTCAGAGTCAGAGTCAGAGTCAGAGTCAGAGTCAGAGTCAGAGTCAGAGTCAGAGTCAGGGTCAGGGTCAGAGTCAGAGTCAGAGTCAGAGTCAGAGTCAGAGTCAGAGTCAGAGTCAGAGTCAGAGTCAGAGTCAGAGTCAGAGTCAGAGTCAGAGTCAGAGGCAGATGCAGAGGCTGAGGCACAGTCAGAGTCTGAGACAGAGACAGAGACAGAGACAGAGACAGAGACAGAGACAGAGACAGAGACAGAGACAGAGACAGAGATGGAGACAGAGAAAGAGGCAGAGACAGAGACAGAGACAGAGGCAGACAGAGGCAGAGACAGAGGCAGATGCAGAGGCTGTGGCAGAGTCAGAGTCAGAGACAGAGACAGAGACAGAGACAGAGGCAGACAGAGGCAGAGACAGAGGCTGATGCAGAGGCTGTGGCAGAGTCAGAGTCAGAGTCAGAGTCAGAGTCAGAGTCAGAGTCAGAGTCAGAGTCAGAGTCAGAGTCAGAGTCAGAGTCAGAGTCAGAGTCAGAGTCAGAGTCAGAGTCAGAGTCAGAGTCAGAGTCAGAGTCAGAGTCAGAGTCAGAGTCAGAGTCAGAGTCAGAGTCAGAGTCAGAGTCAGAGTCAGAGTCAGAGTCAGAGACAGAGACAGAGACAGAGACAGAGACAGAGACAGAGACAGAGACAGAGACAGAGACAGAGACAGAGACAGAGACAGAGACAGAGACAGAGACAGAGACAGAGACAGAGACAGAGACAGAGACAGAGACAGAGACAGAGACAGAGACAGAGACAGAGACAGAGACAGAGACAGAGACGGAGACGGAGACAGAGACAGAGACAGAGACAGACACAGAGACAGAGACAGAGACAGAGACAGAGACAGAGACAGAGACAGAGACAGAGTCAGAGTCAGAGTCAGAGTCAGAGTCAGAGTCAGAGTCAGAGTCAGAGTCAGAGTCAGAGGCAGATGCAGAGGCTGAGGCACAGTCAGAGTCTGAGACAGAGACAGAGACAGAGACAGAGACAGAGACAGAGACAGAGACAGAGACAGAGACAGAGATGGAGACAGAGAAAGAGGCAGAGACAGAGACAGAGACAGAGGCAGACAGAGGCAGAGACAGAGGCAGATGCAGAGGCTGTGGCAGAGTCAGAGTCAGAGTCAGAGTCAGAGTCAGAGTCAGAGTCAGAGTCAGAGTCAGAGTCAGAGTCAGAGTCAGAGTCAGAGTCAGAGTCAGAGTCAGAGTCAGAGTCAGAGTCAGAGTCCGAGTCCGAGTCCGAGTCAGAGTCAGAGTCAGAGTCAGCGTCAGAGTCAGAGTCAGAGTCAGAGTCAGAGTCAGAGTCAGAGTCAGAGTCAGAGTCAGAGTCAGAGTCAGAGTCAGAGTCAGAGTCAGAGTCAGAGTCAGAGTCAGAGTCAGAGTCAGAGACAGAGACAGAGACAGAGACAGAGACAGAGACAGAGACAGAGTCAGAGTCAGAGTCAGAGTCAGAGTCAGAGTCAGAGTCAGAGTCAGAGTCAGAGTCAGAGTCAGAGTCAGAGTCAGAGTCAGAGTCAGAGTCAGAGTCAGAGTCAGAGACAGAGACAGAGACAGAGACAGAGACAGAGACAGAGACAGAGACAGAGACAGAGACAGAGACAGAGACGGAGACAGAGACAGAGACAGAGACAGAGACAGAGACAGAGACAGAGACAGAGACAGAGACAGAGACAGAGACAGAGACAGAGACAGAGACAGAGACAGAGACAGAGACAGAGACAGAGACAGAGACAGAGACAGAGACAGAGACAGAGACAGAGACAGAGACAGAGACAGAGACAGAGACAGAGACAGAGACAGAGACAGAGACAGAGACAGAGACAGAGACAGAGACAGAGACAGAGACAGAGACAGAGACAGAGACAGAGACAGAGACAGAGGCAGACAGAGGCAGAGACAGAGGCAGATGCAGAGTCAGAGTCAGAGACAGAGTCAGAGTCAGAGGCAGAGACAGAGACAGAGACAGCAACAGAGACAGAGATAGACAGAGACAGAGGCAGATGCAGAGGCTGAGGCACAGTCAGAGTCAGAGTCAGAGTCAGAGTCAGAGTCAGAGTCAGAGTCAGAGTCAGAGTCAGAGTCAGAGTCAGAGTCAGAGTCAGAGTCAGAGTCAGAGACAGAGACAGAGACAGAGACAGAGACAGAGACAGAGACAGAGTCAGAGTCAGAGTCAGAGTCAGAGTCAGAGTCAGAGTCAGAGTCAGAGTCAGAGTCAGAGACAGAGACAGAGACAGAGACAGAGACAGAGACAGAGACAGAGACAGAGACAGAGACAGAGACAGAGACAGAGACAGAGACAGAGACAGAGACAGAGACAGAGACAGAGACAGAGACAGAGACAGAGACAGAGACAGAGACAGAGACAGAGACAGAGACAGAGACAGAGACAGAGACAGAGACAGAGACAGAGACAGAGACAGAGACAGAGACAGAGACAGAGACAGAGACAGAGACAGAGACAGAGACAGAGACAGAGACAGAGACAGAGACAGAGACAGAGACAGAGACAGAGACAGAGACAGAGACAGAGACAGAGACAGAGACAGAGACAGAGACAGAGACAGAGACAGAGACAGAGACAGAGACAGAGACAGAGACAGAGACAGAGACAGAGACAGAGACAGAGACAGAGACAGAGACAGAGACAGAGACAGAGACAGAGACAGAGACAGAGACAGAGACAGAGACAGAGACAGAGACAGAGACAGAGACAGAGACAGAGACAGAGACAGAGACAGAGACAGAGACAGAGACAGAGACAGAGACAGAGACAGAGACAGAGACAGAGACAGAGACAGAGACAGAGACAGAGACAGAGACAGAGACAGAGACAGAGACAGAGACAGAGACAGAGACAGAAACAGAGAGAGAGACAGAGTCAGAGTCAGAGTCAGAGTCAGAGTCAGAGTCAGAGTCAGAGTCAGAGTCAGAGGCAGATGCACAGGCTGAGGCACAGTCAGAGTCTGAGACAGAGACAGAGTCAGAGTCAGAGTCAGAGTCAGAGTCAGAGTCAGAGTCAGAGTCAGAGTCAGAGTCAGAGTCAGAGACAGAGACAGAGACAGAGACAGAGACAGAGACAGAGACAGAGACAGAGACAGAGACAGAGACAGAGTCAGAGTCAGAGTCAGAGTCAGAGTCAGAGTCAGAGTCAGAGTCAGAGTCAGAGTCAGAGTCAGAGTCAGAGTCAGAGTCAGAGTCAGAGTCAGAGTCAGAGTCAGAGTCAGAGTCAGAGTCAGAGTCAGAGTCAGAGTCAGAGTCAGAGTCAGAGTCAGAGTCAGAGTCAGAGTCAGAGTCAGAGTCAGAGTCAGAGTCAGAGTCAGAGTCAGAGTCAGAGTCAGAGTCAGAGTCAGAGTCAGAGTCAGAGTCAGAGTCAGAGTCCGAGTCAGAGTCAGAGTCAGAGTCAGAGTCAGAGTCAGAGTCAGAGTCAGAGTCAGAGACAGAGACAGAGACAGAGACAGAGACAGAGACAGAGACAGAGTCAGAGTCAGAGTCAGAGTCAGAGTCAGAGTCAGAGTCAGAGTCAGAGTCAGGGTCAGAGTCAGAGTCAGAGTCAGAGTCAGAGTCAGAGTCAGAGTCAGAGGCAGATGCAGAGGCTGAGGCACAGTCAGAGTCTGAGACAGAGACAGAGACAGAGACAGAGACAGAGACAGAGACAGAGACAGAGACAGAGACAGAGACAGAGATGGAGACAGAGAAAGAGGCAGAGACAGAGACAGAGACAGAGGCAGACAGAGGCAGAGACAGAGGCAGATGCAGAGGCTGTGGCAGAGTCAGAGTCAGAGACAGAGACAGAGACAGAGACAGAGACAGAGGCAGACAGAGGCAGAGACAGAGGCTGATGCAGAGGCTGTGGCAGAGTCAGAGTCAGAGTCAGAGTCAGAGTCAGAGTCAGAGTCAGAGTCAGAGTCAGAGTCAGAGACAGAGACAGAGACAGAGACAGAGACAGAGACAGAGACAGAGACAGAGACAGAGACAGAGACAGAGACAGAGACAGAGACAGAGACAGAGACAGAGACAGAGACAGAGACAGAGACAGAGACAGAGACAGAGACAGAGACAGAGACAGAGACAGAGACAGAGACAGAGACAGAGACAGAGACAGAGACAGAGACAGAGACAGAGACAGAGACAGAGACAGAGACAGAGACAGAGACAGAGACAGAGACAGAGACAGAGACAGAGACAGAGACAGAGACAGAGACAGAGACAGAGACAGAGACAGAGACAGAGACAGAGACAGAGACAGAGACAGAGACAGAGACAGAGACAGAGACAGAGACAGAGACAGAGACAGAGACAGAGACAGAGACAGAGACAGAGATGGAGACAGAGACAGAGACAGAGACAGAGACAGAGACAGAGACAGAGACAGACACAGAGACAGAGACAGAGACAGAGACAGAGACAGAGAGAGAGACAGAGTCAGAGTCAGAGTCAGAGTCAGAGTCAGAGTCAGAGTCAGAGTCAGAGTCAGAGGCAGATGCACAGGCTGAGGCACAGTCAGAGTCTGAGACAGAGACAGAGTCAGAGTCAGAGTCAGAGTCAGAGTCAGAGTCAGAGTCAGAGTCAGAGTCAGAGTCAGAGTCAGAGTCAGAGTCAGAGACAGAGACGGAGACAGAGACAGAGACAGAGGCAGACAGAGGCAGAGACAGAGGCAGAGACAGAGTCAGAGTCAGAGGCAGATGCAGAGTCAGAGTCAGAGTCAGAGTCAGAGTCAGAGTCAGAGTCAGAGTCAGAGTCAGAGTCAGAGACAGAGACAGAGACAGAGACAGAGACAGAGACAGAGACAGAGACAGAGACAGAGACAGAGACAGAGACAGAGACAGAGACAGAGACAGAGACAGAGACAGAGTCAGAGTCAGAGTCAGAGTCAGAGTCAGAGTCAGAGTCAGAGTCAGAGTCAGAGACAGAGACGGAGACAGAGACAGAGACAGAGGCAGACAGAGGCAGAGACAGAGGCAGAGACAGAGTCAGAGACAGAGTCAGAGTCAGAGTCAGAGTCAGAGTCAGAGTCAGAGTCAGAGTCAGAGTCAGAGTCAGAGTCAGAGTCAGAGTCAGAGTCAGAGTCAGAGTCAGAGTCCGAGTCAGAGTCCGAGTCAGAGACAGAGACAGAGACAGAGACAGAGACAGAGACAGAGACAGAGACAGAGACAGAGACAGAGACAGAGACAGAGACAGAGACAGAGACAGAGACAGAGACAGAGACAGAGACAGAGACAGAGACAGAGACAGAGACAGAGACAGAGACAGAGACAGAGACAGAGACAGAGACAGAGACAGAGACAGAGACAGAGACAGAGACAGAGACAGAGACAGAGACAGAGACAGAGACAGAGACAGAGACAGAGACAGAGACAGAGACAGAGACAGAGACAGAGACAGAGACAGAGACAGAGACAGAGACAGAGACAGAGTCAGAGTCAGAGTCAGAGTCAGAGTCAGAGTCAGAGTCAGAGTCAGAGTCAGAGTCAGAGTCAGAGTCAGAGTCAGAGTCAGAGTCAGAGACAGAGACGGAGACAGAGACAGAGACAGAGGCAGACAGAGGCAGAGACAGAGGCAGAGACAGAGTCAGAGTCAGAGGCAGATGCAGAGGCTAAGGCACAGTCAGAGTCAGAGTCAGAGTCAGAGTCAGAGGCAGATGCAGAGGCTGAGGCACAGTCAGAGTCTGAGACAGAGACAGAGACAGAGACAGAGACAGAGACAGAGACAGAGACAGAGACAGAGACAGAGACAGAGACAGAGACAGAGACAGAGACAGAGACAGAGACAGAGACAGAGACAGAGACAGAGACAGAGACAGAGACAGAGACAGAGACAGAGACAGAGACAGAGACAGAGACAGAGACAGAGACAGAGACAGAGACAGAGACAGAGACAGAGACAGAGACAGAGACAGAGACAGAGACAGAGACAGAGACAGAGACAGAGACAGAGACAGAGACAGAGACAGAGACAGAGACAGAGACAGAGACAGAGACAGAGACAGAGACAGAGACAGAGACAGAGACAGAGACAGAGACAGAGACAGAGACAGAGACAGAGACAGAGACAGAGACAGAGACAGAGACAGAGACAGAGACAGAGACAGAGACAGAGACAGAGACAGAGACAGAGACAGAGACAGAGACAGAGACAGAGACAGAGACAGAGACAGAGACAGAGACAGAGACAGAGACAGAGACAGAGACAGAAACAGAGACAGAGACAGAGACAGAGACAGAGATGGAGACAGAGACAGAGGCAGACAGAGGCAGAGACAGAGGCAGATGCAGAGGCTGTGGCAGAGTCAGAGTCAGAGACAGAGACAGAGACAGAGGCAGACAGAGGCAGAGACAGAGGCAGATGCAGAGGCTGTGGCAGAGTCAGAGTCAGAGACAGAGACAGAGACAGAGGCAGACAGAGGCAGAGACAGAGGCAGATGCAGAGGCTGTGGCAGAGTCAGAGTCAGAGACAGAGTCAGAGTCAGAGTCAGAGTCAGAGTCAGAGTCAGAGTCAGAGTCAGAGTCAGAGTCAGAGTCAGAGTCAGAGTCAGAGTCAGAGTCAGAGTCAGAGTCAGAGTCAGAGTCAGAGTCAGAGTCAGAGTCAGAGTCAGAGTCAGAGTCAGAGTCAGAGTCAGAGACAGAGACAGAGACAGAGACAGAGACAGAGACAGAGACAGAGACAGAGACAGAGACAGAGACAGAGACAGAGACAGAGACAGAGACAGAGACAGAGACAGAGACAGAGACAGAGACAGAGACAGAGACAGAGTCAGAGTCAGAGTCAGAGTCAGAGTCAGAGTCAGAGTCAGAGTCAGAGTCAGAGACAGAGACGGAGACAGAGACAGAGACAGAGGCAGACAGAGGCAGAGACAGAGGCAGAGACAGAGTCAGAGACAGAGTCAGAGTCAGAGTCAGAGTCAGAGTCAGAGTCAGAGTCAGAGTCCGAGTCAGAGTCCGAGTCAGAGACAGAGACAGAGACAGAGACAGAGACAGAGACAGAGACAGAGACAGAGACAGAGACAGAGACAGAGTCAGAGTCAGAGTCAGAGTCAGAGTCAGGGTCAGGGTCAGAGTCAGAGTCAGAGTCAGAGTCAGAGTCAGAGTCAGAGTCAGAGTCAGAGTCAGAGTCAGAGTCAGAGTCAGAGTCAGAGTCAGAGTCAGAGTCAGAGGCAGATGCAGAGGCTGAGGCACAGTCAGAGTCTGAGACAGAGACAGAGACAGAGACAGAGACAGAGACAGAGACAGAGACAGAGACAGAGATGGAGACAGAGAAAGAGGCAGAGACAGAGACAGAGACAGAGGCAGACAGAGGCAGAGACAGAGGCAGATGCAGAGGCTGTGGCAGAGTCAGAGTCAGAGACAGAGACAGAGACAGAGACAGAGGCAGACAGAGGCAGAGACAGAGGCTGATGCAGAGGCTGTGGCAGAGTCAGAGTCAGAGTCAGAGTCAGAGTCAGAGTCAGAGTCAGAGTCAGAGTCAGAGTCAGAGTCAGAGTCAGAGTCAGAGTCAGAGTCAGAGTCAGAGTCAGAGTCAGAGTCAGAGTCAGAGTCAGAGTCAGAGTCAGAGTCAGAGTCAGAGTCAGAGTCAGAGTCAGAGTCAGAGTCAGAGTCAGAGTCAGAGTCAGAGTCAGAGTCAGAGTCAGAGTCAGAGTCAGAGTCAGAGTCAGAGTCAGAGTCAGAGTCAGAGTCAGAGTCAGAGTCAGAGTCAGAGTCAGAGTCAGAGTCAGAGTCCGAGTCAGAGTCAGAGTCAGAGTCAGAGTCAGAGTCAGAGTCAGAGTCAGAGTCAGAGACAGAGACAGAGACAGAGACAGAGACAGAGACAGAGACAGAGTCAGAGTCAGAGTCAGAGTCAGAGTCAGAGTCAGAGTCAGAGTCAGAGTCAGGGTCAGAGTCAGAGTCAGAGGCAGATGCACAGGCTGAGGCACAGTCAGAGTCTGAGACAGAGACAGAGTCAGAGTCAGAGTCAGAGTCAGAGTCAGAGTCAGAGTCAGAGTCAGAGTCAGAGTCAGAGTCAGAGTCAGAGACAGAGACGGAGACAGAGACAGAGACAGAGGCAGACAGAGGCAGAGACAGAGGCAGAGACAGAGTCAGAGTCAGAGGCAGATGCAGAGGCTAAGGCACAGTCAGAGTCAGAGTCAGAGTCAGAGTCAGAGTCAGAGTCAGAGTCAGAGTCAGAGTCAGAGTCAGAGTCAGAGTCAGAGTCAGAGTCAGAGTCAGAGTCAGAGTCAGAGTCAGAGTCAGAGTCAGAGTCAGAGTCAGAGTCAGAGTCAGAGTCAGAGTCAGAGTCAGAGGCAGATGCAGAGGCTGAGGCACAGTCAGAGTCAGAGTCAGAGTCAGAGTCAGAGGCAGATGCAGAGGCTGAGGCACAGTCAGAGGCAGAGTCAGAGTCAGAGTCAGAGACAGAGGCAGAGACAGAGACAGAGACAGAGACAGAGACAGAGACAGAGACAGAGTCAGAGTCAGAGTCAGAGTCAGAGTCAGAGTCAGAGTCAGAGTCAGGGTCAGAGTCAGAGTCAGAGTCAGAGTCAGAGTCAGAGTCAGAGTCAGAGTCAGAGTCAGAGTCAGAGTCAGAGTCAGAGTCAGAGTCAGAGTCAGAGTCAGAGTCAGAGGCAGATGTAGAGGCTGAGGCACAGTCAGAGTCTGAGACAGAGACAGAGACAGAGACAGAGACAGAGACAGAGACAGAGACAGAGATGGAGACAGAGAAAGAGGCAGAGACAGAGACAGAGACAGAGGCAGACAGAGGCAGAGACAGAGGCAGATGCAGAGGCTGTGGCAGAGTCAGAGTCAGAGACAGAGACAGAGACAGAGACAGAGGCAGACAGAGGCAGAGACAGAGGCTGATGCAGAGGCTGTGGCAGAGTCAGAGTCAGAGTCAGAGTCAGAGTCAGAGTCAGAGTCAGAGTCAGAGTCAGAGTCAGAGTCAGAGTCAGAGTCAGAGTCAGAGTCAGAGTCAGAGTCAGAGTCAGAGTCAGAGTCAGAGTCAGAGTCAGAGTCAGAGTCAGAGTCAGAGTCAGAGTCAGAGTCAGAGTCAGAGTCAGAGTCAGAGTCAGAGTCAGAGTCAGAGTCAGAGTCAGAGTCAGAGTCAGGGTCAGAGTCAGAGTCAGAGTCAGAGTCAGAGTCAGAGTCAGAGTCAGAGGCAGATGCAGAGGCTGAGGCACAGTCAGAGTCTGAGACAGAGACAGAGACAGAGACAGAGACAGAGACAGAGACAGAGACAGAGACAGAGATGGAGACAGAGAAAGAGGCAGAGACAGAGACAGAGACAGAGGCAGACAGAGGCAGAGACAGAGGCAGATGCAGAGGCTGTGGCAGAGTCAGAGTCAGAGACAGAGACAGAGACAGAGACAGAGGCAGACAGAGGCAGAGACAGAGGCTGATGCAGAGGCTGTGGCAGAGTCAGAGTCAGAGTCAGAGTCAGAGTCAGAGTCAGAGTCAGAGTCAGAGTCAGAGTCAGAGTCAGAGTCAGAGACAGAGACAGAGACAGAGACAGAGACAGAGACAGAGACAGAGACAGAGACAGAGACAGAGACAGAGACAGAGACAGAGACAGAGACAGAGACAGAGACAGAGACAGAGACAGAGACAGAGACAGAGACAGAGACAGAGACAGAGACAGAGACAGAGACAGAGACAGAGACAGAGACAGAGACAGAGACAGAGACAGAGACAGAGACAGAGACAGAGACAGAGACAGAGACAGAGACAGAGACAGAGACAGAGACAGAGACAGAGACAGAGACAGAGACAGAGACAGAGACAGAGATGGAGACAGAGACAGAGACAGAGACAGAGACAGAGACAGAGACAGAGACAGACACAGAGACAGAGACAGAGACAGAGACAGAGACAGAGACAGAGACAGAGTCAGAGTCAGAGTCAGAGTCAGAGTCAGAGTCAGAGTCAGAGTCAGAGTCAGAGGCAGATGCAGAGGCTGAGGCACAGTCAGAGTCTGAGACAGAGACAGAGTCAGAGTCAGAGTCAGAGTCAGAGTCAGAGTCAGAGTCAGAGTCAGAGTCAGAGACAGAGACAGAGACAGAGACAGAGACAGAGACAGAGACAGAGTCAGAGTCAGAGTCAGAGTCAGAGTCAGAGTCAGAGTCAGAGTCAGAGTCAGAGTCAGAGTCAGAGTCAGAGTCAGAGTCAGAGTCAGAGACAGAGACAGAGACAGAGACAGAGACAGAGACAGAGACAGAGACAGAGACAGAGACAGAGACAGAGACAGAGACAGAGACAGAGACAGAGACAGAGACAGAGTCAGAGTCAGAGTCAGAGTCAGAGACAGAGACAGACACAGAGACAGAGACAGAGACAGAGACAGAGACAGAGACAGAGACAGAGTCAGAGTCAGAGTCAGAGTCAGAGTCAGAGTCAGAGTCAGAGTCAGAGTCAGAGGCAGATGCAGAGGCTGAGGCACAGTCAGAGTCTGAGACAGAGACAGAGTCAGAGTCAGAGTCAGAGTCAGAGTCAGAGTCAGAGTCAGAGTCAGAGACAGAGACAGAGACAGAGACAGAGACAGAGACAGAGACAGAGTCAGAGTCAGAGTCAGAGTCAGAGTCAGAGTCAGAGTCAGAGTCAGAGTCAGAGTCAGAGTCAGAGTCAGAGTCAGAGTCAGAGTCAGAGACAGAGACAGAGACAGAGACAGAGACAGAGACAGAGACAGAGACAGAGACAGAGACAGAGACAGAGACAGAGACAGAGACAGAGACAGAGACAGAGACAGAGTCAGAGTCAGAGTCAGAGTCAGAGTCAGAGTCAGAGTCAGAGTCAGAGTCAGAGACAGAGACGGAGACAGAGACAGAGACAGAGGCAGACAGAGGCAGAGACAGAGGCAGAGACAGAGTCAGAGACAGAGTCAGAGTCAGAGTCAGAGTCAGAGTCAGAGTCAGAGTCAGAGTCAGAGTCAGAGTCAGAGTCAGAGTCAGAGTCAGAGTCAGAGTCAGAGTCAGAGTCAGAGTCAGAGTCCGAGTCAGAGTCCGAGTCAGAGACAGAGACAGAGACAGAGACAGAGACAGAGACAGAGACAGAGACAGAGACAGAGACAGAGACAGAGACAGAGACAGAGTCAGAGGCAGATGTAGAGGCTGAGGCACAGTCAGAGTCAGAGTCAGAGTCAGAGTCAGAGTCAGAGGCAGATGTAGAGGCTGAGGCACAGTCAGAGTCTGAGACAGAGACAGAGACAGAGACAGAGACAGAGACAGAGACAGAGACAGAGATGGAGACAGAGAAAGAGGCAGAGACAGAGACAGAGACAGAGGCAGACAGAGGCAGAGACAGAGGCAGATGCAGAGGCTGTGGCAGAGTCAGAGTCAGAGACAGAGACAGAGACAGAGACAGAGGCAGACAGAGGCAGAGACAGAGGCTGATGCAGAGGCTGTGGCAGAGTCAGAGTCAGAGTCAGAGTCAGAGTCAGAGTCAGAGTCAGAGTCAGAGTCAGAGTCAGAGTCAGAGTCAGAGTCAGAGTCAGAGTCAGAGTCAGAGTCAGAGTCAGAGTCAGAGTCAGAGTCAGAGT
Organism: Megachile ligniseca; assembly: GCA_945859555.1. Taxonomy (NCBI): domain Eukaryota; kingdom Metazoa; phylum Arthropoda; class Insecta; order Hymenoptera; family Megachilidae; genus Megachile; species Megachile ligniseca. The sequence goes on from OX243788.1 coordinate 60,652, forward strand.
CAGAGTCAGAGTCAGAGTCAGAGTCAGAGTCAGAGTCAGAGTCAGAGTCAGAGTCAGAGTCAGAGTCAGAGTCAGAGTCAGAGTCAGAGTCAGAGTCAGAGTCAGAGTCAGGGTCAGAGTCAGAGTCAGAGTCAGAGTCAGAGTCAGAGTCAGAGTCAGAGGCAGATGCAGAGGCTGAGGCACAGTCAGAGTCTGAGACAGAGACAGAGACAGAGACAGAGACAGAGACAGAGACAGAGACAGAGATGGAGACAGAGAAAGAGGCAGAGACAGAGACAGAGACAGAGGCAGACAGAGGCAGAGACAGAGGCAGATGCAGAGGCTGTGGCAGAGTCAGAGTCAGAGACAGAGACAGAGACAGAGACAGAGGCAGACAGAGGCAGAGACAGAGGCTGATGCAGAGGCTGTGGCAGAGTCAGAGTCAGAGTCAGAGTCAGAGTCAGAGTCAGAGTCAGAGTCAGAGTCAGAGTCAGAGTCAGAGTCAGAGTCAGAGACAGAGACAGAGACAGAGACAGAGACAGAGACAGAGACAGAGACAGAGACAGAGACAGAGACAGAGACAGAGACAGAGACAGAGACAGAGACAGAGACAGAGACAGAGACAGAGACAGAGACAGAGACAGAGACAGAGACAGAGACAGAGACAGAGACAGAGACAGAGACAGAGACAGAGACAGAGACAGAGACAGAGACAGAGACAGAGACAGAGACAGAGACAGAGACAGAGACAGAGACAGAGACAGAGACAGAGACAGAGACAGAGACAGAGACAGAGACAGAGACAGAGACAGAGATGGAGACAGAGACAGAGACAGAGACAGAGACAGAGACAGAGACAGAGACAGACACAGAGACAGAGACAGAGACAGAGACAGAGACAGAGACAGAGACAGAGTCAGAGTCAGAGTCAGAGTCAGAGTCAGAGTCAGAGTCAGAGTCAGAGTCAGAGGCAGATGCAGAGGCTGAGGCACAGTCAGAGTCTGAGACAGAGACAGAGTCAGAGTCAGAGTCAGAGTCAGAGTCAGAGTCAGAGTCAGAGTCAGAGACAGAGACAGAGACAGAGACAGAGACAGAGACAGAGACAGAGTCAGAGTCAGAGTCAGAGTCAGAGTCAGAGTCAGAGTCAGAGTCAGAGTCAGAGTCAGAGTCAGAGTCAGAGTCAGAGTCAGAGTCAGAGACAGAGACAGAGACAGAGACAGAGACAGAGACAGAGACAGAGACAGAGACAGAGACAGAGACAGAGACAGAGACAGAGACAGAGACAGAGACAGAGACAGAGTCAGAGTCAGAGTCAGAGTCAGAGACAGAGACAGACACAGAGACAGAGACAGAGACAGAGACAGAGACAGAGACAGAGACAGAGTCAGAGTCAGAGTCAGAGTCAGAGTCAGAGTCAGAGTCAGAGTCAGAGTCAGAGGCAGATGCAGAGGCTGAGGCACAGTCAGAGTCTGAGACAGAGACAGAGTCAGAGTCAGAGTCAGAGTCAGAGTCAGAGTCAGAGTCAGAGTCAGAGACAGAGACAGAGACAGAGACAGAGACAGAGACAGAGACAGAGTCAGAGTCAGAGTCAGAGTCAGAGTCAGAGTCAGAGTCAGAGTCAGAGTCAGAGTCAGAGTCAGAGTCAGAGACAGAGACAGAGACAGAGACAGAGACAGAGACAGAGACAGAGACAGAGACAGAGACAGAGACAGAGACAGAGACAGAGACAGAGACAGAGACAGAGACAGAGTCAGAGTCAGAGTCAGAGTCAGAGTCAGAGTCAGAGTCAGAGTCAGAGTCAGAGACAGAGACGGAGACAGAGACAGAGACAGAGGCAGACAGAGGCAGAGACAGAGGCAGAGACAGAGTCAGAGACAGAGTCAGAGTCAGAGTCAGAGTCAGAGTCAGAGTCAGAGTCAGAGTCAGAGTCAGAGTCAGAGTCAGAGTCAGAGTCAGAGTCAGAGTCAGAGTCAGAGTCCGAGTCAGAGTCCGAGTCAGAGACAGAGACAGAGACAGAGACAGAGACAGAGACAGAGACAGAGACAGAGACAGAGACAGAGACAGAGACAGAGACAGAGACAGAGACAGAGACAGAGACAGAGACAGAGACAGAGACAGAGACAGAGACAGAGACAGAGACAGAGACAGAGACAGAGACAGAGACAGAGACAGAGACAGAGACAGAGACAGAGACAGAGACAGAGACAGAGACAGAGACAGAGACAGAGACAGAGACAGAGACAGAGACAGAGACAGAGACAGAGACAGAGACAGAGACAGAGACAGAGACAGAGACAGAGACAGAGACGGAGACGGAGACAGAGACAGAGACAGAGACAGACACAGAGACAGAGACAGAGACAGAGACAGAGACAGAGACAGAGACAGAGACAGAGACAGAGTCAGAGTCAGAGTCAGAGTCAGAGTCAGAGTCAGAGTCAGAGTCAGAGTCAGAGTCAGAGGCAGATGCAGAGGCTGAGGCACAGTCAGAGTCTGAGACAGAGACAGAGACAGAGACAGAGACAGAGACAGAGACAGAGACAGAGATGGAGACAGAGAAAGAGGCAGAGACAGAGACAGAGACAGAGGCAGACAGAGGCAGAGACAGAGGCAGATGCAGAGGCTGTGGCAGAGTCAGAGTCAGAGTCAGAGTCAGAGTCAGAGTCAGAGTCAGAGTCAGAGTCAGAGTCAGAGTCAGAGTCAGAGTCAGAGTCAGAGTCAGAGTCAGAGTCAGAGTCAGAGTCCGAGTCCGAGTCCGAGTCAGAGTCAGAGTCAGAGTCAGAGACAGAGACGGAGACAGAGACAGAGACAGAGGCAGACAGAGGCAGAGACAGAGGCAGAGACAGAGTCAGAGTCAGAGGCAGATGCAGAGGCTAAGGCACAGTCAGAGTCTGAGTCAGAGGCAGAGTCAGAGTCAGAGTCAGAGTCAGAGTCAGAGTCAGAGTCAGAGTCAGAGTCAGAGTCAGAGTCAGAGTCAGAGTCAGAGTCAGAGTCAGAGTCAGAGTCAGAGTCAGAGTCAGAGTCAGAGTCAGAGTCAGAGTCAGAGTCAGAGTCAGAGTCAGAGTCAGAGTCAGAGTCAGAGTCAGAGTCAGAGTCAGAGTCAGAGTCAGAGTCAGAGTCAGAGTCAGAGTCAGAGTCAGAGTCAGAGTCAGAGTCAGAGTCAGGGTCAGGGTCAGAGTCAGAGTCAGAGTCAGAGTCAGAGTCAGAGTCAGAGTCAGAGTCAGAGTCAGAGTCAGAGTCAGAGTCAGAGTCAGAGTCAGAGTCAGAGTCAGAGTCAGAGTCAGAGTCAGAGTCAGAGTCAGAGTCAGAGTCAGAGGCAGATGCAGAGGCTGAGGCACAGTCAGAGTCTGAGACAGAGACAGAGACAGAGACAGAGACAGAGACAGAGACAGAGACAGAGACAGAGACAGAGACAGAGACAGAGACAGAGACAGAGACAGAGACAGAGACAGAGACAGAGACAGAGACAGAGACAGAGACAGAGACAGAGACAGAGACAGAGACAGAGACAGAGACGGAGACGGAGACAGAGACAGAGACAGAGACAGACACAGAGACAGAGACAGAGACAGAGACAGAGACAGAGACAGAGACAGAGACAGAGTCAGAGTCAGAGTCAGAGTCAGAGTCAGAGTCAGAGTCAGAGTCAGAGTCAGAGTCAGAGGCAGATGCAGAGGCTGAGGCACAGTCAGAGTCTGAGACAGAGACAGAGACAGAGACAGAGACAGAGACAGAGACAGAGACAGAGATGGAGACAGAGAAAGAGGCAGAGACAGAGACAGAGACAGAGGCAGACAGAGGCAGAGACAGAGGCAGATGCAGAGGCTGTGGCAGAGTCAGAGTCAGAGTCAGAGTCAGAGTCAGAGTCAGAGTCAGAGTCAGAGTCAGAGTCAGAGTCAGAGTCAGAGTCAGAGTCAGAGTCAGAGTCAGAGTCCGAGTCCGAGTCCGAGTCAGAGTCAGAGTCAGAGTCAGCGTCAGAGTCAGAGTCAGAGTCAGAGTCAGAGTCAGAGTCAGAGTCAGAGTCAGAGTCAGAGTCAGAGTCAGAGTCAGAGTCAGAGTCAGAGTCAGAGTCAGAGTCAGAGTCAGAGTCAGAGTCAGAGACAGAGACAGAGACAGAGACAGAGACAGAGACAGAGACAGAGTCAGAGTCAGAGTCAGAGTCAGAGTCAGAGTCAGAGTCAGAGTCAGAGTCAGAGTCAGAGTCAGAGTCAGAGTCAGAGTCAGAGTCAGAGTCAGAGTCAGAGTCAGAGTCAGAGACAGAGACAGAGACAGAGACAGAGACAGAGACAGAGACAGAGACAGAGACAGAGACAGAGACAGAGACGGAGACAGAGACAGAGACAGAGACAGAGACAGAGACAGAGACAGAGACAGAGACAGAGACAGAGACAGAGACAGAGACAGAGACAGAGACAGAGACAGAGACAGAGACAGAGACAGAGACAGAGACAGAGACAGAGACAGAGACAGAGACAGAGACAGAGACAGAGACAGAGACAGAGACAGAGACAGAGACAGAGACAGAGACAGAGACAGAGACAGAGACAGAGACAGAGACAGAGACAGAGACAGAGACAGAGACAGAGACAGAGACAGAGGCAGACAGAGGCAGAGACAGAGGCAGATGCAGAGTCAGAGTCAGAGACAGAGTCAGAGTCAGAGGCAGAGACAGAGACAGAGACAGCAACAGAGACAGAGATAGACAGAGACAGAGGCAGATGCAGAGGCTGAGGCACAGTCAGAGTCAGAGTCAGAGTCAGAGTCAGAGTCAGAGTCAGAGTCAGAGTCAGAGTCAGAGTCAGAGTCAGAGTCAGAGTCAGAGTCAGAGACAGAGACAGAGACAGAGACAGAGACAGAGACAGAGACAGAGTCAGAGTCAGAGTCAGAGTCAGAGTCAGAGTCAGAGTCAGAGTCAGAGTCAGAGTCAGAGACAGAGACAGAGACAGAGACAGAGACAGAGACAGAGACAGAGACAGAGACAGAGACAGAGACAGAGACAGAGACAGAGACAGAGACAGAGACAGAGACAGAGACAGAGACAGAGACAGAGACAGAGACAGAGACAGAGACAGAGACAGAGACAGAGACAGAGACAGAGACAGAGACAGAGACAGAGACAGAGACAGAGACAGAGACAGAGACAGAGACAGAGACAGAGACAGAGACAGAGACAGAGACAGAGACAGAGACAGAGACAGAGACAGAGACAGAGACAGAGACAGAGACAGAGACAGAGACAGAGACAGAGACAGAGACAGAGACAGAGACAGAGACAGAGACAGAGACAGAGACAGAGACAGAGACAGAGACAGAGACAGAAACAGAGACAGAGACAGAGACAGAGACAGAGATGGAGACAGAGACAGAGGCAGACAGAGGCAGAGACAGAGGCAGATGCAGAGGCTGTGGCAGAGTCAGAGTCAGAGACAGAGACAGAGACAGAGGCAGACAGAGGCAGAGACAGAGGCAGATGCAGAGGCTGTGGCAGAGTCAGAGTCAGAGACAGAGACAGAGACAGAGGCAGACAGAGGCAGACAGAGGCAGAGACAGAGGCAGATGCAGAGGCTGTGGCAGAGTCAGAGTCAGAGACAGAGTCAGAGTCAGAGTCAGAGTCAGAGTCAGAGTCAGAGTCAGAGTCAGAGTCAGAGTCAGAGTCAGAGTCAGAGTCAGAGTCAGAGTCAGAGTCAGAGTCAGAGTCAGAGTCAGAGTCAGAGTCAGAGTCAGAGTCAGAGTCAGAGACAGAGACAGAGACAGAGACAGAGACAGAGACAGAGACAGAGACAGAGACAGAGACAGAGACAGAGACAGAGACAGAGACAGAGACAGAGACAGAGACAGAGACAGAGTCAGAGTCAGAGTCAGAGTCAGAGTCAGAGTCAGAGTCAGAGTCAGAGTCAGAGACAGAGACGGAGACAGAGACAGAGACAGAGGCAGACAGAGGCAGAGACAGAGGCAGAGACAGAGTCAGAGACAGAGTCAGAGTCAGAGTCAGAGTCAGAGTCAGAGTCAGAGTCAGAGTCCGAGTCAGAGTCCGAGTCAGAGACAGAGACAGAGACAGAGAGAGACAGAGACAGAGACAGAGACAGAGACAGAGACAGAGACAGAGACAGAGACAGAGTCAGAGTCAGAGTCAGAGTCAGAGTCAGGGTCAGGGTCAGAGTCAGAGTCAGAGTCAGAGTCAGAGTCAGAGTCAGAGTCAGAGTCAGAGTCAGAGTCAGAGTCAGAGTCAGAGTCAGAGTCAGAGTCAGAGTCAGAGGCAGATGCAGAGGCTGAGGCACAGTCAGAGTCTGAGACAGAGACAGAGACAGAGACAGAGACAGAGACAGAGACAGAGACAGAGATGGAGACAGAGAAAGAGGCAGAGACAGAGACAGAGACAGAGGCAGACAGAGGCAGAGACAGAGGCAGATGCAGAGGCTGTGGCAGAGTCAGAGTCAGAGACAGAGACAGAGACAGAGACAGAGGCAGACAGAGGCAGAGACAGAGGCTGATGCAGAGGCTGTGGCAGAGTCAGAGTCAGAGTCAGAGTCAGAGTCAGAGTCAGAGTCAGAGTCAGAGTCAGAGTCAGAGTCAGAGTCAGAGTCAGAGTCAGAGTCAGAGTCAGAGTCAGAGTCAGAGTCAGAGTCAGAGTCAGAGTCAGAGTCAGAGTCAGAGTCAGAGTCAGAGTCAGAGTCAGAGTCAGAGTCAGAGTCAGAGTCAGAGTCAGAGTCAGAGTCAGAGTCAGAGTCAGAGTCAGAGTCAGAGTCAGAGTCAGAGTCAGAGTCAGAGTCAGAGTCAGAGTCAGAGTCAGAGTCAGAGTCAGAGTCAGAGTCCGAGTCAGAGTCAGAGTCAGAGTCAGAGTCAGAGTCAGAGTCAGAGTCAGAGTCAGAGACAGAGACAGAGACAGAGACAGAGACAGAGACAGAGACAGAGACAGAGTCAGAGTCAGAGTCAGAGTCAGAGTCAGAGTCAGAGTCAGAGTCAGGGTCAGAGTCAGAGTCAGAGTCAGAGTCAGAGTCAGAGTCAGAGTCAGAGGCAGATGCAGAGGCTGAGGCACAGTCAGAGTCTGAGACAGAGACAGAGACAGAGACAGAGACAGAGACAGAGACAGAGACAGAGACAGAGACAGAGGCAGACAGAGGCAGAGACAGAGGCTGATGCAGAGGCTGTGGCAGAGTCAGAGTCAGAGTCAGAGTCAGAGTCAGAGTCAGAGTCAGAGACAGAGGCAGACAGAGGCAGAGACAGAGGCTGATGCAGAGGCTGTGGCAGAGTCAGAGTCAGAGTCAGAGTCAGAGTCAGAGTCAGAGTCAGAGTCAGAGTCAGAGTCAGAGACAGAGACAGAGACAGAGACAGAGACAGAGGCAGACAGAGGCAGAGACAGAGGCTGATGCAGAGGCTGTGGCAGAGTCAGAGTCAGAGTCAGAGTCAGAGTCAGAGTCAGAGTCAGAGTCAGAGTCAGAGTCAGAGACAGAGACAGAGACAGAGACAGAGACAGAGACAGAGACAGAGACAGAGACAGAGACAGAGACAGAGACAGAGACAGAGACAGAGACAGAGACAGAGACAGAGACAGAGACAGAGACAGAGACAGAGACAGAGACAGAGACAGAGACAGAGACAGAGACAGAGACAGAGACAGAGACAGAGACAGAGACAGAGACAGAGACAGAGACAGAGACAGAGACAGAGACAGAGACAGAGACAGAGACAGAGACAGAGACAGAGACAGAGACAGAGACAGAGATGGAGACAGAGACAGAGACAGAGACAGAGACAGAGACAGAGACAGAGACAGACACAGAGACAGAGACAGAGACAGAGACAGAGACAGAGACAGAGACAGAGTCAGAGTCAGAGTCAGAGTCAGAGTCAGAGTCAGAGTCAGAGTCAGAGTCAGAGGCAGATGCACAGGCTGAGGCACAGTCAGAGTCTGAGACAGAGACAGAGTCAGAGTCAGAGTCAGAGTCAGAGTCAGAGTCAGAGTCAGAGTCAGAGTCAGAGTCAGAGTCAGAGTCAGAGTCAGAGACAGAGACGGAGACAGAGACAGAGACAGAGGCAGACAGAGGCAGAGACAGAGGCAGAGACAGAGTCAGAGTCAGAGGCAGATGCAGAGGCTAAGGCACAGTCAGAGTCTGAGTCAGAGGCAGAGTCAGAGTCAGAGTCAGAGTCAGAGTCAGAGTCAGAGTCAGAGTCAGAGTCAGAGTCAGAGTCAGAGTCAGAGTCAGAGTCAGAGTCAGAGTCAGAGTCAGAGTCAGAGTCAGAGTCAGAGTCAGAGGCAGATGCAGAGGCTGAGGCACAGTCAGAGTCAGAGTCAGAGTCAGAGTCAGAGGCAGATGCAGAGGCTGAGGCACAGTCAGAGGCAGAGTCAGAGTCAGAGTCAGAGACAGAGGCAGAGACAGAGACAGAGACAGAGACAGAGACAGAGACAGAGACAGAGACAGAGTCAGAGTCAGAGTCAGAGTCAGAGTCAGAGTCAGAGTCAGAGTCAGGGTCAGAGTCAGAGTCAGAGTCAGAGTCAGAGTCAGAGTCAGAGTCAGAGTCAGAGTCAGAGTCAGAGTCAGAGTCAGAGTCAGAGTCAGAGTCAGAGTCAGAGTCAGAGGCAGATGTAGAGGCTGAGGCACAGTCAGAGTCTGAGACAGAGACAGAGACAGAGACAGAGACAGAGACAGAGACAGAGACAGAGATGGAGACAGAGAAAGAGGCAGAGACAGAGACAGAGACAGAGGCAGATGAGGCAGAGACAGAGGCAGATGCAGAGGCTGTGGCAGAGTCAGAGTCAGAGACAGAGACAGAGACAGAGACAGAGGCAGACAGAGGCAGAGACAGAGGCTGATGCAGAGGCTGTGGCAGAGTCAGAGTCAGAGTCAGAGTCAGAGTCAGAGTCAGAGTCAGAGTCAGAGTCAGAGTCAGAGTCAGAGTCAGAGTCAGAGTCAGAGTCAGAGTCAGAGTCAGAGTCAGAGTCAGAGTCAGAGTCAGAGTCAGAGTCAGAGTCAGAGTCAGAGTCAGAGTCAGAGTCAGAGTCAGAGTCAGAGTCAGAGTCAGAGTCAGAGTCAGAGTCAGAGTCAGAGTCAGAGTCAGAGTCAGAGTCAGAGTCAGGGTCAGAGTCAGAGTCAGAGTCAGAGTCAGAGTCAGAGTCAGAGTCAGAGTCAGAGTCAGAGTCAGAGTCAGAGTCAGAGACAGAGACAGAGACAGAGACAGAGACAGAGACAGAGACAGAGGCAGAGACAGAGACAGAGACAGAGACAGAGATGGAGAAAGAGAAAGAGACAGAGACAGAGACAGAGACAGAGGCAGACAGAGGCAGAGACAGAGGCAGATGCAGAGGCTGTGGCAGAGTCAGAGGCAGAGACAGAGTCAGAGTCAGAGGCAGAGACAGAGACAGAGACAGCAACAGAGACAGAGATAGACAGAGACAGAGGCAGATGCAGAGGCTGAGGCACAGTCAGAGTCAGAGTCAGAGTCAGAGACAGCGGCATGTGCAGAGGCTGATTCAGAGTCAGAGTCAGAGTCAGAGTCAGAGTCAGAGTCAGAGTCAGAGTCAGAGTCAGAGTCAGAGTCAGAGTCAGAGTCAGAGTCAGAGTCAGAGTCAGAGTCAGAGTCAGAGTCAGAGACAGAGACAGAGACAGAGACAGAGACAGAGACAGAGACAGAGTCAGAGACAGAGACAGAGACAGAGACAGAGACAGAGTCAGAGTCAGAGTCAGAGTCAGAGTCAGAGTCAGAGTCAGAGTCAGAGTCAGAGTCAGAGTCAGAGTCAGAGTCAGAGTCAGAGTCAGAGTCAGAGACAGAGACAGAGACAGAGACAGAGACAGAGACAGAGACAGAGACAGAGACAGAGACAGAGACAGAGACAGAGACAGAGACAGAGACAGAGACAGAGACAGAGACAGAGACAGAGACAGAGACAGAGACAGAGGCAGACAGAGGCAGAGACAGAGGCAGATGCAGAGGCTGTGGCAGAGTCAGAGTCAGAGACAGAGACAGAGACGGAGGCAGACAGAGGCAGAGACAGAGGCAGATGCAGAGGCTGTGGCAGAGTCAGAGTCAGAGACAGAGACAGAGGCAGAGACAGAGGCAGATGCAGAGGCTGTGGCAGAGTCAGAGTCAGAGACAGAGTCAGAGTCAGAGTCAGAGTCAGAGTCAGAGTCAGAGTCAGAGTCAGAGTCAGAGTCAGAGTCAGAGTCAGAGTCAGAGTCAGAGTCAGAGTCAGAGTCAGAGTCAGAGTCAGAGTCAGAGTCAGAGTCAGAGTCAGAGTCAGAGTCAGAGTCAGAGTCAGAGTCAGAGTCAGAGTCAGAGTCAGAGTCAGAGTCAGAGTCAGAGTCAGAGTCAGAGACAGAGACAGAGACAGAGACAGAGACAGAGACAGAGACAGAGACAGAGACAGAGACAGAGACAGAGACAGAGACAGAGACAGAGACAGAGACAGAGACAGAGACAGAGACAGAGACAGAGACAGAGACAGAGACAGAGACAGAGACAGAGACAGAGACAGAGACAGAGACAGAGACAGAGACAGAGACAGAGACAGAGACAGAGACAGAGACAGAGACAGAGACAGAGACAGAGTCAGAGTCAGAGTCAGAGTCAGAGTCAGAGTCAGAGTCAGAGTCAGAGTCAGAGTCAGAGTCAGAGTCAGAGTCAGAGTCAGAGTCAGAGTCAGAGTCAGAGTCAGAGTCAGAGTCAGAGTCAGAGTCAGAGTCAGAGTCAGAGTCAGAGTCAGAGTCAGAGTCAGAGTCAGAGTCAGAGTCAGAGTCAGAGTCAGAGTCAGAGTCAGAGACAGAGACAGAGACAGAGACAGAGACAGAGACAGAGACAGAGGCAGAGACAGAGACAGAGACAGAGACAGAGATGGAGAAAGAGAAAGAGACAGAGACAGAGACAGAGACAGAGGCAGACAGAGGCAGAGACAGAGGCAGATGCAGAGGCTGTGGCAGAGTCAGAGGCAGAGACAGAGTCAGAGTCAGAGGCAGAGACAGAGACAGAGACAGCAACAGAGACAGAGATAGACAGAGACAGAGGCAGATGCAGAGGCTGAGGCACAGTCAGAGTCAGAGTCAGAGTCAGAGACAGCGGCATGTGCAGAGGCTGATTCAGAGTCAGAGTCAGAGTCAGAGTCAGAGTCAGAGTCAGAGTCAGAGTCAGAGTCAGAGTCAGAGTCAGAGTCAGAGTCAGAGTCAGAGTCAGAGTCAGAGTCAGAGTCAGAGTCAGAGTCAGAGTCAGAGTCAGAGACAGAGACAGAGACAGAGACAGAGACAGAGACAGAGACAGAGTCAGAGACAGAGACAGAGACAGAGACAGAGTCAGAGTCAGAGTCAGAGTCAGAGTCAGAGTCAGAGTCAGAGTCAGAGTCAGAGTCAGAGTCAGAGTCAGAGTCAGAGTCAGAGTCAGAGTCAGAGACAGAGACAGAGACAGAGACAGAGACAGAGACAGAGACAGAGACAGAGACAGAGACAGAGACAGAGACAGAGACAGAGACAGAGACAGAGACAGAGACAGAGACAGAGACAGAGACAGAGACAGAGACAGAGACAGAGACAGAGGCAGACAGAGGCAGAGACAGAGGCAGATGCAGAGGCTGTGGCAGAGTCAGAGTCAGAGACAGAGACAGAGACGGAGGCAGACAGAGGCAGAGACAGAGGCAGATGCGGAGGCTGTGGCAGAGTCAGAGTCAGAGACAGAGACAGAGGCAGAGACAGAGGCAGATGCAGAGGCTGTGGCAGAGTCAGAGTCAGAGACAGAGTCAGAGTCAGAGTCAGAGTCAGAGTCAGAGTCAGAGTCAGAGTCAGAGTCAGAGTCAGAGTCAGAGTCAGAGTCAGAGTCAGAGTCAGAGTCAGAGTCAGAGTCAGAGTCAGAGTCAGAGTCAGAGTCAGAGTCAGAGTCAGAGTCAGAGTCAGAGTCAGAGACAGAGACAGAGACAGAGACAGAGACAGAGACAGAGACAGAGACAGAGACAGAGACAGAGACAGAGACAGAGACAGAGACAGAGACAGAGACAGAGACAGAGACAGAGACAGAGACAGAGACAGAGACAGAGACAGAGACAGAGACAGAGACAGAGACAGAGACAGAGACAGAGACAGAGACAGAGACAGAGACAGAGACAGAGACAGAGACAGAGACAGAGACAGAGACAGAGACAGAGACAGAGACAGAGACAGAGACAGAGACAGAGACAGAGACAGAGACAGAGACAGAGACAGAGACAGAGACAGAGACAGAGACAGAGACAGAGACAGAGACAGAGACAGAGACAGAGACAGAGACAGAGACAGAGACAGAGACAGAGACAGAGACAGAGACAGAGACAGAGACAGAGACAGAGACAGAGACAGAGACAGAGACAGAGACAGAGACAGAGACAGAGACAGAGACAGAGACAGAGACAGAGACAGAGACAGAGACAGAGACAGAGACAGAGACAGAGACAGAGACAGAGACAGAGACAGAGACAGAGACAGAGACAGAGACAGAGACAGAGACAGAGACAGAGACAGAGACAGAGACAGAGACAGAGACAGAGACAGAGATGGAGACAGAGACAGAGGCAGACAGAGGCAGAGACAGAGGCAGATGCAGAGGCTGTGGCAGAGTCAGAGTCAGAGACAGAGACAGAGACAGAGGCAGACAGAGGCAGAGACAGAGGCAGATGCAGAGGCTGTGGCAGAGTCAGAGTCAGAGACAGAGACAGAGACAGAGGCAGACAGAGGCAGAGACAGAGGCAGATGCAGAGGCTGTGGCAGAGTCAGAGTCAGAGACAGAGTCAGAGTCAGAGTCAGAGTCAGAGTCAGAGTCAGAGTCAGAGTCAGAGTCAGAGTCAGAGTCAGAGTCAGAGTCAGAGTCAGAGTCAGAGTCAGAGTCAGAGTCAGAGTCAGAGTCAGAGTCAGAGTCAGAGTCAGAGTCAGAGTCAGAGTCAGAGTCAGAGTCAGAGTCAGAGTCAGAGTCAGAGTCAGAGTCAGAGTCAGAGTCAGAGTCAGAGTCAGAGTCAGAGTCAGAGTCAGAGTCAGAGTCAGAGTCAGAGTCAGAGACAGAGACAGAGACAGAGACAGAGACAGAGACAGAGACAGAGACAGAGGCAGAGACAGAGACAGAGACAGAGACAGAGATGGAGAAAGAGAAAGAGACAGAGACAGAGACAGAGACAGAGGCAGACAGAGGCAGAGACAGAGGCAGATGCAGAGGCTGTGGCAGAGTCAGAGGCAGAGACAGAGTCAGAGTCAGAGGCAGAGACAGAGACAGAGACAGCAACAGAGACAGAGATAGACAGAGACAGAGGCAGATGCAGAGGCTGAGGCACGGTCAGAGTCAGAGTCAGAGTCAGAGACAGCGGCATGTGCAGAGGCTGATTCAGAGTCAGAGTCAGAGTCAGAGTCAGAGTCAGAGTCAGAGTCAGAGTCAGAGTCAGAGTCAGAGTCAGAGTCAGAGTCAGAGTCAGAGTCAGAGTCAGAGACAGAGACAGAGACAGAGACAGAGACAGAGACAGAGACAGAGTCAGAGTCAGAGTCAGAGTCAGAGTCAGAGACAGAGACAGAGACAGAGACAGAGACAGAGACAGAGACAGAGACAGAGACAGAGACAGAGACAGAGACAGAGACAGAGACAGAGACAGAGACAGAGACAGAGACAGAGACAGAGACAGAGACAGAGACAGAGACAGAGACAGAGACAGAGACAGAGACAGAGACAGAGACAGAGACAGAGACAGAGACAGAGACAGAGACAGAGACAGAGACAGAGACAGAGACAGAGACAGAGACAGAGACAGAGACAGAGACAGAGACAGAGACAGAGACAGAGACAGAGACAGAGACAGAGACAGAGACAGAGACAGAGACAGAGACAGAGACAGAGACAGAGACAGAGACAGAGACAGAGACAGAGACAGAGACAGAGACAGAGACAGAGACAGAGACAGAGACAGAGACAGAGACAGAGACAGAGACAGAGACAGAGACAGAGACAGAGACAGAGACAGAGACAGAGACAGAGACAGAGACAGAGACAGAGACAGAGACAGAGACAGAGACAGAGACAGAGACAGAGACAGAGACAGAGACAGAGACAGAGACAGAGACAGAGACAGAGACAGAGACAGAGGCAGACAGAGGCAGAGACAGAGGCAGATGCAGAGGCTGTGGCAGAGTCAGAGTCAGAGACAGAGACAGAGACGGAGGCAGACAGAGGCAGAGACAGAGGCAGATGCAGAGGCTGTGGCAGAGTCAGAGTCAGAGACAGAGACAGAGGCAGAGACAGAGGCAGATGCAGAGGCTGTGGCAGAGTCAGAGTCAGAGACAGAGTCAGAGTCAGAGTCAGAGTCAGAGTCAGAGTCAGAGTCAGAGTCAGAGTCAGAGTCAGAGTCAGAGTCAGAGTCAGAGTCAGAGTCAGAGTCAGAGTCAGAGTCAGAGTCAGAGTCAGAGTCAGAGTCAGAGTCAGAGTCAGAGTCAGAGTCAGAGTCAGAGTCAGAGTCAGAGTCAGAGTCAGAGTCAGAGTCAGAGTCAGAGTCAGAGTCAGAGTCAGAGTCAGAGTCAGAGTCAGAGTCAGAGTCAGAGTCAGAGTCAGAGTCAGAGTCAGAGTCAGAGTCAGAGTCAGAGTCAGAGTCAGAGTCAGAGTCAGAGTCAGAGTCAGAGTCAGAGTCAGAGTCAGAGTCAGAGTCAGATGACAGAGTCAGAGACAGAGACAGAGACAGAGACAGAGACAGAGACAGAGACAGAGACAGAGACAGAGACAGAGATGGAGACAGAGAAAGAGACAGAGTCAGAGTCAGAGTCAGAGTCAGAGTCAGAGTCAGAGTCAGAGTCAGAGTCAGAGTCAGAGTCAGAGTCAGAGTCAGAGTCAGAGTCAGAGTCAGAGTCAGAGTCAGAGTCAGAGTCAGAGTCAGAGTCAGAGTCAGAGTCAGAGTCAGAGTCAGAGTCAGAGTCAGAGTCAGAGTCAGAGTCAGAGTCAGAGTCAGAGTCAGAGTCAGAGTCAGAGTCAGAGTCAGAGTCAGAGTCAGAGTCAGAGTCAGAGTCAGAGTCAGAGTCAGAGTCAGAGTCAGAGTCAGAGTCAGAGTCAGAGTCAGAGTCAGAGTCAGAGTCAGAGTCAGAGTCAGAGTCAGAGTCAGAGTCAGAGTCAGAGTCAGAGTCAGAGTCAGAGTCAGAGTCAGAGTCAGAGTCAGAGTCAGAGTCAGAGTCAGAGTCAGATGACAGAGTCAGAGACAGAGACAGAGACAGAGACAGAGACAGAGACAGAGACAGAGACAGAGACAGAGACAGAGATGGAGACAGAGAAAGAGACAGAGTCAGAGACAGAGACAGAGGCAGACAGAGGCAGAGACAGAGGCAGATGCAGAGTCAGAGTCAGAGTCAGAGTCAGAGTCAGAGTCAGAGTCAGAGTCAGAGTCAGAGTCAGAGTCAGAGTCAGAGTCAGAGTCAGAGACAGAGACAGAGACAGAGACCGAGACAGAGACAGAGACAGAGACAGAGACAGAGACAGAGACAGAGACAGAGACAGAGACAGAGACAGAGACAGAGACAGAGACAGAGACAGAGGCAGACAGAGGCAGAGACAGAGGCAGATGCAGAGGCTGTGGCAGAGTCAGAGTCAGAGACAGAGACAGAGACGGAGGCAGACAGAGGCAGAGACAGAGGCAGATGCAGAGGCTGTGGCAGAGTCAGAGTCAGAGACAGAGACAGAGGCAGAGACAGAGGCAGATGCAGAGGCTGTGGCAGAGTCAGAGTCAGAGACAGAGTCAGAGTCAGAGTCAGAGTCAGAGTCAGAGTCAGAGTCAGAGTCAGAGTCAGAGTCAGAGTCAGAGTCAGAGTCAGAGTCAGAGTCAGAGTCAGAGTCAGAGTCAGAGTCAGAGTCAGAGACAGAGACAGAGACAGAGACAGAGACAGAGACAGAGACAGAGACAGAGACAGAGACAGAGACAGAGACAGAGACAGAGACAGAGATGGAGACAGAGAAAGAGACAGAGTCAGAGACAGAGACAGAGGCAGACAGAGGCAGAGACAGAGGCAGATGCAGAGTCAGAGTCAGAGTCAGAGTCAGAGTCAGAGTCAGAGTCAGAGACAGAGACAGAGACAGAGACAGAGACAGAGACAGAGACAGAGACAGAGACAGAGACAGAGACAGAGACAGAGACAGAGACAGAGACAGAGACAGAGACAGAGACAGAGACAGAGACAGAGACAGAGACAGAGACAGAGACAGAGACAGAGACAGAGACAGAGACAGAGACAGAGACAGAGACAGAGACAGAGACAGAGACAGAGACAGAGACAGAGACAGAGACAGAGACAGAGACAGAGACAGAGACAGAGACAGAGACAGAGACAGAGACAGAGACAGAGACAGAGACAGAGACAGAGACAGAGACAGAGACAGAGACAGAGACAGAGACAGAGACAGAGACAGAGACAGAGACAGAGACAGAGATGGAGACAGAGACAGAGGCAGACAGAGGCAGAGACAGAGGCAGATGCAGAGGCTGTGGCAGAGTCAGAGTCAGAGACAGAGACAGAGACAGAGGCAGACAGAGGCAGAGACAGAGGCAGATGCAGAGGCTGTGGCAGAGTCAGAGTCAGAGACAGAGACAGAGACAGAGGCAGACAGAGGCAGAGACAGAGGCAGATGCAGAGGCTGTGGCAGAGTCAGAGTCAGAGACAGAGTCAGAGTCAGAGTCAGAGTCAGAGTCAGAGTCAGAGTCAGAGTCAGAGTCAGAGTCAGAGTCAGAGTCAGAGTCAGAGTCAGAGTCAGAGTCAGAGTCAGAGTCAGAGTCAGAGTCAGAGTCAGAGTCAGAGTCAGAGTCAGAGTCAGAGTCAGAGTCAGAGTCAGAGTCAGAGTCAGAGTCAGAGTCAGAGTCAGAGTCAGAGTCAGAGTCAGAGTCAGAGTCAGCGTCAGAGTCAGAGTCAGAGTCAGAGTCAGAGTCAGAGTCAGAGTCAGAGTCAGAGTCAGAGTCAGAGTCAGAGTCAGAGTCAGAGTCAGAGACAGAGACAGAGACAGAGACAGAGACAGAGACAGAGACAGAGGCAGAGACAGAGACAGAGACAGAGACAGAGATGGAGAAAGAGAAAGAGACAGAGACAGAGACAGAGACAGAGGCAGACAGAGGCAGAGACAGAGGCAGATGCAGAGGCTGTTGCAGAGTCAGAGGCAGAGACAGAGTCAGAGTCAGAGGCAGAGACAGAGACAGAGACAGCAACAGAGACAGAGATAGACAGAGACAGAGGCAGATGCAGAGGCTGAGGCACAGTCAGAGTCAGAGTCAGAGTCAGAGACAGCGGCATGTGCAGAGGCTGATTCAGAGTCAGAGTCAGAGTCAGAGTCAGAGTCAGAGTCAGAGTCAGAGTCAGAGTCAGAGTCAGAGACAGAGACAGAGACAGAGACAGAGACAGAGACAGAGACAGAGACAGAGACAGAGACAGAGACAGAGACAGAGACAGAGACAGAGACAGAGACAGAGACAGAGACAGAGACAGAGACAGAGACAGAGACAGAGACAGAGACAGAGACAGAGACAGAGACAGAGACAGAGACAGAGACAGAGACAGAGACAGAGACAGAGACAGAGACAGAGACAGAGACAGAGACAGAGACAGAGACAGAGACAGAGAAAGAGACAGAGTCAGAGACAGAGACAGAGGCAGACAGAGGCAGAGACAGAGGCAGATGCAGAGTCAGAGTCAGAGTCAGAGTCAGAGTCAGAGTCAGAGTCAGAGTCAGAGTCAGAGTCAGAGTCAGAGTCAGAGTCAGAGTCAGAGACAGAGACAGAGACAGAGACCGAGACAGAGACAGAGACAGAGACAGAGACAGAGACAGAGACAGAGACAGAGACAGAGACAGAGACAGAGACAGAGACAGAGACAGAGGCAGACAGAGGCAGAGACAGAGGCAGATGCAGAGGCTGTGGCAGAGTCAGAGTCAGAGACAGAGACAGAGACGGAGGCAGACAGAGGCAGAGACAGAGGCAGATGCAGAGGCTGTGGCAGAGTCAGAGTCAGAGACAGAGACAGAGGCAGAGACAGAGGCAGATGCAGAGGCTGTGGCAGAGTCAGAGTCAGAGACAGAGTCAGAGTCAGAGTCAGAGTCAGAGTCAGAGTCAGAGTCAGAGTCAGAGTCAGAGTCAGAGTCAGAGTCAGAGTCAGAGTCAGAGTCAGAGTCAGAGTCAGAGTCAGAGTCAGAGTCAGAGTCAGAGTCAGAGTCAGAGTCAGAGTCAGAGTCAGAGTCAGAGACAGAGACAGAGACAGAGACAGAGACAGAGACAGAGACAGAGACAGAGACAGAGACAGAGACAGAGGCAGACAGAGGCAGACAGAGGCAGAGACAGAGGCAGATGCAGAGGCTGTGGCAGAGTCAGAGTCAGAGACAGAGACAGAGACGGAGGCAGACAGAGGCAGAGACAGAGGCAGATGCAGAGGCTGTGGCAGAGTCAGAGTCAGAGACAGAGACAGAGGCAGAGACAGAGGCAGATGCAGAGGCTGTGGCAGAGTCAGAGTCAGAGACAGAGTCAGAGTCAGAGTCAGAGGCTGTGGCAGAGTCAGAGTCAGAGACAGAGACAGAGGCAGAGACAGAGGCAGATGCAGAGGCTGTGGCAGAGTCAGAGTCAGAGACAGAGTCAGAGTCAGAGTCAGAGTCAGAGTCAGAGTCAGAGTCAGAGTCAGAGTCAGAGTCAGAGTCAGAGTCAGAGTCAGAGTCAGAGTCAGAGTCAGAGTCAGAGTCAGAGTCAGAGTCAGAGTCAGAGTCAGAGTCAGAGTCAGAGACAGAGACAGAGACAGAGACAGAGACAGAGACAGAGACAGAGACAGAGACAGAGACAGAGACAGAGACAGAGACAGAGACAGAGACAGAGACAGAGACAGAGACAGAGACAGAGACAGAGACAGAGACAGAGGCAGAGGCAGAGACAGAGACAGAGACAGAGACAGAGACAGAGACAGAGACAGAGACAGAGACAGAGACAGAGACAGAGACAGAGACAGAGACAGAGACAGAGACAGAGACAGAGACAGAGACAGAGACAGAGACAGAGACAGAGACAGAGACAGAGACAGAGACAGAGACAGAGACAGAGACAGAGACAGAGACAGAGACAGAGACAGAGACAGAGACAGAGACAGAGACAGAGACAGAGACAGAGACAGAGACAGAGACAGAGACAGAGACAGAGACAGAGACAGAGACAGAGACAGAGACAGAGACAGAGACAGAGACAGAGACAGAGACAGAGACAGAGACAGAGACAGAGACAGAGACAGAGACAGAGACAGAGACAGAGACAGAGACAGAGACAGAGACAGAGACAGAGACAGAGACAGAGACAGAGACAGAGACAGAGACAGAGACAGAGACAGAGACAGAGACAGAGACAGAGACAGAGACAGAGACAGAGACAGAGATGGAGACAGAGACAGAGGCAGACAGAGGCAGAGACAGAGGCAGATGCAGAGGCTGTGGCAGAGTCAGAGTCAGAGACAGAGACAGAGACAGAGGCAGACAGAGGCAGAGACAGAGGCAGATGCAGAGGCTGTGGCAGAGTCAGAGTCAGAGACAGAGACAGAGGCAGAGACAGAGGCAGATGCAGAGGCTGTGGCAGAGTCAGAGTCAGAGACAGAGTCAGAGTCAGAGTCAGAGTCAGAGTCAGAGTCAGAGTCAGAGTCAGAGTCAGAGTCAGAGTCAGAGTCAGAGTCAGAGTCAGAGTCAGAGTCAGAGTCAGAGTCAGAGTCAGAGTCAGAGTCAGAGTCAGAGTCAGAGTCAGAGTCAGAGTCAGAGTCAGAGTCAGCGTCAGAGTCAGAGTCAGAGTCAGAGTCAGAGTCAGAGTCAGAGTCAGAGTCAGAGTCAGAGTCAGAGTCAGAGTCAGAGTCAGAGTCAGAGTCAGAGTCAGAGTCAGAGTCAGAGTCAGATGACAGAGTCAGAGACAGAGACAGAGACAGAGACAGAGACAGAGACAGAGACAGAGACAGAGACAGAGACAGAGATGGAGACAGAGAAAGAGACAGAGTCAGAGACAGAGACAGAGGCAGACAGAGGCAGAGACAGAGGCAGATGCAGAGTCGGAGTCAGAGTCAGAGTCAGAGTCAGAGTCAGAGTCAGAGTCAGAGTCAGAGTCAGAGTCAGAGTCAGAGTCAGAGTCAGAGTCAGAGTCAGAGTCAGAGTCAGAGTCAGAGTCAGAGTCAGAGTCAGAGTCAGAGACAGAGACAGAGACAGAGACAGAGTCAGAGTCAGAGTCAGAGTCAGAGTCAGAGTCAGAGTCAGAGTCAGAGACAGAGACAGAGACAGAGACAGAGACAGAGACAGAGACAGAGGCAGAGACAGAGACAGAGACAGAGACAGAGACAGAGACAGAGACAGAGACAGAGACAGAGACAGAGACAGAGACAGAGACAGAGACAGAGACAGAGACAGAGACAGAGACAGAGACAGAGACAGAGACAGAGACAGAGACAGAGACAGAGACAGAGACAGAGACAGAGACAGAGACAGAGACAGAGACAGAGACAGAGACAGAGACAGAGACAGAGACAGAGACAGAGACAGAGACAGAGACAGAGACAGAGACAGAGACAGAGACAGAGACAGAGACAGAGACAGAGATGGAGACAGAGACAGAGGCAGACAGAGGCAGAGACAGAGGCAGATGCAGAGGCTGTGGCAGAGTCAGAGTCAGAGACAGAGACAGAGTCAGAGTCAGAGTCAGAGTCAGAGTCAGAGTCAGAGTCAGAGTCAGAGTCAGAGTCAGAGTCAGAGTCAGAGTCAGAGTCAGAGTCAGAGTCAGAGTCAGAGTCAGAGTCAGAGTCAGAGTCAGAGTCAGAGTCAGAGTCAGAGTCAGAGTCAGAGTCAGAGTCAGAGACAGAGACAGAGACAGAGACAGAGACAGAGACAGAGACAGAGGCAGAGACAGAGACAGAGACAGAGACAGAGATGGAGAAAGAGAAAGAGACAGAGACAGAGACAGAGACAGAGGCAGACAGAGGCAGAGACAGAGGCAGATGCAGAGGCTGTTGCAGAGTCAGAGGCAGAGACAGAGTCAGAGTCAGAGGCAGAGACAGAGACAGAGACAGCAACAGAGACAGAGATAGACAGAGACAGAGGCAGATGCAGAGGCTGAGGCACAGTCAGAGTCAGAGTCAGAGTCAGAGACAGCGGCATGTGCAGAGGCTGATTCAGAGTCAGAGTCAGAGTCAGAGTCAGAGTCAGAGTCAGAGTCAGAGTCAGAGTCAGAGTCAGAGTCAGAGTCAGAGTCAGAGTCAGAGTCAGAGTCAGAGACAGAGACAGAGACAGAGACAGAGACAGAGACAGAGACAGAGTCAGAGTCAGAGTCAGAGTCAGAGTCAGAGACAGAGACAGAGACAGAGACAGAGACAGAGACAGAGACAGAGACAGAGACAGAGACAGAGACAGAGACAGAGACAGAGACAGAGACAGATACAGAGACAGAGACAGAGACAGAGACAGAGACAGAGACAGAGACAGAGACAGAGACAGAGACAGAGACAGAGACAGAGACAGAGACAGAGACAGAGACAGAGACAGAGACAGAGACAGAGACAGAGACAGAGACAGAGACAGAGACAGAGACAGAGACAGAGACAGAGACAGAGACAGAGACAGAGACAGAGACAGAGACAGAGACAGAGACAGAGACAGAGACAGAGACAGAGACAGAGACAGAGACAGAGACAGAGACAGAGACAGAGACAGAGACAGAGGCAGACAGAGGCAGAGACAGAGGCAGATGCAGAGTCAGAGACAGAGTCAGAGTCAGAGGCAGAGACAGAGACAGAGACAGGCAACAGAGACAGAGATAGACAGAGACAGAGGCAGATGCAGAGGCTGAGGCACAGTCAGAGTCTGAGTCAGAGTCAGAGTCAGAGTCAGAGACAGAGGCAGAGACAGAGACAGAGACAGAGACAGATACAGAGACAGAGACAGAGACAGAGACAGAGACAGAGTCAGAGTCAGAGTCAGAGACAGAGTCAGAGTCAGAGGCAGAGACAGAGACAGAGACAGGCAACAGAGACGGAGATAGACAGAGACAGAGGCAGATGCAGAGGCTGAGGCACAGTCAGAGTCTGAGTCAGAGTCAGAGTCAGAGTCAGAGACAGAGGCAGAGACAGAGACAGAGACAGAGACAGAGACAGAGACAGAGACAGAGACAGAGACAGAGACAGAGACAGAGACAGAGACAGAGACAGAGTCAGAGTCAGAGTCAGAGTCAGAGTCAGAGTCAGAGTCAGAGTCAGAGTCAGAGTCAGAGTCAGAGTCAGAGTCCGAGTCAGAGTCAGAGACAGAGTCAGAGTCAGAGTCAGAGTCAGAGTCAGAGTCAGAGTCAGAGTCAGAGTCAGAGTCAGAGTCAGAGTCAGAGTCAGAGTCAGAGTCAGAGTCAGAGTCAGAGTCAGAGTCAGAGTCAGAGTCAGAGTCAGAGTCAGAGTCAGAGTCAGAGTCAGAGGCAGATGCAGAGGCTGAGGCACAGTCAGAGTCAGAGTCAGAGTCAGAGTCAGAGTCAGAGTCAGAGACAGAGACAGAGACAGAGACAGAGACAGAGACAGAGACAGAGACAGAGACAGAGACAGAGACAGAGACAGAGACAGAGACAGAGACAGAGACAGAGACAGAGACAGAGACAGAGACAGAGACAGAGACAGAGACAGAGACAGAGACAGAGACAGAGACAGAGACAGAGACAGAGACAGAGACAGAGACAGAGACAGAGACAGAGACAGAGACAGAGACAGAGACAGAGACAGAGTCAGAGACAGAGTCAGAGACAGAGACAGAGGCAGAGACAGAGACAGAGACAGAGACAGAGACAGAGACAGAGACAGAGACAGAGACAGAGACAGAGACAGAGTCAGAGTCAGAGTCAGAGTCAGAGTCAGAGTCAGAGTCAGAGTCAGAGTCAGAGTCAGAGTCAGAGTCAGAGTCAGAGTCAGAGTCAGAGTCAGAGTCAGAGTCCGAGTCAGAGTCAGAGTCAGAGTCAGAGTCAGAGTCAGAGTCAGAGTCAGAGTCAGAGTCAGAGTCAGAGTCAGAGTCAGAGTCAGAGTCAGAGTCAGAGTCAGAGTCAGAGTCAGAGTCAGAGTCAGAGTCAGAGTCAGAGTCAGAGTCAGAGTCAGAGTCAGAGTCAGAGTCAGAGTCAGAGTCAGAGTCAGAGTCAGAGTCAGAGTCAGAGTCAGAGTCAGAGTCAGAGTCAGAGACAGAGACAGAGACAGAGACAGAGACAGAGACAGAGATGGAGACAGAGAAAGAGGCAGAGACAGAGACAGAGACAGAGGCAGACAGAGGCAGAGACAGAGGCAGATGCAGAGGCTGTGGCAGAGTCAGAGTCAGAGACAGAGACAGAGACAGAGACAGAGACAGAGACAGAGGCAGACAGAGGCAGAGACAGAGGCAGATGCAGAGGCTGTGGCAGAGTCAGAGTCAGAGTCAGAGTCAGAGTCAGAGTCAGAGTCAGAGTCAGAGTCAGAGTCAGAGTCAGAGTCAGAGTCAGAGTCAGAGTCAGAGTCAGAGTCAGAGTCAGAGTCAGAGTCAGAGTCCTTGTCAGAGTCAGAGTCAGAGTCAGAGTCAGAGTCAGAGTCAGAGTCAGAGTCAGAGTCAGAGTCAGAGTCAGAGTCAGAGTCAGAGTCAGAATCAGAGTCAGAGGCAGATGCAGAGGCTGAGGCACAGTCAGAGTCTGAGTCAGAGGCAGAGTCAGAGTCAGAGTCAGAGTCAGAGACAGAGGCAGAGACAGAGACAGAGACAGAGACAGAGACAGAGACAGAGACAGAGACAGAGACAGAGACAGAGACAGAGACAGAGACAGAGACAGAGACAGAGACAGAGACAGAGACAGAGACAGAGACAGAGACAGAGACAGAGACAGAGACAGAGACAGAGACAGAGTCAGAGTCAGAGTCAGAGTCAGAGTCAGAGTCAGAGTCAGAGTCAGAGTCAGAGACAGAGACGGAGACAGAGACAGAGACAGAGGCAGACAGAGGCAGAGACAGAGGCAGATGCAGAGTCAGAGTCAGAGTCAGAGTCAGAGTCAGAGTCAGAGTCAGAGTCAGAGTCAGAGGCAGATGCAGAGGCTGAGGCACAGTCAGAGTCAGAGTCAGAGTCAGAGTCAGAGTCAGAGTCAGAGTCAGAGTCAGAGTCAGAGGCAGATGCAGAGGCTAAGGCACAGTCAGAGTCTGAGTCAGAGGCAGAGTCAGAGTCAGAGTCAGAGTCAGAGTCAGAGTCAGAGTCAGAGTCAGAGTCAGAGTCAGAGTCAGAGTCAGAGTCAGAGTCAGAGTCAGAGTCAGAGTCAGAGTCAGAGTCAGAGTCAGAGTCAGAGTCAGAGTCAGAGTCAGAGTCAGAGTCAGAGTCAGAGTCAGAGTCAGAGTCAAAGTCAGAGTCAGAGTCAGAGTCAGAGTCAGAGTCAGAGTCAGAGTCAGGGTCAGAGTCAGAGTCAGAGTCAGAGTCAGAGTCAGAGTCAGAGTCAGAGTCAGAGTCAGAGTCAGAGTCAGAGTCAGAGTCAGAGTCAGTGTCAGAGTCAGAGGCAGATGCAGAGGCTGAGGCACAGTCAGAGTCTGAGACAGAGACAGAGACAGAGACAGAGACAGAGACAGAGACAGAGATGGAGACAGAGAAAGAGGCAGAGACAGAGACAGAGACAGAGGCAGACAGAGGCAGAGACAGAGGCAGATGCAGAGGCTGTGGCAGAGTCAGAGTCAGAGACAGAGACAGAGACAGAGACAGAGGCAGACAGAGGCAGAGACAGAGGCTGATGCAGAGGCTGTGGCAGAGTCAGAGTCAGAGTCAGAGTCAGAGTCAGAGTCAGAGTCAGAGTCAGAGTCAGAGTCAGAGTCAGAGTCAGAGTCAGAGTCAGAGTCAGAGTCAGAGTCAGAGTCAGAGTCAGAGTCAGAGTCAGAGTCAGAGTCAGAGTCAGAGTCAGAGTCAGAGTCAGAGTCAGAGTCAGAGTCAGAGTCAGAGTCAGAGTCAGAGTCAGAGTCAGAGTCAGAGTCAGAGTCAGAGTCAGAGTCAGAGTCAGAGTCAGAGTCAGAGTCAGAGTCAGAGTCAGAGTCAGAGTCAGAGTCAGAGTCAGAGTCAGAGTCAGAGTCAGAGACAGAGACAGAGACAGAGACAGAGACAGAGACAGAGACAGAGTCAGAGTCAGAGTCAGAGTCAGAGTCAGAGTCAGAGTCAGAGTCAGAGTCAGAGTCAGAGTCAGAGTCAGAGTCAGAGTCAGAGTCAGAGTCAGAGACAGAGACAGAGACAGAGACAGAGACAGAGACAGAGACAGAGACAGAGACAGAGACAGAGACAGAGACAGAGACAGAGACAGAGACAGAGACAGAGACAGAGACAGAGACAGACACAGAGACAGAGACAGAGACAGAGACAGAGACAGAGACAGAGACAGAGACAGAGTCAGAGTCAGAGTCAGAGTCAGAGTCAGAGTCAGAGTCAGAGTCAGAGTCAGAGGCAGATGCAGAGGCTGAGGCACAGTCAGAGTCTGAGACAGAGACAGAGTCAGAGTCAGAGTCAGAGTCAGAGTCAGAGTCAGAGTCAGAGTCAGAGACAGAGACAGAGACAGAGACAGAGACAGAGACAGAGACAGAGTCAGAGTCAGAGTCAGAGTCAGAGTCAGAGTCAGAGTCAGAGTCAGAGTCAGAGTCAGAGTCAGAGTCAGAGTCAGAGTCAGAGTCAGAGTCAGAGTCAGAGTCAGAGTCAGAGTCAGAGTCAGAGTCAGAGTCAGAGTCAGAGACAGAGACAGAGACAGAGACAGAGACAGAGACAGAGACAGAGACAGAGACAGAGACAGAGACAGAGACAGAGACAGAGACAGAGACAGAGACAGAGACAGAGACAGAGACAGAGTCAGAGTCAGAGTCAGAGTCAGAGTCAGAGTCAGAGTCAGAGTCAGAGTCAGAGACAGAGACGGAGACAGAGACAGAGACAGAGGCAGACAGAGGCAGAGACAGAGGCAGAGACAGAGTCAGAGACAGAGTCAGAGTCAGAGTCAGAGTCAGAGTCAGAGTCAGAGTCCGAGTCAGAGTCCGAGTCAGAGACAGAGACAGAGACAGAGACAGAGACAGAGACAGAGACAGAGACAGAGACAGAGACAGAGTCAGAGTCAGAGTCAGAGTCAGAGTCAGGGTCAGGGTCAGAGTCAGAGTCAGAGTCAGAGTCAGAGTCAGAGTCAGAGTCAGAGTCAGAGTCAGAGTCAGAGTCAGAGTCAGAGTCAGAGTCAGAGTCAGAGGCAGATGCAGAGGCTGAGGCACAGTCAGAGTCTGAGACAGAGACAGAGACAGAGACAGAGACAGAGACAGAGACAGAGACAGAGATGGAGACAGAGAAAGAGGCAGAGACAGAGACAGAGACAGAGGCAGACAGAGGCAGAGACAGAGGCAGATGCAGAGGCTGTGGCAGAGTCAGAGTCAGAGACAGAGACAGAGACAGAGACAGAGGCAGACAGAGGCAGAGACAGAGGCTGATGCAGAGGCTGTGGCAGAGTCAGAGTCAGAGTCAGAGTCAGAGTCAGAGTCAGAGTCAGAGTCAGAGTCAGAGTCAGAGTCAGAGTCAGAGTCAGAGTCAGAGTCAGAGTCAGAGTCAGAGTCAGAGTCAGAGTCAGAGTCAGAGTCAGAGTCAGAGTCAGAGTCAGAGTCAGAGTCAGAGTCAGAGTCAGAGTCAGAGTCAGAGTCAGAGTCAGAGTCAGAGTCAGAGTCAGAGTCAGAGTCCGAGTCAGAGTCAGAGTCAGAGTCAGAGTCAGAGTCAGAGTCAGAGTCAGAGTCAGAGACAGAGACAGAGACAGAGACAGAGACAGAGACAGAGACAGAGACAGAGTCAGAGTCAGAGTCAGAGTCAGAGTCAGAGTCAGAGTCAGAGTCAGAGTCAGGGTCAGAGTCAGAGTCAGAGTCAGAGTCAGAGTCAGAGTCAGAGTCAGAGGCAGATGCAGAGGCTGAGGCACAGTCAGAGTCTGAGACAGAGACAGAGACAGAGACAGAGACAGAGACAGAGACAGAGACAGAGACAGAGACAGAGATGGAGACAGAGAAAGAGGCAGAGACAGAGACAGAGACAGAGGCAGACAGAGGCAGAGACAGAGGCAGATGCAGAGGCTGTGGCAGAGTCAGAGTCAGAGACAGAGACAGAGACAGAGACAGAGACAGAGACAGAGACAGACAGAGGCAGAGACAGAGGCTGATGCAGAGGCTGTGGCAGAGTCAGAGTCAGAGTCAGAGTCAGAGTCAGAGTCAGAGTCAGAGTCAGAGACAGAGACAGAGACAGAGACAGAGACAGAGACAGAGACAGAGACAGAGACAGAGACAGAGACAGAGACAGAGACAGAGACAGAGACAGAGACAGAGACAGAGACAGAGACAGAGACAGAGACAGAGACAGAGACAGAGACAGAGACAGAGACAGAGACAGAGACAGAGACAGAGACAGAGACAGAGACAGAGACAGAGACAGAGACAGAGACAGAGACAGAGACAGAGACAGAGACAGAGACAGAGACAGAGACAGAGACAGAGATGGAGACAGAGACAGAGACAGAGACAGAGACAGAGACAGACACAGAGACAGAGACAGAGACAGAGACAGAGACAGAGACAGAGACAGAGTCAGAGTCAGAGTCAGAGTCAGAGTCAGAGTCAGAGTCAGAGTCAGAGTCAGAGGCAGATGCACAGGCTGAGGCACAGTCAGAGTCTGAGACAGAGACAGAGTCAGAGTCAGAGTCAGAGTCAGAGTCAGAGTCAGAGTCAGAGTCAGAGTCAGAGTCAGAGTCAGAGTCAGAGTCAGAGTCAGAGACAGAGACGGAGACAGAGACAGAGACAGAGGCAGACAGAGGCAGAGACAGAGGCAGAGACAGAGTCAGAGTCAGAGGCAGATGCAGAGGCTAAGGCACAGTCAGAGTCTGAGTCAGAGGCAGAGTCAGAGTCAGAGTCAGAGTCAGAGTCAGAGTCAGAGTCAGAGTCAGAGTCAGAGTCAGAGTCAGAGTCAGAGTCAGAGTCAGAGTCAGAGTCAGAGTCAGAGTCAGAGTCAGAGTCAGAGTCAGAGTCAGAGGCAGATGCAGAGGCTGAGGCACAGTCAGAGTCAGAGTCAGAGTCAGAGTCAGAGGCAGATGCAGAGGCTGAGGCACAGTCAGAGGCAGAGTCAGAGTCAGAGTCAGAGACAGAGGCAGAGACAGAGACAGAGACAGAGACAGAGACAGAGACAGAGACAGAGTCAGAGTCAGAGTCAGAGTCAGAGTCAGAGTCAGAGTCAGAGTCAGGGTCAGAGTCAGAGTCAGAGTCAGAGTCAGAGTCAGAGTCAGAGTCAGAGTCAGAGTCAGAGTCAGAGTCAGAGTCAGAGTCAGAGTCAGAGTCAGAGTCAGAGTCAGACTCAGAGTCAGAGTCAGAGGCAGATGTAGAGGCTGAGGCACAGTCAGAGTCTGAGACAGAGACAGAGACAGAGACAGAGACAGAGACAGAGACAGAGACAGAGATGGAGACAGAGAAAGAGGCAGAGACAGAGACAGAGACAGAGGCAGACAGAGGCAGAGACAGAGGCAGATGCAGAGGCTGTGGCAGAGTCAGAGTCAGAGACAGAGACAGAGACAGAGACAGAGGCAGACAGAGGCAGAGACAGAGGCTGATGCAGAGGCTGTGGCAGAGTCAGAGTCAGAGTCAGAGTCAGAGTCAGAGTCAGAGTCAGAGTCAGAGTCAGAGTCAGAGTCAGAGTCAGAGTCAGAGTCAGAGTCAGAGTCAGAGTCAGAGTCAGAGTCAGAGTCAGAGTCAGAGTCAGAGTCAGAGTCAGAGTCAGGGTCAGAGTCAGAGTCAGAGTCAGAGTCAGAGTCAGAGTCAGAGTCAGAGTCAGAGGCAGATGCAGAGGCTGAGGCACAGTCAGAGTCTGAGACAGAGACAGAGACAGAGACAGAGACAGAGACAGAGGCAGACAGAGGCAGAGACAGAGGCAGATGCAGAGGCTGTGGCAGAGTCAGAGTCAGAGACAGAGACAGAGACAGAGACAGAGGCAGACAGAGGCAGAGACAGAGGCTGATGCAGAGGCTGTGGCAGAGTCAGAGTCAGAGTCAGAGTCAGAGTCAGAGTCAGAGTCAGAGTCAGAGTCAGAGTCAGAGTCAGAGTCAGAGTCAGAGTCAGAGTCAGAGTCAGAGTCAGAGTCAGAGTCAGAGTCAGAGTCAGAGTCAGAGTCAGAGTCAGAGTCAGAGTCAGAGTCAGAGTCAGAGTCAGAGTCAGAGTCAGAGTCAGAGTCAGAGTCAGAGTCAGAGTCAGAGTCAGAGTCAGAGTCAGAGTCAGAGTCAGAGTCAGAGTCAGAGTCAGAGTCAGAGTCAGAGTCAGAGTCAGAGTCAGAGTCAGAGTCAGAGTCAGAGTCAGAGTCCGAGTCAGAGTCAGAGTCAGAGTCAGAGTCAGAGTCAGAGTCAGAGTCAGAGTCAGAGACAGAGACAGAGACAGAGACAGAGACAGAGACAGAGACAGAGTCAGAGTCAGAGTCAGAGTCAGAGTCAGAGTCAGAGTCAGAGTCAGAGTCAGGGTCAGAGTCAGAGTCAGAGTCAGAGTCAGAGTCAGAGTCAGAGTCAGAGGCAGATGCAGAGGCTGAGGCACAGTCAGAGTCTGAGACAGAGACAGAGACAGAGACAGAGACAGAGACAGAGACAGAGACAGAGACAGAGATGGAGACAGAGAAAGAGGCAGAGACAGAGACAGAGACAGAGGCAGACAGAGGCAGAGACAGAGGCAGATGCAGAGGCTGTGGCAGAGTCAGAGTCAGAGACAGAGACAGAGACAGAGACAGAGACAGAGGCAGACAGAGGCAGAGACAGAGGCTGATGCAGAGGCTGTGGCAGAGTCAGAGTCAGAGTCAGAGTCAGAGTCAGAGTCAGAGTCAGAGTCAGAGTCAGAGTCAGAGACAGAGACAGAGACAGAGACAGAGACAGAGACAGAGACAGAGACAGAGACAGAGACAGAGACAGAGACAGAGACAGAGACAGAGACAGAGACAGAGACAGAGACAGAGACAGAGACAGAGACAGAGACAGAGACAGAGACAGAGACAGAGACAGAGACAGAGACAGAGACAGAGACAGAGACAGAGACAGAGACAGAGACAGAGACAGAGACAGAGACAGAGACAGAGACAGAGACAGAGACAGAGACAGAGACAGAGACAGAGACAGAGACAGAGACAGAGACAGAGACAGAGACAGAGACAGAGACAGAGACAGAGACAGAGACAGAGACAGAGACAGAGACAGAGACAGAGACAGAGACAGAGACAGAGACAGAGATGGAGACAGAGACAGAGACAGAGACAGAGACAGAGACAGAGACAGAGACAGACACAGAGACAGAGACAGAGACAGAGACAGAGACAGAGACAGAGACAGAGTCAGAGTCAGAGTCAGAGTCAGAGTCAGAGTCAGAGTCAGAGTCAGAGTCAGAGGCAGATGCACAGGCTGAGGCACAGTCAGAGTCTGAGACAGAGACAGAGTCAGAGTCAGAGTCAGAGTCAGAGTCAGAGTCAGAGTCAGAGTCAGAGTCAGAGTCAGAGTCAGAGTCAGAGACAGAGACGGAGACAGAGACAGAGACAGAGGCAGACAGAGGCAGAGACAGAGGCAGAGACAGAGTCAGAGTCAGAGGCAGATGCAGAGGCTAAGGCACAGTCAGAGTCTGAGTCAGAGGCAGAGTCAGAGTCAGAGTCAGAGTCAGAGTCAGAGTCAGAGTCAGAGTCAGAGTCAGAGTCAGAGTCAGAGTCAGAGTCAGAGTCAGAGTCAGAGTCAGAGTCAGAGTCAGAGTCAGAGTCAGAGTCAGAGTCAGAGTCAGAGGCAGATGCAGAGGCTGAGGCACAGTCAGAGTCAGAGTCAGAGTCAGAGTCAGAGGCAGATGCAGAGGCTGAGGCACAGTCAGAGGCAGAGTCAGAGTCAGAGTCAGAGACAGAGGCAGAGACAGAGACAGAGACAGAGACAGAGACAGAGTCAGAGTCAGAGTCAGAGTCAGAGTCAGAGTCAGAGTCAGAGTCAGGGTCAGAGTCAGAGTCAGAGTCAGAGTCAGAGTCAGAGTCAGAGTCAGAGTCAGAGTCAGAGTCAGAGTCAGAGTCAGAGTCAGAGTCAGAGTCAGAGTCAGAGTCAGAGGCAGATGTAGAGGCTGAGGCACAGTCAGAGTCTGAGACAGAGACAGAGACAGAGACAGAGACAGAGACAGAGACAGAGACAGAGATGGAGACAGAGAAAGAGGCAGAGACAGAGACAGAGACAGAGGCAGACAGAGGCAGAGACAGAGGCAGATGCAGAGGCTGTGGCAGAGTCAGAGTCAGAGACAGAGACAGAGACAGAGACAGAGGCAGACAGAGGCAGAGACAGAGGCTGATGCAGAGGCTGTGGCAGAGTCAGAGTCAGAGTCAGAGTCAGAGTCAGAGTCAGAGTCAGAGTCAGAGTCAGAGTCAGAGTCAGAGTCAGAGTCAGAGTCAGAGTCAGAGTCAGAGTCAGAGTCAGAGTCAGAGTCAGAGTCAGAGTCAGAGTCAGAGTCAGAGTCAGAGTCAGAGTCAGAGTCAGAGTCAGAGTCAGAGTCAGAGTCAGAGTCAGAGTCAGAGTCAGAGTCAGAGTCAGAGTCAGAGTCAGAGTCAGAGTCAGAGTCAGAGTCAGAGTCAGGGTCAGAGTCAGAGTCAGAGTCAGAGTCAGAGTCAGAGTCAGAGTCAGAGGCAGATGCAGAGGCTGAGGCACAGTCAGAGTCTGAGACAGAGACAGAGACAGAGACAGAGACAGAGACAGAGACAGAGACAGAGACAGAGATGGAGACAGAGAAAGAGGCAGAGACAGAGACAGAGACAGAGGCAGACAGAGGCAGAGACAGAGGCAGATGCAGAGGCTGTGGCAGAGTCAGAGTCAGAGACAGAGACAGAGACAGAGACAGAGGCAGACAGAGGCAGAGACAGAGGCTGATGCAGAGGCTGTGGCAGAGTCAGAGTCAGAGTCAGAGTCAGAGTCAGAGTCAGAGTCAGAGTCAGAGTCAGAGTCAGAGACAGAGACAGAGACAGAGACAGAGACAGAGACAGAGACAGAGACAGAGACAGAGACAGAGACAGAGACAGAGACAGAGACAGAGACAGAGACAGAGACAGAGACAGAGACAGAGACAGAGACAGAGACAGAGACAGAGACAGAGACAGAGACAGAGACAGAGACAGAGACAGAGACAGAGACAGAGACAGAGACAGAGACAGAGACAGAGACAGAGACAGAGACAGAGACAGAGACAGAGACAGAGACAGAGACAGAGACAGAGATGGAGACAGAGACAGAGACAGAGACAGAGACAGAGACAGAGACAGAGACAGACACAGAGACAGAGACAGAGACAGAGACAGAGACAGAGACAGAGACAGAGTCAGAGTCAGAGTCAGAGTCAGAGTCAGAGTCAGAGTCAGAGTCAGAGTCAGAGGCAGATGCAGAGGCTGAGGCACAGTCAGAGTCTGAGACAGAGACAGAGTCAGAGTCAGAGTCAGAGTCAGAGTCAGAGTCAGAGTCAGAGTCAGAGACAGAGACAGAGACAGAGACAGAGACAGAGACAGAGACAGAGTCAGAGTCAGAGTCAGAGTCAGAGTCAGAGTCAGAGTCAGAGTCAGAGTCAGAGTCAGAGTCAGAGTCAGAGTCAGAGTCAGAGTCAGAGTCAGAGTCAGAGTCAGAGTCAGAGTCAGAGTCAGAGTCAGAGTCAGAGTCAGAGTCAGAGACAGAGACAGAGACAGAGACAGAGACAGAGACAGAGACAGAGACAGAGACAGAGACAGAGACAGAGACAGAGACAGAGACAGAGACAGAGACAGAGACAGAGTCAGAGTCAGAGTCAGAGTCAGAGTCAGAGTCAGAGTCAGAGTCAGAGT
This sequence comes from Megachile ligniseca, assembly GCA_945859555.1. NCBI lineage: Eukaryota > Metazoa > Arthropoda > Insecta > Hymenoptera > Megachilidae > Megachile > Megachile ligniseca. Next base: position 93,418 of record OX243788.1, read on the forward strand.
CAGAGACAGAGACGGAGACAGAGACAGAGACAGAGGCAGACAGAGGCAGAGACAGAGGCAGAGACAGAGTCAGAGACAGAGTCAGAGTCAGAGTCAGAGTCAGAGTCAGAGTCAGAGTCAGAGTCAGAGTCAGAGTCAGAGTCAGAGTCAGAGTCAGAGTCAGAGTCAGAGTCAGAGTCAGAGTCCGAGTCAGAGTCCGAGTCAGAGACAGAGACAGAGACAGAGACAGAGACAGAGACAGAGACAGAGACAGAGACAGAGACAGAGACAGAGACAGAGACAGAGACAGAGACAGAGACAGAGACAGAGACAGAGACAGAGACAGAGACAGAGACAGAGACAGAGACAGAGACAGAGACAGAGACAGAGACAGAGACAGAGACAGAGACAGAGACAGAGACAGAGACAGAGACAGAGACAGAGACAGAGACAGAGTCAGAGTCAGAGTCAGAGTCAGAGTCAGAGTCAGAGTCAGAGTCAGAGTCAGAGTCAGAGTCAGAGTCAGAGTCAGAGTCAGAGACAGAGACGGAGACAGAGACAGAGACAGAGGCAGACAGAGGCAGAGACAGAGGCAGAGACAGAGTCAGAGTCAGAGGCAGATGCAGAGGCTAAGGCACAGTCAGAGTCTGAGTCAGAGGCAGAGTCAGAGTCAGAGTCAGAGTCAGAGTCAGAGTCAGAGTCAGAGTCAGAGTCAGAGTCAGAGTCAGAGTCAGAGTCAGAGTCAGAGTCAGAGTCAGAGTCAGAGTCAGAGTCAGAGTCAGAGTCAGAGTCAGAGTCAGAGTCAGAGTCAGAGTCAGAGTCAGAGTCAGAGTCAGAGTCAGAGTCAGAGTCAGAGTCAGAGTCAGAGTCAGAGTCAGAGTCAGAGTCAGAGTCAGAGTCAGAGTCAGAGTCAGAGTCAGAGTCAGAGTCAGAGTCAGAGTCAGAGTCAGGGTCAGGGTCAGAGTCAGAGTCAGAGTCAGGGTCAGGGTCAGAGTCAGAGTCAGAGTCAGAGTCAGAGTCAGAGTCAGAGTCAGAGTCAGAGTCAGAGTCAGAGGCAGATGCAGAGGCTGAGGCACAGTCAGAGTCTGAGACAGAGACAGAGACAGAGACAGAGACAGAGACAGAGACAGAGACAGAGACAGAGATGGAGACAGAGAAAGAGGCAGAGACAGAGACAGAGACAGAGGCAGACAGAGGCAGAGACAGAGGCAGATGCAGAGGCTGTGGCAGAGTCAGAGTCAGAGACAGAGACAGAGACAGAGACAGAGGCAGACAGAGGCAGAGACAGAGGCTGATGCAGAGGCTGTGGCAGAGTCAGAGTCAGAGTCAGAGTCAGAGTCAGAGTCAGAGTCAGAGTCAGAGTCAGAGTCAGAGTCAGAGTCAGAGTCAGAGTCAGAGTCAGAGTCAGAGTCAGAGTCAGAGTCAGAGTCAGAGTCAGAGTCAGAGTCAGAGTCAGAGTCAGAGTCAGAGTCAGAGTCCGAGTCAGAGTCAGAGTCAGAGTCAGAGTCAGAGTCAGAGTCAGAGTCAGAGTCAGAGTCAGAGTCAGAGTCAGAGACAGAGACAGAGACGGAGACAGAGACAGAGACAGAGACAGAGACAGAGACAGAGACAGAGACAGAGACAGAGACAGAGACAGAGACAGAGACAGAGACAGAGACAGAGACAGAGACAGAGACAGAGACAGAGACAGAGACAGAGACAGAGACAGAGACAGAGACGGAGACGGAGACAGAGACAGAGACAGAGACAGACACAGAGACAGAGACAGAGACAGAGACAGAGACAGAGACAGAGACAGAGACAGAGACAGAGTCAGAGTCAGAGTCAGAGTCAGAGTCAGAGTCAGAGTCAGAGTCAGAGTCAGAGTCAGAGGCAGATGCAGAGGCTGAGGCACAGTCAGAGTCTGAGACAGAGACAGAGACAGAGACAGAGACAGAGACAGAGACAGAGACAGAGATGGAGACAGAGATGGAGACAGAGAAAGAGGCAGAGACAGAGACAGAGACAGAGGCAGACAGAGGCAGAGACAGAGGCAGATGCAGAGGCTGTGGCAGAGTCAGAGTCAGAGTCAGAGTCAGAGTCAGAGTCAGAGTCAGAGTCAGAGTCAGAGTCAGAGTCAGAGTCAGAGTCAGAGTCAGAGTCAGAGTCCGAGTCCGAGTCCGAGTCAGAGTCAGAGTCAGAGTCAGCGTCAGAGTCAGAGTCAGAGTCAGAGTCAGAGTCAGAGTCAGAGTCAGAGTCAGAGTCAGAGTCAGAGTCAGAGTCAGAGTCAGAGTCAGAGTCAGAGTCAGAGTCAGAGTCAGAGTCAGAGACAGAGACAGAGACAGAGACAGAGACAGAGACAGAGACAGAGTCAGAGTCAGAGTCAGAGTCAGAGTCAGAGTCAGAGTCAGAGTCAGAGTCAGAGTCAGAGTCAGAGTCAGAGTCAGAGTCAGAGTCAGAGTCAGAGTCAGAGTCAGAGACAGAGACAGAGACAGAGACAGAGACAGAGACAGAGACAGAGACAGAGACAGAGACAGAGACGGAGACGGAGACGGAGACAGAGACAGAGACAGAGACAGAGACAGAGACAGAGACAGAGACAGAGACAGAGACAGAGACAGAGACAGAGACAGAGACAGAGACAGAGACAGAGACAGAGACAGAGACAGAGACAGAGACAGAGACAGAGACAGAGACAGAGACAGAGACAGAGACAGAGACAGAGACAGAGACAGAGACAGAGACAGAGACAGAGACAGAGACAGAGACAGAGACAGAGACAGAGACAGAGACAGAGACAGAGGCAGACAGAGGCAGAGACAGAGGCAGATGCAGAGTCAGAGTCAGAGACAGAGTCAGAGTCAGAGGCAGAGACAGAGACAGAGACAGCAACAGAGACAGAGATAGACAGAGACAGAGGCAGATGCAGAGGCTGAGGCACAGTCAGAGTCAGAGTCAGAGTCAGAGTCAGAGTCAGAGTCAGAGTCAGAGTCAGAGTCAGAGTCAGAGTCAGAGTCAGAGTCAGAGTCAGAGACAGAGACAGAGACAGAGACAGAGACAGAGACAGAGACAGAGTCAGAGTCAGAGTCAGAGTCAGAGTCAGAGTCAGAGTCAGAGTCAGAGTCAGAGTCAGAGACAGAGACAGAGACAGAGACAGAGACAGAGACAGAGACAGAGACAGAGACAGAGACAGAGACAGAGACAGAGACAGAGACAGAGACAGAGACAGAGACAGAGACAGAGACAGAGACAGAGACAGAGACAGAGACAGAGACAGAGACAGAGACAGAGACAGAGACAGAGACAGAGACAGAGACAGAGACAGAGACAGAGACAGAGACAGAGACAGAGACAGAGACAGAGACAGAGACAGAGACAGAGACAGAGACAGAGACAGAGACAGAGACAGAGACAGAGACAGAGACAGAGACAGAGACAGAGACAGAGACAGAGACAGAGACAGAGACAGAGACAGAGACAGAGACAGAGACAGAGACAGAGACAGAGACAGAGACAGAGACAGAGACAGAGACAGAGACAGAGACAGAGACAGAGACAGAGACAGAGACAGAGACAGAGACAGAGACAGAGACAGAGACAGAGACAGAGACAGAGACAGAGACAGAGACAGAGACAGAGACAGAGACAGAGACAGAGACAGAGACAGAGACAGAGACAGAGACAGAGACAGAGACAGAGACAGAGACAGAGACAGAGACAGAGACAGAGACAGAGACAGAGACAGAGACAGAGACAGAGACAGAGACAGAGACAGAGACAGAGACAGAGACAGAGACAGAGACAGAGACAGAGACAGAGACAGAGACAGAGACAGAGACAGAAACAGAGACAGAGACAGAGACAGAGACAGAGATGGAGACAGAGACAGAGGCAGACAGAGGCAGAGACAGAGGCAGATGCAGAGGCTGTGGCAGAGTCAGAGTCAGAGACAGAGACAGAGACAGAGGCAGACAGAGGCAGAGACAGAGGCAGATGCAGAGGCTGTGGCAGAGTCAGAGTCAGAGACAGAGACAGAGACAGAGGCAGACAGAGGCAGAGACAGAGGCAGATGCAGAGGCTGTGGCAGAGTCAGAGTCAGAGACAGAGTCAGAGTCAGAGTCAGAGTCAGAGTCAGAGTCAGAGTCAGAGTCAGAGTCAGAGTCAGAGTCAGAGTCAGAGTCAGAGTCAGAGTCAGAGTCAGAGTCAGAGTCAGAGTCAGAGTCAGAGTCAGAGTCAGAGTCAGAGTCAGAGTCAGAGTCAGAGTCAGAGTCAGAGTCAGAGACAGAGACAGAGACAGAGACAGAGACAGAGACAGAGACAGAGACAGAGACAGAGACAGAGACAGAGACAGAGACAGAGACAGAGACAGAGACAGAGACAGAGACAGAGTCAGAGTCAGAGTCAGAGTCAGAGTCAGAGTCAGAGTCAGAGTCAGAGTCAGAGACAGAGACGGAGACAGAGACAGAGACAGAGGCAGACAGAGGCAGAGACAGAGGCAGAGACAGAGTCAGAGACAGAGTCAGAGTCAGAGTCAGAGTCAGAGTCAGAGTCAGAGTCAGAGTCAGAGTCAGAGTCCGAGTCAGAGTCCGAGTCAGAGACAGAGACAGAGACAGAGACAGAGACAGAGACAGAGACAGAGACAGAGACAGAGACAGAGACAGAGACAGAGTCAGAGTCAGAGTCAGAGTCAGAGTCAGGGTCAGGGTCAGAGTCAGAGTCAGAGTCAGAGTCAGAGTCAGAGTCAGAGTCAGAGTCAGAGTCAGAGTCAGAGTCAGAGTCAGAGTCAGAGTCAGAGTCAGAGTCAGAGGCAGATGCAGAGGCTGAGGCACAGTCAGAGTCTGAGACAGAGACAGAGACAGAGACAGAGACAGAGACAGAGACAGAGACAGAGATGGAGACAGAGAAAGAGGCAGAGACAGAGACAGAGACAGAGGCAGACAGAGGCAGAGACAGAGGCAGATGCAGAGGCTGTGGCAGAGTCAGAGTCAGAGACAGAGACAGAGACAGAGACAGAGGCAGACAGAGGCAGAGACAGAGGCTGATGCAGAGGCTGTGGCAGAGTCAGAGTCAGAGTCAGAGTCAGAGTCAGAGTCAGAGTCAGAGTCAGAGTCAGAGTCAGAGTCAGAGTCAGAGTCAGAGTCAGAGTCAGAGTCAGAGTCAGAGTCAGAGTCAGAGTCAGAGTCAGAGTCAGAGTCAGAGTCAGAGTCAGAGTCAGAGTCAGAGTCAGAGTCAGAGTCAGAGTCAGAGTCAGAGTCAGAGTCAGAGTCAGAGTCAGAGTCAGAGTCAGAGTCAGAGTCAGAGTCAGAGTCAGAGTCAGAGTCAGAGTCAGAGTCAGAGTCAGAGTCAGAGTCAGAGTCAGAGTCAGAGTCAGAGTCAGAGTCAGAGTCAGAGTCAGAGTCAGAGTCAGAGTCCGAGTCAGAGTCAGAGTCAGAGTCAGAGTCAGAGTCAGAGTCAGAGTCAGAGTCAGAGACAGAGACAGAGACAGAGACAGAGACAGAGACAGAGACAGAGTCAGAGTCAGAGTCAGAGTCAGAGTCAGAGTCAGAGTCAGAGTCAGAGTCAGGGTCAGAGTCAGAGTCAGAGTCAGAGTCAGAGTCAGAGTCAGAGTCAGAGGCAGATGCAGAGGCTGAGGCACAGTCAGAGTCTGAGACAGAGACAGAGACAGAGACAGAGACAGAGACAGAGACAGAGACAGAGACAGAGACAGAGATGGAGACAGAGAAAGAGGCAGAGACAGAGACAGAGACAGAGGCAGACAGAGGCAGAGACAGAGGCAGATGCAGAGGCTGTGGCAGAGTCAGAGTCAGAGACAGAGACAGAGACAGAGACAGAGACAGAGGCAGACAGAGGCAGAGACAGAGGCTGATGCAGAGGCTGTGGCAGAGTCAGAGTCAGAGTCAGAGTCAGAGTCAGAGTCAGAGTCAGAGACAGAGACAGAGACAGAGACAGAGACAGAGACAGAGACAGAGACAGAGACAGAGACAGAGACAGAGACAGAGACAGAGACAGAGACAGAGACAGAGACAGAGACAGAGACAGAGACAGAGACAGAGACAGAGACAGAGACAGAGACAGAGACAGAGACAGAGACAGAGACAGAGACAGAGACAGAGACAGAGACAGAGACAGAGACAGAGACAGAGACAGAGACAGAGACAGAGACAGAGACAGAGACAGAGACAGAGACAGAGACAGAGACAGAGATGGAGACAGAGACAGAGACAGAGACAGAGACAGAGACAGAGACAGAGACAGACACAGAGACAGAGACAGAGACAGAGACAGAGACAGAGACAGAGACAGAGTCAGAGTCAGAGTCAGAGTCAGAGTCAGAGTCAGAGTCAGAGTCAGAGTCAGAGTCAGAGGCAGATGCACAGGCTGAGGCACAGTCAGAGTCTGAGACAGAGACAGAGTCAGAGTCAGAGTCAGAGTCAGAGTCAGAGTCAGAGTCAGAGTCAGAGTCAGAGTCAGAGTCAGAGTCAGAGACAGAGACGGAGACAGAGACAGAGACAGAGGCAGACAGAGGCAGAGACAGAGGCAGAGACAGAGTCAGAGTCAGAGGCAGATGCAGAGGCTAAGGCACAGTCAGAGTCTGAGTCAGAGGCAGAGTCAGAGTCAGAGTCAGAGTCAGAGTCAGAGTCAGAGTCAGAGTCAGAGTCAGAGTCAGAGTCAGAGTCAGAGTCAGAGTCAGAGTCAGAGTCAGAGTCAGAGTCAGAGTCAGAGTCAGAGTCAGAGGCAGATGCAGAGGCTGAGGCACAGTCAGAGTCAGAGTCAGAGTCAGAGTCAGAGGCAGATGCAGAGGCTGAGGCACAGTCAGAGGCAGAGTCAGAGTCAGAGTCAGAGACAGAGGCAGAGACAGAGACAGAGACAGAGACAGAGACAGAGACAGAGACAGAGTCAGAGTCAGAGTCAGAGTCAGAGTCAGAGTCAGAGTCAGAGTCAGGGTCAGAGTCAGAGTCAGAGTCAGAGTCAGAGTCAGAGTCAGAGTCAGAGTCAGAGTCAGAGTCAGAGTCAGAGTCAGAGTCAGAGGCAGATGTAGAGGCTGAGGCACAGTCAGAGTCTGAGACAGAGACAGAGACAGAGACAGAGACAGAGACAGAGACAGAGACAGAGACAGAGATGGAGACAGAGAAAGAGGCAGAGACAGAGACAGAGACAGAGGCAGACAGAGGCAGAGACAGAGGCAGATGCAGAGGCTGTGGCAGAGTCAGAGTCAGAGACAGAGACAGAGACAGAGACAGAGGCAGACAGAGGCAGAGACAGAGGCTGATGCAGAGGCTGTGGCAGAGTCAGAGTCAGAGTCAGAGTCAGAGTCAGAGTCAGAGTCAGAGTCAGAGTCAGAGTCAGAGTCAGAGTCAGAGTCAGAGTCAGAGTCAGAGTCAGAGTCAGAGTCAGAGTCAGAGTCAGAGTCAGAGTCAGAGTCAGAGTCAGAGTCAGAGTCAGAGTCAGAGTCAGAGTCAGAGTCAGAGTCAGAGTCAGAGTCAGAGTCAGAGTCAGAGTCAGAGTCAGAGTCAGAGTCAGAGTCAGAGTCAGGGTCAGAGTCAGAGTCAGAGTCAGAGTCAGAGTCAGAGTCAGAGTCAGAGGCAGATGCAGAGGCTGAGGCACAGTCAGAGTCTGAGACAGAGACAGAGACAGAGACAGAGACAGAGACAGAGACAGAGACAGAGATGGAGACAGAGAAAGAGGCAGAGACAGAGACAGAGACAGAGGCAGACAGAGGCAGAGACAGAGGCAGATGCAGAGGCTGTGGCAGAGTCAGAGTCAGAGACAGAGACAGAGACAGAGACAGAGGCAGACAGAGGCAGAGACAGAGGCTGATGCAGAGGCTGTGGCAGAGTCAGAGTCAGAGTCAGAGTCAGAGTCAGAGTCAGAGTCAGAGTCAGAGTCAGAGTCAGAGTCAGAGACAGAGACAGAGACAGAGACAGAGACAGAGACAGAGACAGAGACAGAGACAGAGACAGAGACAGAGACAGAGACAGAGACAGAGACAGAGACAGAGACAGAGACAGAGACAGAGACAGAGACAGAGACAGAGACAGAGACAGAGACAGAGACAGAGACAGAGACAGAGACAGAGACAGAGACAGAGACAGAGACAGAGACAGAGACAGAGACAGAGACAGAGACAGAGACAGAGACAGAGACAGAGACAGAGACAGAGACAGAGACAGAGACAGAGACAGAGACAGAGACAGAGACAGAGACAGAGACAGAGACAGAGACAGAGACAGAGACAGAGACAGAGACAGAGACAGAGACAGAGATGGAGACAGAGACAGAGACAGAGACAGAGACAGAGACAGAGACAGAGACAGACACAGAGACAGAGACAGAGACAGAGACAGAGACAGAGACAGAGACAGAGACAGAGTCAGAGTCAGAGTCAGAGTCAGAGTCAGAGTCAGAGTCAGAGTCAGAGTCAGAGGCAGATGCAGAGGCTGAGGCACAGTCAGAGTCTGAGACAGAGACAGAGTCAGAGTCAGAGTCAGAGTCAGAGTCAGAGTCAGAGTCAGAGTCAGAGACAGAGACAGAGACAGAGACAGAGACAGAGACAGAGACAGAGTCAGAGTCAGAGTCAGAGTCAGAGTCAGAGTCAGAGTCAGAGTCAGAGTCAGAGTCAGAGTCAGAGTCAGAGTCAGAGTCAGAGTCAGAGTCAGAGTCAGAGTCAGAGTCAGAGTCAGAGTCAGAGTCAGAGTCAGAGACAGAGACAGAGACAGAGACAGAGACAGAGACAGAGACAGAGACAGAGACAGAGACAGAGACAGAGACAGAGACAGAGACAGAGACAGAGACAGAGACAGAGTCAGAGTCAGAGTCAGAGTCAGAGTCAGAGTCAGAGTCAGAGTCAGAGTCAGAGACAGAGACGGAGACAGAGACAGAGACAGAGGCAGACAGAGGCAGAGACAGAGGCAGAGACAGAGTCAGAGACAGAGTCAGAGTCAGAGTCAGAGTCAGAGTCAGAGTCAGAGTCAGAGTCAGAGTCAGAGTCAGAGTCAGAGTCAGAGTCAGAGTCAGAGTCAGAGTCAGAGTCAGAGTCAGAGTCAGAGTCAGAGACAGAGACAGACACAGAGACAGAGACAGAGACAGAGACAGAGACAGAGACAGAGACAGAGTCAGAGTCAGAGTCAGAGTCAGAGTCAGAGTCAGAGTCAGAGTCAGAGTCAGAGTCAGAGGCAGATGCACAGGCTGAGGCACAGTCAGAGTCTGAGACAGAGACAGAGTCAGAGTCAGAGTCAGAGTCAGAGTCAGAGTCAGAGTCAGAGTCAGAGTCAGAGTCAGAGTCAGAGTCAGAGACAGAGACGGAGACAGAGACAGAGACAGAGGCAGACAGAGGCAGAGACAGAGGCAGAGACAGAGTCAGAGTCAGAGGCAGATGCAGAGGCTAAGGCACAGTCAGAGTCTGAGTCAGAGGCAGAGTCAGAGTCAGAGTCAGAGTCAGAGTCAGAGTCAGAGTCAGAGTCAGAGTCAGAGTCAGAGTCAGAGTCAGAGTCAGAGTCAGAGTCAGAGTCAGAGTCAGAGTCAGAGTCAGAGTCAGAGGCAGATGCAGAGGCTGAGGCACAGTCAGAGTCAGAGTCAGAGTCAGAGTCAGAGGCAGATGCAGAGGCTGAGGCACAGTCAGAGGCAGAGTCAGAGTCAGAGTCAGAGACAGAGGCAGAGACAGAGACAGAGACAGAGACAGAGACAGAGACAGAGACAGAGTCAGAGTCAGAGTCAGAGTCAGAGTCAGAGTCAGAGTCAGAGTCAGGGTCAGAGTCAGAGTCAGAGTCAGAGTCAGAGTCAGAGTCAGAGTCAGAGTCAGAGTCAGAGTCAGAGTCAGAGTCAGAGTCAGAGGCAGATGTAGAGGCTGAGGCACAGTCAGAGTCTGAGACAGAGACAGAGACAGAGACAGAGACAGAGACAGAGACAGAGACAGAGACAGAGATGGAGACAGAGAAAGAGGCAGAGACAGAGACAGAGACAGAGGCAGACAGAGGCAGAGACAGAGGCAGATGCAGAGGCTGTGGCAGAGTCAGAGTCAGAGACAGAGACAGAGACAGAGACAGAGGCAGACAGAGGCAGAGACAGAGGCTGATGCAGAGGCTGTGGCAGAGTCAGAGTCAGAGTCAGAGTCAGAGTCAGAGTCAGAGTCAGAGTCAGAGTCAGAGTCAGAGTCAGAGTCAGAGTCAGAGTCAGAGTCAGAGTCAGAGTCAGAGTCAGAGTCAGAGTCAGAGTCAGAGTCAGAGTCAGAGTCAGAGTCAGAGTCAGAGTCAGAGTCAGAGTCAGAGTCAGAGTCAGAGTCAGAGTCAGAGTCAGAGTCAGAGTCAGAGTCAGAGTCAGAGTCAGAGTCAGGGTCAGAGTCAGAGTCAGAGTCAGAGTCAGAGTCAGAGTCAGAGTCAGAGGCAGATGCAGAGGCTGAGGCACAGTCAGAGTCTGAGACAGAGACAGAGACAGAGACAGAGACAGAGACAGAGACAGAGACAGAGATGGAGACAGAGAAAGAGGCAGAGACAGAGACAGAGACAGAGGCAGACAGAGGCAGAGACAGAGGCAGATGCAGAGGCTGTGGCAGAGTCAGAGTCAGAGACAGAGACAGAGACAGAGACAGAGGCAGACAGAGGCAGAGACAGAGGCTGATGCAGAGGCTGTGGCAGAGTCAGAGTCAGAGTCAGAGTCAGAGTCAGAGTCAGAGTCAGAGTCAGAGTCAGAGTCAGAGTCAGAGACAGAGACAGAGACAGAGACAGAGACAGAGACAGAGACAGAGACAGAGACAGAGACAGAGACAGAGACAGAGACAGAGACAGAGACAGAGACAGAGACAGAGACAGAGACAGAGACAGAGACAGAGACAGAGACAGAGACAGAGACAGAGACAGAGACAGAGACAGAGACAGAGACAGAGACAGAGACAGAGACAGAGACAGAGACAGAGACAGAGACAGAGACAGAGACAGAGACAGAGACAGAGACAGAGACAGAGACAGAGACAGAGACAGAGACAGAGACAGAGACAGAGACAGAGACAGAGACAGAGACAGAGACAGAGACAGAGACAGAGACAGAGACAGAGACAGAGATGGAGACAGAGACAGAGACAGAGACAGAGACAGAGACAGAGACAGAGACAGACACAGAGACAGAGACAGAGACAGAGACAGAGACAGAGACAGAGACAGAGACAGAGTCAGAGTCAGAGTCAGAGTCAGAGTCAGAGTCAGAGTCAGAGTCAGAGTCAGAGGCAGATGCAGAGGCTGAGGCACAGTCAGAGTCTGAGACAGAGACAGAGTCAGAGTCAGAGTCAGAGTCAGAGTCAGAGTCAGAGTCAGAGTCAGAGACAGAGACAGAGACAGAGACAGAGACAGAGACAGAGACAGAGTCAGAGTCAGAGTCAGAGTCAGAGTCAGAGTCAGAGTCAGAGTCAGAGTCAGAGTCAGAGTCAGAGTCAGAGTCAGAGTCAGAGTCAGAGTCAGAGTCAGAGTCAGAGTCAGAGTCAGAGTCAGAGTCAGAGTCAGAGACAGAGACAGAGACAGAGACAGAGACAGAGACAGAGACAGAGACAGAGACAGAGACAGAGACAGAGACAGAGACAGAGACAGAGACAGAGACAGAGACAGAGTCAGAGTCAGAGTCAGAGTCAGAGTCAGAGTCAGAGTCAGAGTCAGAGTCAGAGACAGAGACGGAGACAGAGACAGAGACAGAGGCAGACAGAGGCAGAGACAGAGGCAGAGACAGAGTCAGAGACAGAGTCAGAGTCAGAGTCAGAGTCAGAGTCAGAGTCAGAGTCAGAGTCAGAGTCAGAGTCAGAGTCAGAGTCAGAGTCAGAGTCAGAGTCAGAGTCCGAGTCAGAGTCCGAGTCAGAGACAGAGACAGAGACAGAGACAGAGACAGAGACAGAGACAGAGACAGAGACAGAGACAGAGACAGAGACAGAGACAGAGACAGAGACAGAGACAGAGACAGAGACAGAGACAGAGACAGAGACAGAGACAGAGACAGAGACAGAGACAGAGACAGAGACAGAGACAGAGACAGAGACAGAGACAGAGACAGAGACAGAGACAGAGACAGAGACAGAGACAGAGACAGAGACAGAGACAGAGACAGAGACAGAGACAGAGACAGAGACAGAGACAGAGACAGAGACAGAGACAGAGACAGAGACAGAGACAGAGACAGAGACAGAGACAGAGTCAGAGTCAGAGTCAGAGTCAGAGTCAGAGTCAGAGTCAGAGTCAGAGTCAGAGTCAGAGTCAGAGTCAGAGTCAGAGTCAGAGACAGAGACGGAGACAGAGACAGAGACAGAGGCAGACAGAGGCAGAGACAGAGGCAGAGACAGAGTCAGAGTCAGAGGCAGATGCAGAGGCTAAGGCACAGTCAGAGTCAGAGTCAGAGTCAGAGTCAGAGGCAGATGCAGAGGCTGAGGCACAGTCAGAGTCTGAGACAGAGACAGAGACAGAGACAGAGACAGAGACAGAGACAGAGACAGAGACAGAGACAGAGACAGAGACAGAGACAGAGACAGAGACAGAGACAGAGACAGAGACAGAGACAGAGACAGAGACAGAGACAGAGACAGAGACAGAGACAGAGACAGAGACAGAGACAGAGACAGAGACAGAGACAGAGACAGAGACAGAGACAGAGACAGAGACAGAGACAGAGACAGAGACAGAGACAGAGACAGAGACAGAGACAGAGACAGAGACAGAGACAGAGACAGAGACAGAGACAGAGACAGAGACAGAGACAGAGACAGAGACAGAGACAGAGACAGAGACAGAGACAGAGACAGAGACAGAGACAGAGACAGAGACAGAGACAGAGACAGAGACAGAGACAGAGACAGAGACAGAGACAGAGACAGAGACAGAGACAGAGACAGAGACAGAGACAGAGACAGAGACAGAAACAGAGACAGAGACAGAGACAGAGACAGAGATGGAGACAGAGACAGAGGCAGACAGAGGCAGAGACAGAGGCAGATGCAGAGGCTGTGGCAGAGTCAGAGTCAGAGACAGAGACAGAGACAGAGGCAGACAGAGGCAGAGACAGAGGCAGATGCAGAGGCTGTGGCAGAGTCAGAGTCAGAGACAGAGACAGAGACAGAGGCAGACAGAGGCAGAGACAGAGGCAGATGCAGAGGCTGTGGCAGAGTCAGAGTCAGAGACAGAGTCAGAGTCAGAGTCAGAGTCAGAGTCAGAGTCAGAGTCAGAGTCAGAGTCAGAGTCAGAGTCAGAGTCAGAGTCAGAGTCAGAGTCAGAGTCAGAGTCAGAGTCAGAGTCAGAGTCAGAGTCAGAGTCAGAGTCAGAGTCAGAGTCAGAGTCAGAGTCAGAGACAGAGACAGAGACAGAGACAGAGACAGAGACAGAGACAGAGACAGAGACAGAGACAGAGACAGAGACAGAGACAGAGACAGAGACAGAGACAGAGACAGAGACAGAGACAGAGTCAGAGTCAGAGTCAGAGTCAGAGTCAGAGTCAGAGTCAGAGTCAGAGTCAGAGACAGAGACGGAGACAGAGACAGAGACAGAGGCAGACAGAGGCAGAGACAGAGGCAGAGACAGAGTCAGAGACAGAGTCAGAGTCAGAGTCAGAGTCAGAGTCAGAGTCAGAGTCAGAGTCCGAGTCAGAGTCCGAGTCAGAGACAGAGACAGAGACAGAGACAGAGACAGAGACAGAGACAGAGACAGAGACAGAGACAGAGACAGAGTCAGAGTCAGAGTCAGAGTCAGAGTCAGGGTCAGGGTCAGAGTCAGAGTCAGAGTCAGAGTCAGAGTCAGAGTCAGAGTCAGAGTCAGAGTCAGAGTCAGAGTCAGAGTCAGAGTCAGAGTCAGAGTCAGAGTCAGAGGCAGATGCAGAGGCTGAGGCACAGTCAGAGTCTGAGACAGAGACAGAGACAGAGACAGAGACAGAGACAGAGACAGAGACAGAGATGGAGACAGAGAAAGAGGCAGAGACAGAGACAGAGACAGAGGCAGACAGAGGCAGAGACAGAGGCAGATGCAGAGGCTGTGGCAGAGTCAGAGTCAGAGTCAGAGTCAGAGTCAGAGTCAGAGTCAGAGTCAGAGTCAGAGTCAGAGTCAGAGTCAGAGTCAGAGTCAGAGTCAGAGTCAGAGTCAGAGTCAGAGTCAGAGTCAGAGTCAGAGTCAGAGTCAGAGTCAGAGTCAGAGTCAGAGTCAGAGTCAGAGTCAGAGTCAGAGTCAGAGTCAGAGTCAGAGTCAGAGTCAGAGTCAGAGTCAGAGTCAGAGTCAGAGTCAGAGTCAGAGTCAGAGTCAGAGTCAGAGTCAGAGTCAGAGTCAGAGTCAGAGTCCGAGTCAGAGTCAGAGTCAGAGTCAGAGTCAGAGTCAGAGTCAGAGTCAGAGTCAGAGACAGAGACAGAGACAGAGACAGAGACAGAGACAGAGACAGAGTCAGAGTCAGAGTCAGAGTCAGAGTCAGAGTCAGAGTCAGAGTCAGAGTCAGGGTCAGAGTCAGAGTCAGAGGCAGATGCACAGGCTGAGGCACAGTCAGAGTCTGAGACAGAGACAGAGTCAGAGTCAGAGTCAGAGTCAGAGTCAGAGTCAGAGTCAGAGTCAGAGTCAGAGTCAGAGTCAGAGTCAGAGTCAGAGACAGAGACGGAGACAGAGACAGAGACAGAGGCAGACAGAGGCAGAGACAGAGGCAGAGACAGAGTCAGAGTCAGAGGCAGATGCAGAGGCTAAGGCACAGTCAGAGTCTGAGTCAGAGGCAGAGTCAGAGTCAGAGTCAGAGTCAGAGTCAGAGTCAGAGTCAGAGTCAGAGTCAGAGTCAGAGTCAGAGTCAGAGTCAGAGTCAGAGTCAGAGTCAGAGTCAGAGTCAGAGTCAGAGTCAGAGTCAGAGTCAGAGTCAGAGTCAGAGTCAGAGGCAGATGCAGAGGCTGAGGCACAGTCAGAGTCAGAGTCAGAGTCAGAGTCAGAGGCAGATGCAGAGGCTGAGGCACAGTCAGAGGCAGAGTCAGAGTCAGAGTCAGAGACAGAGGCAGAGACAGAGACAGAGACAGAGACAGAGACAGAGACAGAGACAGAGTCAGAGTCAGAGTCAGAGTCAGAGTCAGAGTCAGAGTCAGAGTCAGGGTCAGAGTCAGAGTCAGAGTCAGAGTCAGAGTCAGAGTCAGAGTCAGAGTCAGAGTCAGAGTCAGAGTCAGAGTCAGAGTCAGAGTCAGAGTCAGAGTCAGAGTCAGAGGCAGATGTAGAGGCTGAGGCACAGTCAGAGTCTGAGACAGAGACAGAGACAGAGACAGAGACAGAGACAGAGACAGAGACAGAGATGGAGACAGAGAAAGAGGCAGAGACAGAGACAGAGACAGAGGCAGACAGAGGCAGAGACAGAGGCAGATGCAGAGGCTGTGGCAGAGTCAGAGTCAGAGACAGAGACAGAGACAGAGACAGAGGCAGACAGAGGCAGAGACAGAGGCTGATGCAGAGGCTGTGGCAGAGTCAGAGTCAGAGTCAGAGTCAGAGTCAGAGTCAGAGTCAGAGTCAGAGTCAGAGTCAGAGTCAGAGTCAGAGTCAGAGTCAGAGTCAGAGTCAGAGTCAGAGTCAGAGTCAGAGTCAGAGTCAGAGTCAGAGTCAGAGTCAGGGTCAGAGTCAGAGTCAGAGTCAGAGTCAGAGTCAGAGTCAGAGTCAGAGGCAGATGCAGAGGCTGAGGCACAGTCAGAGTCTGAGACAGAGACAGAGACAGAGACAGAGACAGAGACAGAGACAGAGACAGAGATGGAGACAGAGAAAGAGGCAGAGACAGAGACAGAGACAGAGGCAGACAGAGGCAGAGACAGAGGCAGATGCAGAGGCTGTGGCAGAGTCAGAGTCAGAGACAGAGACAGAGACAGAGACAGAGGCAGACAGAGGCAGAGACAGAGGCTGATGCAGAGGCTGTGGCAGAGTCAGAGTCAGAGTCAGAGTCAGAGTCAGAGTCAGAGTCAGAGTCAGAGTCAGAGTCAGAGACAGAGACAGAGACAGAGACAGAGACAGAGACAGAGACAGAGACAGAGACAGAGACAGAGACAGAGACAGAGACAGAGACAGAGACAGAGACAGAGACAGAGACAGAGACAGAGACAGAGACAGAGACAGAGACAGAGACAGAGACAGAGACAGAGACAGAGACAGAGACAGAGACAGAGACAGAGACAGAGACAGAGACAGAGACAGAGACAGAGACAGAGACAGAGACAGAGACAGAGACAGAGACAGAGACAGAGACAGAGACAGAGACAGAGACAGAGATGGAGACAGAGACAGAGACAGAGACAGAGACAGAGACAGAGACAGAGACAGACACAGAGACAGAGACAGAGACAGAGACAGAGACAGAGACAGAGACAGAGTCAGAGTCAGAGTCAGAGTCAGAGTCAGAGTCAGAGTCAGAGTCAGAGTCAGAGGCAGATGCAGAGGCTGAGGCACAGTCAGAGTCTGAGACAGAGACAGAGTCAGAGTCAGAGTCAGAGTCAGAGTCAGAGTCAGAGTCAGAGTCAGAGACAGAGACAGAGACAGAGACAGAGACAGAGACAGAGACAGAGTCAGAGTCAGAGTCAGAGTCAGAGTCAGAGTCAGAGTCAGAGTCAGAGTCAGAGTCAGAGTCAGAGTCAGAGTCAGAGTCAGAGTCAGAGTCAGAGTCAGAGTCAGAGTCAGAGTCAGAGTCAGAGTCAGAGTCAGAGACAGAGACAGAGACAGAGACAGAGACAGAGACAGAGACAGAGACAGAGACAGAGACAGAGACAGAGACAGAGACAGAGACAGAGACAGAGTCAGAGTCAGAGTCAGAGTCAGAGTCAGAGTCAGAGTCAGAGTCAGAGTCAGAGACAGAGACGGAGACAGAGACAGAGACAGAGGCAGACAGAGGCAGAGACAGAGGCAGAGACAGAGTCAGAGACAGAGTCAGAGTCAGAGTCAGAGTCAGAGTCAGAGTCAGAGTCAGAGTCAGAGTCAGAGTCAGAGTCAGAGTCAGAGTCAGAGTCAGAGTCAGAGTCCGAGTCAGAGTCCGAGTCAGAGACAGAGACAGAGACAGAGACAGAGACAGAGACAGAGACAGAGACAGAGACAGAGACAGAGACAGAGACAGAGACAGAGACAGAGACAGAGACAGAGACAGAGACAGAGACAGAGACAGAGACAGAGACAGAGACAGAGACAGAGACAGAGACAGAGACAGAGACAGAGACAGAGACAGAGACAGAGACAGAGACAGAGACAGAGACAGAGACAGAGACAGAGACAGAGACAGAGACAGAGACAGAGACAGAGACAGAGACAGAGACAGAGACAGAGACAGAGACAGAGTCAGAGTCAGAGTCAGAGTCAGAGTCAGAGTCAGAGTCAGAGTCAGAGTCAGAGTCAGAGTCAGAGTCAGAGTCAGAGTCAGAGACAGAGACGGAGACAGAGACAGAGACAGAGGCAGACAGAGGCAGAGACAGAGGCAGAGACAGAGTCAGAGTCAGAGGCAGATGCAGAGGCTAAGGCACAGTCAGAGTCAGAGTCAGAGTCAGAGTCAGAGGCAGATGCAGAGGCTGAGGCACAGTCAGAGTCTGAGACAGAGACAGAGACAGAGACAGAGACAGAGACAGAGACAGAGACAGAGACAGAGATGGAGACAGAGAAAGAGGCAGAGACAGAGACAGAGACAGAGGCAGACAGAGGCAGAGACAGAGGCAGATGCAGAGGCTGTGGCAGAGTCAGAGTCAGAGACAGAGACAGAGACAGAGACAGAGGCAGACAGAGGCAGAGACAGAGGCTGATGCAGAGGCTGTGGCAGAGTCAGAGTCAGAGTCAGAGTCAGAGTCAGAGTCAGAGTCAGAGTCAGAGTCAGAGTCAGAGTCAGAGACAGAGACAGAGACAGAGACAGAGACAGAGACAGAGACAGAGACAGAGACAGAGACAGAGACAGAGACAGAGACAGAGATGGAGACAGAGAAAGAGGCAGAGACAGAGACAGAGACAGAGGCAGACAGAGGCAGAGACAGAGGCAGATGCAGAGGCTGTGGCAGAGTCAGAGTCAGAGTCAGAGTCAGAGTCAGAGTCAGAGTCAGAGTCAGAGTCAGAGTCAGAGTCAGAGTCAGAGTCAGAGTCAGAGTCAGAGTCAGAGTCAGAGTCAGAGTCAGAGTCAGAGTCAGAGTCAGAGTCAGAGTCAGGGTCAGGGTCAGAGTCAGAGTCAGAGTCAGAGTCAGAGTCAGAGTCAGAGTCAGAGTCAGAGTCAGAGTCAGAGTCAGAGTCAGAGTCAGAGTCAGAGTCAGAGTCAGAGTCAGAGGCAGATGCAGAGGCTGAGGCACAGTCAGAGTCTGAGACAGAGACAGAGACAGAGACAGAGACAGAGACAGAGACAGAGACAGAGACAGAGATGGAGACAGAGAAAGAGGCAGAGACAGAGACAGAGACAGAGGCAGACAGAGGCAGAGACAGAGGCAGATACAGAGGCTGTGGCAGAGTCAGAGTCAGAGACAGAGACAGAGACAGAGACAGAGGCAGACAGAGGCAGAGACAGAGGCTGATGCAGAGGCTGTGGCAGAGTCAGAGTCAGAGTCAGAGTCAGAGTCAGAGTCAGAGACAGAGACAGAGACAGAGACAGAGGCAGACAGAGGCAGAGACAGAGGCTGATGCAGAGGCTGTGGCAGAGTCAGAGTCAGAGTCAGAGTCAGAGTCAGAGTCAGAGTCAGAGTCAGAGTCAGAGTCAGAGTCAGAGTCAGAGTCAGAGTCAGAGTCAGAGTCAGAGTCAGAGTCAGAGTCAGAGTCAGAGTCAGAGTCAGAGTCAGAGTCAGAGTCAGAGTCCGAGTCAGAGTCAGAGTCAGAGTCAGAGTCAGAGTCAGAGTCAGAGTCAGAGTCAGAGTCAGAGTCAGAGTCAGAGACAGAGACAGAGACAGAGACAGAGACAGAGACAGAGACAGAGACAGAGACAGAGACAGAGACAGAGACAGAGACAGAGACAGAGACAGAGACAGAGACAGAGACAGAGACAGAGACAGAGACAGAGACAGAGACAGAGACAGAGACAGAGACAGAGACAGAGACAGAGACGGAGACGGAGACAGAGACAGAGACAGAGACAGACACAGAGACAGAGACAGAGACAGAGACAGAGACAGAGACAGAGACAGAGACAGAGACAGAGTCAGAGTCAGAGTCAGAGTCAGAGTCAGAGTCAGAGTCAGAGTCAGAGTCAGAGTCAGAGGCAGATGCAGAGGCTGAGGCACAGTCAGAGTCTGAGACAGAGACAGAGACAGAGACAGAGACAGAGACAGAGACAGAGACAGAGATGGAGACAGAGAAAGAGGCAGAGACAGAGACAGAGACAGAGGCAGACAGAGACAGAGACAGAGACAGAGACAGAGACAGAGACAGAGACAGAGACAGAGACAGAGACAGAGACAGAGACAGAGACAGAGACAGAGACAGAGACAGAGACAGAGACAGAGACAGAGACAGAGACAGAGACAGAGACAGAGACAGAGACAGAGACAGAGACAGAGACAGAGACAGAGACAGAGACAGAGACAGAGACAGAGACAGAGACAGAGACAGAGACAGAGACAGAGACAGAGACAGAGACAGAGACAGAGACAGAGACAGAGACAGAGTCAGAGTCAGAGTCAGAGTCAGAGTCAGAGTCAGAGTCAGAGTCAGAGTCAGAGTCAGAGTCAGAGTCAGAGTCAGAGTCAGAGACAGAGACGGAGACAGAGACAGAGACAGAGGCAGACAGAGGCAGAGACAGAGGCAGAGACAGAGTCAGAGTCAGAGGCAGATGCAGAGGCTAAGGCACAGTCAGAGTCAGAGTCAGAGTCAGAGTCAGAGGCAGATGCAGAGGCTGAGGCACAGTCAGAGTCTGAGACAGAGACAGAGACAGAGACAGAGACAGAGACAGAGACAGAGATGGAGACAGAGAAAGAGGCAGAGACAGAGACAGAGACAGAGGCAGACAGAGGCAGAGACAGAGGCAGATGCAGAGGCTGTGGCAGAGTCAGAGTCAGAGACAGAGACAGAGACAGAGACAGAGGCAGACAGAGGCAGAGACAGAGGCTGATGCAGAGGCTGTGGCAGAGTCAGAGTCAGAGTCAGAGTCAGAGTCAGAGTCAGAGTCAGAGTCAGAGTCAGAGACAGAGACAGAGACAGAGACAGAGACAGAGACAGAGACAGAGACAGAGACAGAGACAGAGACAGAGACAGAGACAGAGATGGAGACAGAGAAAGAGGCAGAGACAGAGACAGAGACAGAGGCAGACAGAGGCAGAGACAGAGGCAGATGCAGAGGCTGTGGCAGAGTCAGAGTCAGAGACAGAGACAGAGACAGAGACAGAGGCAGACAGAGGCAGAGACAGAGGCTGATGCAGAGGCTGTGGCAGAGTCAGAGTCAGAGTCAGAGTCAGAGTCAGAGTCAGAGTCAGAGTCAGAGTCAGAGTCAGAGTCAGAGTCAGAGTCAGAGTCAGAGTCAGAGTCAGAGTCAGAGTCAGAGTCAGAGTCAGAGTCAGAGTCAGAGTCAGAGTCAGAGTCCGAGTCAGAGTCAGAGTCAGAGTCAGAGTCAGAGTCAGAGTCAGAGTCAGAGTCAGAGTCAGAGTCAGAGTCAGAGACAGAGACAGAGACAGAGACAGAGACAGAGACAGAGACAGAGACAGAGACAGAGACAGAGACAGAGACAGAGACAGAGACAGAGACAGAGACAGAGACAGAGACAGAGACAGAGACAGAGACAGAGACAGAGACAGAGACAGAGACAGAGACAGAGACAGAGACAGAGACGGAGACGGAGACAGAGACAGAGACAGAGACAGACACAGAGACAGAGACAGAGACAGAGACAGAGACAGAGACAGAGACAGAGACAGAGTCAGAGTCAGAGTCAGAGTCAGAGTCAGAGTCAGAGTCAGAGTCAGAGTCAGAGTCAGAGGCAGATGCAGAGGCTGAGGCACAGTCAGAGTCTGAGACAGAGACAGAGACAGAGACAGAGACAGAGACAGAGACAGAGACAGAGACAGAGATGGAGACAGAGAAAGAGGCAGAGACAGAGACAGAGACAGAGGCAGACAGAGGCAGAGACAGAGGCAGATGCAGAGGCTGTGGCAGAGTCAGAGTCAGAGTCAGAGTCAGAGTCAGAGTCAGAGTCAGAGTCAGAGTCAGAGTCAGAGTCAGAGTCAGAGTCAGAGTCAGAGTCAGAGTCAGAGTCAGAGTCAGAGTCAGAGTCCGAGTCCGAGTCCGAGTCAGAGTCAGAGTCAGAGTCAGCGTCAGAGTCAGAGTCAGAGTCAGAGTCAGAGTCAGAGTCAGAGTCAGAGTCAGAGTCAGAGTCAGAGTCAGAGTCAGAGTCAGAGTCAGAGTCAGAGTCAGAGTCAGAGTCAGAGTCAGAGTCAGAGACAGAGACAGAGACAGAGACAGAGACAGAGACAGAGACAGAGTCAGAGTCAGAGTCAGAGTCAGAGTCAGAGTCAGAGTCAGAGTCAGAGTCAGAGTCAGAGTCAGAGTCAGAGTCAGAGTCAGAGTCAGAGTCAGAGTCAGAGTCAGAGTCAGAGTCAGAGTCAGAGTCAGAGACAGAGACAGAGACAGAGACAGAGACAGAGACAGAGACAGAGACAGAGACAGAGACAGAGACAGAGACGGAGACAGAGACAGAGACAGAGACAGAGACAGAGACAGAGACAGAGACAGAGACAGAGACAGAGACAGAGACAGAGACAGAGACAGAGACAGAGACAGAGACAGAGACAGAGACAGAGACAGAGACAGAGACAGAGACAGAGACAGAGACAGAGACAGAGACAGAGACAGAGACAGAGACAGAGACAGAGACAGAGACAGAGACAGAGACAGAGACAGAGACAGAGACAGAGGCAGACAGAGGCAGAGACAGAGGCAGATGCAGAGTCAGAGTCAGAGACAGAGTCAGAGTCAGAGGCAGAGACAGAGACAGAGACAGCAACAGAGACAGAGATAGACAGAGACAGAGGCAGATGCAGAGGCTGAGGCACAGTCAGAGTCAGAGTCAGAGTCAGAGTCAGAGTCAGAGTCAGAGTCAGAGTCAGAGTCAGAGTCAGAGTCAGAGACAGAGACAGAGGCAGACAGAGGCAGAGACAGAGGCAGAGACAGAGTCAGAGACAGAGTCAGAGTCAGAGTCAGAGTCAGAGTCAGAGTCAGAGTCAGAGTCCGAGTCAGAGTCCGAGTCAGAGACAGAGACAGAGACAGAGACAGAGACAGAGACAGAGACAGAGACAGAGACAGAGACAGAGTCAGAGTCAGAGTCAGAGTCAGAGTCAGGGTCAGGGTCAGAGTCAGAGTCAGAGTCAGAGTCAGAGTCAGAGTCAGAGTCAGAGTCAGAGTCAGAGTCAGAGTCAGAGTCAGAGGCAGATGCAGAGGCTGAGGCACAGTCAGAGTCTGAGACAGAGACAGAGACAGAGACAGAGACAGAGACAGAGACAGAGACAGAGATGGAGACAGAGAAAGAGGCAGAGACAGAGACAGAGACAGAGGCAGACAGAGGCAGAGACAGAGGCAGATGCAGAGGCTGTGGCAGAGTCAGAGTCAGAGACAGAGACAGAGACAGAGACAGAGGCAGACAGAGGCAGAGACAGAGGCTGATGCAGAGGCTGTGGCAGAGTCAGAGTCAGAGTCAGAGTCAGAGTCAGAGTCAGAGTCAGAGTCAGAGTCAGAGTCAGAGTCAGAGTCAGAGTCAGAGTCAGAGTCAGAGTCAGAGTCAGAGTCAGAGTCAGAGTCAGAGTCAGAGTCAGAGTCAGAGTCAGAGTCAGAGTCAGAGTCAGAGTCAGAGTCAGAGTCAGAGTCAGAGTCAGAGTCAGAGTCAGAGTCAGAGTCAGAGTCAGAGTCAGAGTCAGAGTCAGAGTCAGAGTCAGAGTCCGAGTCAGAGTCAGAGTCAGAGTCAGAGTCAGAGTCAGAGTCAGAGTCAGAGTCAGAGACAGAGACAGAGACAGAGACAGAGACAGAGACAGAGACAGAGTCAGAGTCAGAGTCAGAGTCAGAGTCAGAGTCAGAGTCAGAGTCAGAGTCAGGGTCAGAGTCAGAGTCAGAGTCAGAGTCAGAGTCAGAGTCAGAGTCAGAGGCAGATGCAGAGGCTGAGGCACAGTCAGAGTCTGAGACAGAGACAGAGACAGAGACAGAGACAGAGACAGAGACAGAGACAGAGACAGAGATGGAGACAGAGAAAGAGGCAGAGACAGAGACAGAGACAGAGGCAGACAGAGGCAGAGACAGAGGCAGATACAGAGGCTGTGGCAGAGTCAGAGTCAGAGACAGAGACAGAGACAGAGACAGAGGCAGACAGAGGCAGAGACAGAGGCTGATGCAGAGGCTGTGGCAGAGTCAGAGTCAGAGTCAGAGTCAGAGTCAGAGTCAGAGACAGAGACAGAGACAGAGACAGAGGCAGACAGAGGCAGAGACAGAGGCTGATGCAGAGGCTGTGGCAGAGTCAGAGTCAGAGTCAGAGTCAGAGTCAGAGTCAGAGTCAGAGTCAGAGTCAGAGTCAGAGTCAGAGTCAGAGTCAGAGTCAGAGTCAGAGTCAGAGTCAGAGTCAGAGTCAGAGTCAGAGTCAGAGTCAGAGTCAGAGTCAGAGTCAGAGTCCGAGTCAGAGTCAGAGTCAGAGTCAGAGTCAGAGTCAGAGTCAGAGTCAGAGTCAGAGTCAGAGTCAGAGTCAGAGACAGAGACAGAGACAGAGACAGAGACAGAGACAGAGACAGAGACAGAGACAGAGACAGAGACAGAGACAGAGACAGAGACAGAGACAGAGACAGAGACAGAGACAGAGACAGAGACAGAGACAGAGACAGAGACAGAGACAGAGACAGAGACAGAGACGGAGACGGAGACAGAGACAGAGACAGAGACAGACACAGAGACAGAGACAGAGACAGAGACAGAGACAGAGACAGAGACAGAGACAGAGTCAGAGTCAGAGTCAGAGTCAGAGTCAGAGTCAGAGTCAGAGTCAGAGTCAGAGTCAGAGGCAGATGCAGAGGCTGAGGCACAGTCAGAGTCTGAGACAGAGACAGAGACAGAGACAGAGACAGAGACAGAGACAGAGACAGAGATGGAGACAGAGAAAGAGGCAGAGACAGAGACAGAGACAGAGGCAGACAGAGACAGAGACAGAGACAGAGACAGAGACAGAGACAGAGACAGAGACAGAGACAGAGACAGAGACAGAGACAGAGACAGAGACAGAGACAGAGACAGAGACAGAGACAGAGACAGAGACAGAGACAGAGACAGAGACAGAGACAGAGACAGAGACAGAGACAGAGACAGAGACAGAGACAGAGACAGAGACAGAGACAGAGACAGAGACAGAGACAGAGACAGAGACAGAGACAGAGACAGAGACAGAGACAGAGACAGAGACAGAGTCAGAGTCAGAGTCAGAGTCAGAGTCAGAGTCAGAGTCAGAGTCAGAGTCAGAGTCAGAGTCAGAGTCAGAGTCAGAGTCAGAGACAGAGACGGAGACAGAGACAGAGACAGAGGCAGACAGAGGCAGAGACAGAGGCAGAGACAGAGTCAGAGTCAGAGGCAGATGCAGAGGCTAAGGCACAGTCAGAGTCAGAGTCAGAGTCAGAGTCAGAGGCAGATGCAGAGGCTGAGGCACAGTCAGAGTCTGAGACAGAGACAGAGACAGAGACAGAGACAGAGACAGAGACAGAGACAGAGACAGAGATGGAGACAGAGAAAGAGGCAGAGACAGAGACAGAGACAGAGGCAGACAGAGGCAGAGACAGAGGCAGATGCAGAGGCTGTGGCAGAGTCAGAGTCAGAGACAGAGACAGAGACAGAGACAGAGGCAGACAGAGGCAGAGACAGAGGCTGATGCAGAGGCTGTGGCAGAGTCAGAGTCAGAGTCAGAGTCAGAGTCAGAGTCAGAGTCAGAGTCAGAGTCAGAGACAGAGACAGAGACAGAGACAGAGACAGAGACAGAGACAGAGACAGAGACAGAGACAGAGACAGAGACAGAGACAGAGATGGAGACAGAGAAAGAGGCAGAGACAGAGACAGAGACAGAGGCAGACAGAGGCAGAGACAGAGGCAGATGCAGAGGCTGTGGCAGAGTCAGAGTCAGAGACAGAGACAGAGACAGAGACAGAGGCAGACAGAGGCAGAGACAGAGGCTGATGCAGAGGCTGTGTCAGAGTCAGAGTCAGAGTCAGAGTCAGAGTCAGAGTCAGAGTCAGAGTCAGAGTCAGAGTCAGAGTCAGAGTCAGAGTCAGAGTCAGAGTCAGAGTCAGAGTCAGAGTCAGAGTCAGAGTCAGAGTCAGAGTCAGAGTCAGAGTCAGAGTCAGAGTCCGAGTCAGAGTCAGAGTCAGAGTCAGAGTCAGAGTCAGAGTCAGAGTCAGAGTCAGAGTCAGAGTCAGAGTCAGAGACAGAGACAGAGACAGAGACAGAGACAGAGACAGAGACAGAGACAGAGACAGAGACAGAGACAGAGACAGAGACAGAGACAGAGACAGAGACAGAGACAGAGACAGAGACAGAGACAGAGACAGAGACAGAGACAGAGACAGAGACAGAGACAGAGACGGAGACGGAGACAGAGACAGAGACAGAGACAGACACAGAGACAGAGACAGAGACAGAGACAGAGACAGAGACAGAGACAGAGACAGAGTCAGAGTCAGAGTCAGAGTCAGAGTCAGAGTCAGAGTCAGAGTCAGAGTCAGAGTCAGAGGCAGATGCAGAGGCTGAGGCACAGTCAGAGTCTGAGACAGAGACAGAGACAGAGACAGAGACAGAGACAGAGACAGAGACAGAGACAGAGATGGAGACAGAGAAAGAGGCAGAGACAGAGACAGAGACAGAGGCAGACAGAGGCAGAGACAGAGGCAGATGCAGAGGCTGTGGCAGAGTCAGAGTCAGAGTCAGAGTCAGAGTCAGAGTCAGAGTCAGAGTCAGAGTCAGAGTCAGAGTCAGAGTCAGAGTCAGAGTCAGAGTCAGAGTCAGAGTCCGAGTCCGAGTCCGAGTCAGAGTCAGAGTCAGAGTCAGCGTCAGAGTCAGAGTCAGAGTCAGAGTCAGAGTCAGAGTCAGAGTCAGAGTCAGAGTCAGAGTCAGAGTCAGAGTCAGAGTCAGAGTCAGAGTCAGAGTCAGAGTCAGAGTCAGAGTCAGAGTCAGAGACAGAGACAGAGACAGAGACAGAGACAGAGACAGAGACAGAGTCAGAGTCAGAGTCAGAGTCAGAGTCAGAGTCAGAGTCAGAGTCAGAGTCAGAGTCAGAGTCAGAGTCAGAGTCAGAGTCAGAGTCAGAGTCAGAGTCAGAGTCAGAGTCAGAGTCAGAGTCAGAGACAGAGACAGAGACAGAGACAGAGACAGAGACAGAGACAGAGACAGAGACAGAGACAGAGACAGAGACGGAGACAGAGACAGAGACAGAGACAGAGACAGAGACAGAGACAGAGACAGAGACAGAGACAGAGACAGAGACAGAGACAGAGACAGAGACAGAGACAGAGACAGAGACAGAGACAGAGACAGAGACAGAGACAGAGACAGAGACAGAGACAGAGACAGAGACAGAGACAGAGACAGAGACAGAGACAGAGACAGAGACAGAGACAGAGACAGAGACAGAGACAGAGACAGAGACAGAGACAGAGACAGAGACAGAGACAGAGGCAGACAGAGGCAGAGACAGAGGCAGATGCAGAGTCAGAGTCAGAGACAGAGTCAGAGTCAGAGGCAGAGACAGAGACAGAGACAGCAACAGAGACAGAGATAGACAGAGACAGAGGCAGATGCAGAGGCTGAGGCACAGTCAGAGTCAGAGTCAGAGTCAGAGTCAGAGTCAGAGTCAGAGTCAGAGTCAGAGTCAGAGTCAGAGTCAGAGTCAGAGTCAGAGTCAGAGTCAGAGACAGAGACAGAGACAGAGACAGAGACAGAGACAGAGTCAGAGTCAGAGTCAGAGTCAGAGTCAGAGTCAGAGTCAGAGTCAGAGTCAGAGTCAGAGACAGAGACAGAGACAGAGACAGAGACAGAGACAGAGACAGAGACAGAGACAGAGACAGAGACAGAGACAGAGACAGAGACAGAGACAGAGACAGAGACAGAGACAGAGACAGAGACAGAGACAGAGACAGAGACAGAGACAGAGACAGAGACAGAGACAGAGACAGAGACAGAGACAGAGACAGAGACAGAGACAGAGACAGAGACAGAGACAGAGACAGAGACAGAGACAGAGACAGAGACAGAGACAGAGACAGAGACAGAGACAGAGACAGAGACAGAGACAGAGACAGAGACAGAGACAGAGACAGAGACAGAGACAGAGACAGAGACAGAGACAGAGACAGAGACAGAGACAGAGACAGAGACAGAGACAGAGACAGAGACAGAGACAGAGACAGAGACAGAGACAGAGACAGAGACAGAGACAGAGACAGAGACAGAGACAGAGACAGAGACAGAGACAGAGACAGAGACAGAGACAGAGACAGAGACAGAGACAGAAACAGAGACAGAGACAGAGACAGAGACAGAGATGGAGACAGAGACAGAGGCAGACAGAGGCAGAGACAGAGGCAGATGCAGAGGCTGTGGCAGAGTCAGAGTCAGAGACAGAGACAGAGACAGAGGCAGACAGAGGCAGAGACAGAGGCAGATGCAGAGGCTGTGGCAGAGTCAGAGTCAGAGACAGAGACAGAGACAGAGGCAGACAGAGGCAGAGACAGAGGCAGATGCAGAGGCTGTGGCAGAGTCAGAGTCAGAGACAGAGTCAGAGTCAGAGTCAGAGTCAGAGTCAGAGTCAGAGTCAGAGTCAGAGTCAGAGTCAGAGTCAGAGTCAGAGTCAGAGTCAGAGTCAGAGTCAGAGTCAGAGTCAGAGTCAGAGTCAGAGTCAGAGTCAGAGTCAGAGTCAGAGTCAGAGACAGAGACAGAGACAGAGACAGAGACAGAGACAGAGACAGAGACAGAGACAGAGACAGAGACAGAGACAGAGACAGAGACAGAGACAGAGACAGAGACAGAGACAGAGACAGAGACAGAGTCAGAGTCAGAGTCAGATTCAGAGTCAGAGTCAGAGTCAGAGTCAGAGACAGAGACGGAGACAGAGACAGAGACAGAGGCAGACAGAGGCAGAGACAGAGGCAGAGACAGAGTCAGAGACAGAGTCAGAGTCAGAGTCAGAGTCAGAGTCAGAGTCAGAGTCAGAGTCCGAGTCAGAGTCCGAGTCAGAGACAGAGACAGAGACAGAGACAGAGACAGAGACAGAGACAGAGACAGAGACAGAGACAGAGACAGAGACAGAGACAGAGTCAGAGTCAGAGTCAGAGTCAGAGTCAGGGTCAGGGTCAGAGTCAGAGTCAGAGTCAGAGTCAGAGTCAGAGTCAGAGTCAGAGTCAGAGTCAGAGTCAGAGTCAGAGTCAGAGGCAGATGCAGAGGCTGAGGCACAGTCAGAGTCTGAGACAGAGACAGAGACAGAGACAGAGACAGAGACAGAGACAGAGACAGAGATGGAGACAGAGAAAGAGGCAGAGACAGAGACAGAGACAGAGGCAGACAGAGGCAGAGACAGAGGCAGATGCAGAGGCTGTGGCAGAGTCAGAGTCAGAGACAGAGACAGAGACAGAGACAGAGGCAGACAGAGGCAGAGACAGAGGCTGATGCAGAGGCTGTGGCAGAGTCAGAGTCAGAGTCAGAGTCAGAGTCAGAGTCAGAGTCAGAGTCAGAGTCAGAGTCAGAGTCAGAGTCAGAGTCAGAGTCAGAGTCAGAGTCAGAGTCAGAGTCAGAGTCAGAGTCAGAGTCAGAGTCAGAGTCAGAGTCAGAGTCAGAGTCAGAGTCAGAGTCAGAGTCAGAGTCAGAGTCAGAGTCAGAGTCAGAGTCAGAGTCAGAGTCAGAGTCAGAGTCAGAGTCAGAGTCAGAGTCAGAGTCAGAGTCAGAGTCAGAGTCAGAGTCAGAGTCAGAGTCAGAGTCAGAGTCAGAGTCAGAGTCAGAGTCAGAGTCAGAGTCAGAGTCAGAGTCAGAGTCAGAGTCAGAGTCAGAGTCAGAGTCAGAGTCAGAGTCAGAGTCAGAGTCAGAGTCAGAGTCAGAGTCCGAGTCAGAGTCAGAGTCAGAGTCAGAGTCAGAGTCAGAGTCAGAGTCAGAGTCAGAGACAGAGACAGAGACAGAGACAGAGACAGAGACAGAGACAGAGTCAGAGTCAGAGTCAGAGTCAGAGTCAGAGTCAGAGTCAGAGTCAGAGTCAGGGTCAGAGTCAGAGTCAGAGTCAGAGTCAGAGTCAGAGTCAGAGTCAGAGGCAGATGCAGAGGCTGAGGCACAGTCAGAGTCTGAGACAGAGACAGAGACAGAGACAGAGACAGAGACAGAGACAGAGACAGAGACAGAGATGGAGACAGAGAAAGAGGCAGAGACAGAGACAGAGACAGAGGCAGACAGAGGCAGAGACAGAGGCAGATGCAGAGGCTGTGGCAGAGTCAGAGTCAGAGACAGAGACAGAGACAGAGACAGAGACAGAGGCAGACAGAGGCAGAGACAGAGGCTGATGCAGAGGCTGTGGCAGAGTCAGAGTCAGAGTCAGAGTCAGAGTCAGAGTCAGAGTCAGAGTCAGAGTCAGAGTCAGAGACAGAGACAGAGACAGAGACAGAGACAGAGACAGAGACAGAGACAGAGACAGAGACAGAGACAGAGACAGAGACAGAGACAGAGACAGAGACAGAGACAGAGACAGAGACAGAGACAGAGACAGAGACAGAGACAGAGACAGAGACAGAGACAGAGACAGAGACAGAGACAGAGACAGAGACAGAGACAGAGACAGAGACAGAGACAGAGACAGAGACAGAGACAGAGACAGAGACAGAGACAGAGACAGAGACAGAGACAGAGACAGAGACAGAGACAGAGATGGAGACAGAGACAGAGACAGAGACAGAGACAGAGACAGAGACAGAGACAGACACAGAGACAGAGACAGAGACAGAGACAGAGACAGAGACAGAGACAGAGACAGAGTCAGAGTCAGAGTCAGAGTCAGAGTCAGAGTCAGAGTCAGAGTCAGAGTCAGAGGCAGATGCACAGGCTGAGGCACAGTCAGAGTCTGAGACAGAGACAGAGTCAGAGTCAGAGTCAGAGTCAGAGTCAGAGTCAGAGTCAGAGTCAGAGTCAGAGTCAGAGTCAGAGTCAGAGTCAGAGACAGAGACGGAGACAGAGACAGAGACAGAGGCAGACAGAGGCAGAGACAGAGGCAGAGACAGAGTCAGAGTCAGAGTCAGAGTCAGAGTCAGAGTCAGAGTCAGAGTCAGAGTCAGAGTCAGAGTCAGAGTCAGAGTCAGAGTCAGAGTCAGAGTCAGAGTCAGAGGCAGATGCAGAGGCTGAGGCACAGTCAGAGTCAGAGTCAGAGTCAGAGTCAGAGGCAGATGCAGAGGCTGAGGCACAGTCAGAGGCAGAGTCAGAGTCAGAGTCAGAGACAGAGGCAGAGACAGAGACAGAGACAGAGACAGAGACAGAGACAGAGACAGAGTCAGAGTCAGAGTCAGAGTCAGAGTCAGAGTCAGAGTCAGAGTCAGGGTCAGAGTCAGAGTCAGAGTCAGAGTCAGAGTCAGAGTCAGAGTCAGAGTCAGAGTCAGAGTCAGAGTCAGGGTCAGAGTCAGAGTCAGAGTCAGAGTCAGAGTCAGAGTCAGAGTCAGAGTCAGAGTCAGAGTCAGAGTCAGAGTCAGAGACAGAGACAGAGACAGAGACAGAGACAGAGACAGAGACAGAGGCAGAGACAGAGACAGAGACAGAGACAGAGATGGAGAAAGAGAAAGAGACAGAGACAGAGACAGAGACAGAGGCAGACAGAGGCAGAGACAGAGGCAGATGCAGAGGCTGTGGCAGAGTCAGAGGCAGAGACAGAGTCAGAGTCAGAGGCAGAGACAGAGACAGAGACAGCAACAGAGACAGAGATAGACAGAGACAGAGGCAGATGCAGAGGCTGAGGCACAGTCAGAGTCAGAGTCAGAGTCAGAGACAGCGGCATGTGCAGAGGCTGATTCAGAGTCAGAGTCAGAGTCAGAGTCAGAGTCAGAGTCAGAGTCAGAGTCAGAGTCAGAGTCAGAGTCAGAGTCAGAGTCAGAGTCAGAGTCAGAGTCAGAGTCAGAGACAGAGACAGAGACAGAGACAGAGACAGAGACAGAGACAGAGTCAGAGACAGAGACAGAGACAGAGACAGAGTCAGAGTCAGAGTCAGAGTCAGAGTCAGAGTCAGAGTCAGAGTCAGAGTCAGAGTCAGAGTCAGAGTCAGAGTCAGAGTCAGAGTCAGAGTCAGAGACAGAGACAGAGACAGAGACAGAGACAGAGACAGAGACAGAGACAGAGACAGAGACAGAGACAGAGACAGAGACAGAGACAGAGACAGAGACAGAGACAGAGACAGAGACAGAGACAGAGACAGAGGCAGACAGAGGCAGAGACAGAGGCAGATGCAGAGGCTGTGGCAGAGTCAGAGTCAGAGACAGAGACAGAGACGGAGGCAGACAGAGGCAGAGACAGAGGCAGATGCAGAGGCTGTGGCAGAGTCAGAGTCAGAGACAGAGACAGAGGCAGAGACAGAGGCAGATGCAGAGGCTGTGGCAGAGTCAGAGTCAGAGACAGAGTCAGAGTCAGAGTCAGAGTCAGAGTCAGAGTCAGAGTCAGAGTCAGAGTCAGAGTCAGAGTCAGAGTCAGAGTCAGAGTCAGAGTCAGAGTCAGAGTCAGAGTCAGAGTCAGAGTCAGAGTCAGAGTCAGAGTCAGAGTCAGAGTCAGAGTCAGAGTCAGAGTCAGAGTCAGAGTCAGAGTCAGAGACAGAGACAGAGACAGAGACAGAGACAGAGACAGAGACAGAGACAGAGACAGAGACAGAGACAGAGACAGAGACAGAGACAGAGACAGAGACAGAGACAGAGACAGAGACAGAGACAGAGACAGAGACAGAGACAGAGACAGAGACAGAGACAGAGACAGAGACAGAGACAGAGACAGAGACAGAGACAGAGACAGAGACAGAGACAGAGACAGAGTCAGAGTCAGAGTCAGAGTCAGAGTCAGAGTCAGAGTCAGAGTCAGAGTCAGAGTCAGAGTCAGAGTCAGAGTCAGAGTCAGAGTCAGAGTCAGAGTCAGAGTCAGAGTCAGAGTCAGAGTCAGAGTCAGAGTCAGAGTCAGAGTCAGAGTCAGAGTCAGAGTCAGAGTCAGAGTCAGAGTCAGAGTCAGAGTCAGAGTCAGAGTCAGAGTCAGAGTCAGAGTCAGAGTCAGAGTCAGAGTCAGAGACAGAGACAGAGACAGAGACAGAGACAGAGACAGAGACAGAGGCAGAGACAGAGACAGAGACAGAGACAGAGATGGAGAAAGAGAAAGAGACAGAGACAGAGACAGAGACAGAGGCAGACAGAGGCAGAGACAGAGGCAGATGCAGAGGCTGTGGCAGAGTCAGAGGCAGAGACAGAGTCAGAGTCAGAGGCAGAGACAGAGACAGAGACAGCAACAGAGACAGAGATAGACAGAGACAGAGGCAGATGCAGAGGCTGAGGCACAGTCAGAGTCAGAGTCAGAGTCAGAGACAGCGGCATGTGCAGAGGCTGATTCAGAGTCAGAGTCAGAGTCAGAGTCAGAGTCAGAGTCAGAGTCAGAGTCAGAGTCAGAGTCAGAGTCAGAGTCAGAGTCAGAGTCAGAGTCAGAGTCAGAGTCAGAGTCAGAGTCAGAGTCAGAGTCAGAGACAGAGACAGAGACAGAGACAGAGACAGAGACAGAGACAGAGACAGAGTCAGAGACAGAGACAGAGACAGAGACAGAGTCAGAGTCAGAGTCAGAGTCAGAGTCAGAGTCAGAGTCAGAGTCAGAGTCAGAGTCAGAGTCAGAGTCAGAGTCAGAGTCAGAGTCAGAGTCAGAGTCAGAGACAGAGACAGAGACAGAGACAGAGACAGAGACAGAGACAGAGACAGAGACAGAGACAGAGACAGAGACAGAGACAGAGACAGAGACAGAGACAGAGACAGAGACAGAGACAGAGACAGAGGCAGACAGAGGCAGAGACAGAGGCAGATGCAGAGGCTGTGGCAGAGTCAGAGTCAGAGACAGAGACAGAGACGGAGGCAGACAGAGGCAGAGACAGAGGCAGATGCAGAGGCTGTGGCAGAGTCAGAGTCAGAGACAGAGACAGAGGCAGAGACAGAGGCAGATGCAGAGGCTGTGGCAGAGTCAGAGTCAGAGACAGAGTCAGAGTCAGAGTCAGAGTCAGAGTCAGAGTCAGAGTCAGAGTCAGAGTCAGAGTCAGAGTCAGAGTCAGAGTCAGAGTCAGAGTCATAGTCAGAGTCAGAGTCAGAGTCAGAGTCAGAGTCAGAGTCAGAGTCAGAGTCAGAGTCAGAGTCAGAGTCAGAGTCAGAGACAGAGACAGAGACAGAGACAGAGACAGAGACAGAGACAGAGACAGAGACAGAGACAGAGACAGAGACAGAGACAGAGACAGAGACAGAGACAGAGACAGAGACAGAGACAGAGACAGAGACAGAGACAGAGACAGAGACAGAGACAGAGACAGAGACAGAGACAGAGACAGAGACAGAGACAGAGACAGAGACAGAGACAGAGACAGAGACAGAGACAGAGACAGAGACAGAGACAGAGACAGAGACAGAGACAGAGACAGAGACAGAGACAGAGACAGAGACAGAGACAGAGACAGAGACAGAGACAGAGACAGAGACAGAGACAGAGACAGAGACAGAGACAGAGACAGAGACAGAGACAGAGACAGAGACAGAGACAGAGACAGAGACAGAGACAGAGACAGAGACAGAGACAGAGACAGAGACAGAGACAGAGACAGAGACAGAGACAGAGACAGAGACAGAGACAGAGACAGAGACAGAGACAGAGACAGAGACAGAGACAGAGACAGAGACAGAGACAGAGACAGAGACAGAGACAGAGACAGAGACAGAGACAGAGACAGAGACAGAGACAGAGACAGAGACAGAGACAGAGACAGAGACAGAGACAGAGACAGAGACAGAGACAGAGACAGAGACAGAGACAGAGACAGAGACAGAGACAGAGACAGAGACAGAGACAGAGACAGAGACAGAGACAGAGATGGAGACAGAGACAGAGGCAGACAGAGGCAGAGACAGAGGCAGATGCAGAGGCTGTGGCAGAGTCAGAGTCAGAGACAGAGACAGAGACAGAGGCAGACAGAGGCAGAGACAGAGGCAGATGCAGAGGCTGTGGCAGAGTCAGAGTCAGAGACAGAGACAGAGACAGAGGCAGACAGAGGCAGAGACAGAGGCAGATGCAGAGGCTGTGGCAGAGTCAGAGTCAGAGACAGAGTCAGAGTCAGAGTCAGAGTCAGAGTCAGAGTCAGAGTCAGAGTCAGAGTCAGAGTCAGAGTCAGAGTCAGAGTCAGAGTCAGAGTCAGAGTCAGAGTCAGAGTCAGAGTCAGAGTCAGAGTCAGAGTCAGAGTCAGAGTCAGAGTCAGAGTCAGAGTCAGAGTCAGAGTCAGAGTCAGAGTCAGAGTCAGAGTCAGAGTCAGAGTCAGAGTCAGAGTCAGAGTCAGAGTCAGAGTCAGAGTCAGAGTCAGAGTCAGAGTCAGAGTCAGAGTCAGAGTCAGAGTCAGAGTCAGAGACAGAGACAGAGACAGAGACAGAGACAGAGACAGAGACAGAGGCAGAGACAGAGACAGAGACAGAGACAGAGATGGAGAAAGAGAAAGAGACAGAGACAGAGACAGAGACAGAGGCAGACAGAGGCAGAGACAGAGGCAGATGCAGAGGCTGTGGCAGAGTCAGAGGCAGAGACAGAGTCAGAGTCAGAGGCAGAGACAGAGACAGAGACAGCAACAGAGACAGAGATAGACAGAGACAGAGGCAGATGCAGAGGCTGAGGCACGGTCAGAGTCAGAGTCAGAGTCAGAGACAGCGGCATGTGCAGAGGCTGATTCAGAGTCAGAGTCAGAGTCAGAGTCAGAGTCAGAGTCAGAGTCAGAGTCAGAGTCAGAGTCAGAGTCAGAGTCAGAGTCAGAGTCAGAGTCAGAGTCAGAGACAGAGACAGAGACAGAGACAGAGACAGAGACAGAGACAGAGTCAGAGTCAGAGTCAGAGTCAGAGTCAGAGACAGAGACAGAGACAGAGACAGAGACAGAGACAGAGACAGAGACAGAGACAGAGACAGAGACAGAGACAGAGACAGAGACAGAGACAGAGACAGAGACAGAGACAGAGACAGAGACAGAGACAGAGACAGAGACAGAGACAGAGACAGAGACAGAGACAGAGACAGAGACAGAGACAGAGACAGAGACAGAGACAGAGACAGAGACAGAGACAGAGACAGAGACAGAGACAGAGACAGAGACAGAGACAGAGACAGAGACAGAGACAGAGACAGAGACAGAGACAGAGACAGAGACAGAGACAGAGACAGAGACAGAGACAGAGACAGAGACAGAGACAGAGACAGAGACAGAGACAGAGACAGAGACAGAGACAGAGACAGAGACAGAGACAGAGACAGAGACAGAGACAGAGACAGAGACAGAGACAGAGACAGAGACAGAGACAGAGACAGAGACAGAGACAGAGACAGAGACAGAGACAGAGACAGAGACAGAGACAGAGACAGAGACAGAGACAGAGACAGAGACAGAGACAGAGACAGAGGCAGAGACAGAGGCAGATGCAGAGGCTGTGGCAGAGTCAGAGTCAGAGACAGAGACAGAGACGGAGGCAGACAGAGGCAGAGACAGAGGCAGATGCAGAGGCTGTGGCAGAGTCAGAGTCAGAGACAGAGACAGAGGCAGAGACAGAGGCAGATGCAGAGGCTGTGGCAGAGTCAGAGTCAGAGACAGAGTCAGAGTCAGAGTCAGAGTCAGAGTCAGAGTCAGAGTCAGAGTCAGAGTCAGAGTCAGAGTCAGAGTCAGAGTCAGAGTCAGAGTCAGAGTCAGAGTCAGAGTCAGAGTCAGAGTCAGAGTCAGAGTCAGAGTCAGAGTCAGAGTCAGAGACAGAGACAGAGACAGAGACAGAGTCAGAGTCAGAGTCAGAGTCAGAGTCAGAGTCAGAGTCAGAGTCAGAGTCAGAGTCAGAGTCAGAGTCAGAGTCAGAGTCAGAGTCAGAGTCAGAGTCAGAGTCAGAGTCAGAGTCAGAGTCAGAGTCAGAGTCAGAGTCAGAGTCAGAGTCAGAGTCAGAGTCAGAGTCAGAGTCAGAGTCAGAGTCAGAGTCAGAGTCAGAGTCAGAGTCAGAGTCAGAGTCAGAGTCAGAGTCAGAGTCAGAGTCAGAGTCAGAGTCAGAGTCAGAGTCAGAGTCAGAGTCAGAGTCAGAGTCAGAGTCAGAGTCAGAGTCAGAGTCAGAGTCAGATGACAGAGTCAGAGACAGAGACAGAGACAGAGACAGAGACAGAGACAGAGACAGAGACAGAGACAGAGACAGAGATGGAGACAGAGAAAGAGACAGAGTCAGAGACAGAGACAGAGGCAGACAGAGGCAGAGACAGAGGCAGATGCAGAGTCAGAGTCAGAGTCAGAGTCAGAGTCAGAGTCAGAGTCAGAGTCAGAGTCAGAGTCAGAGTCAGAGTCAGAGTCAGAGTCAGAGACAGAGACAGAGACAGAGACCGAGACAGAGACAGAGACAGAGACAGAGACAGAGACAGAGACAGAGACAGAGACAGAGACAGAGACAGAGACAGAGACAGAGACAGAGACAGAGGCAGACAGAGGCAGAGACAGAGGCAGATGCAGAGGCTGTGGCAGAGTCAGAGTCAGAGACAGAGACAGAGACGGAGGCAGACAGAGGCAGAGACAGAGGCAGATGCAGAGGCTGTGGCAGAGTCAGAGTCAGAGACAGAGACAGAGGCAGAGACAGAGGCAGATGCAGAGGCTGTGGCAGAGTCAGAGTCAGAGACAGAGTCAGAGTCAGAGTCAGAGTCAGAGTCAGAGTCAGAGTCAGAGACAGAGACAGAGACAGAGACAGAGACAGAGACAGAGACAGAGACAGAGACAGAGACAGAGACAGAGACAGAGACAGAGACAGAGACAGAGACAGAGACAGAGACAGAGACAGAGACAGAGACAGAGACAGAGACAGAGACAGAGACAGAGACAGAGACAGAGACAGAGACAGAGACAGAGACAGAGACAGAGACAGAGACAGAGACAGAGGCAGAGACAGAGACAGAGACAGAGACAGAGACAGAGACAGAGACAGAGACAGAGACAGAGACAGAGACAGAGACAGAGACAGAGACAGAGACAGAGACAGAGACAGAGACAGAGACAGAGACAGAGACAGAGACAGAGACAGAGACAGAGACAGAGACAGAGACAGAGACAGAGACAGAGACAGAGACAGAGACAGAGACAGAGACAGAGACAGAGACAGAGACAGAGACAGAGACAGAGACAGAGACAGAGACAGAGACAGAGACAGAGACAGAGACAGAGACAGAGACAGAGACAGAGACAGAGACAGAGACAGAGACAGAGACAGAGACAGAGACAGAGACAGAGACAGAGACAGAGACAGAGACAGAGACAGAGACAGAGACAGAGACAGAGACAGAGACAGAGACAGAGACAGAGACAGAGACAGAGACAGAGACAGAGACAGAGACAGAGACAGAGATGGAGACAGAGACAGAGGCAGACAGAGGCAGAGACAGAGGCAGATGCAGAGGCTGTGGCAGAGTCAGAGTCAGAGACAGAGACAGAGACAGAGGCAGACAGAGGCAGAGACAGAGGCAGATGCAGAGGCTGTGGCAGAGTCAGAGTCAGAGACAGAGACAGAGACAGAGGCAGACAGAGGCAGAGACAGAGGCAGATGCAGAGGCTGTGGCAGAGTCAGAGTCAGAGACAGAGTCAGAGTCAGAGTCAGAGTCAGAGTCAGAGTCAGAGTCAGAGTCAGAGTCAGAGTCAGAGTCAGAGTCAGAGTCAGAGTCAGAGTCAGAGTCAGAGTCAGAGTCAGAGTCAGAGTCAGAGTCAGAGTCAGAGTCAGAGTCAGAGTCAGAGTCAGAGTCAGAGTCAGAGTCAGAGTCAGAGTCAGAGTCAGAGTCAGAGTCAGAGTCAGAGTCAGAGTCAGAGTCAGAGTCAGAGTCAGAGTCAGAGTCAGAGTCAGAGTCAGAGTCAGAGTCAGAGTCAGAGTCAGAGTCAGAGTCAGAGTCAGAGTCAGAGTCAGAGACAGAGACAGAGACAGAGACAGAGACAGAGACAGAGACAGAGGCAGAGACAGAGACAGAGACAGAGACAGAGATGGAGAAAGAGAAAGAGACAGAGACAGAGACAGAGACAGAGGCAGACAGAGGCAGAGACAGAGGCAGATGCAGAGGCTGTTGCAGAGTCAGAGGCAGAGACAGAGTCAGAGTCAGAGGCAGAGACAGAGACAGAGACAGCAACAGAGACAGAGATAGACAGAGACAGAGGCAGATGCAGAGGCTGAGGCACAGTCAGAGTCAGAGTCAGAGTCAGAGACAGCGGCATGTGCAGAGGCTGATTCAGAGTCAGAGTCAGAGTCAGAGTCAGAGTCAGAGTCAGAGTCAGAGTCAGAGTCAGAGTCAGAGTCAGAGTCAGAGTCAGAGACAGAGACAGAGACAGAGACAGAGACAGAGACAGAGACAGAGTCAGAGTCAGAGTCAGAGTCAGAGTCAGAGACAGAGACAGAGACAGAGACAGAGACAGAGACAGAGACAGAGATGGAGACAGAGACAGAGGCAGACAGAGGCAGAGTCAGAGTCAGAGTCAGAGTCAGAGTCAGAGTCAGAGTCAGAGTCAGAGTCAGAGTCAGAGTCAGAGTCAGAGTCAGAGTCAGAGTCAGAGTCAGAGTCAGAGTCAGAGTCAGAGTCAGAGTCAGAGTCAGAGTCAGAGTCAGAGTCAGAGTCAGAGACAGAGACAGAGACAGAGACAGAAACAGAGACAGAGACAGAGACAGAGACAGAGACAGAGATGGAGACAGAGAAAGAGACAGAGTCAGAGACAGAGACAGAGGCAGACAGAGGCAGAGACAGAGGCAGATGCAGAGGCTGTGGCAGAGTCAGAGTCAGAGACAGAGTCAGAGTCAGAGTCAGAGTCAGAGGCAGAGGCAGAGACAGAGACAGAGACAGCAACAGAGACAGAGATAGACAGAGACAGAGGCAGATGCAGAGGCTGAGGCACAGTCAGAGTCAGAGTCAGAGTCAGAGTCAGAGTCAGAGTCAGAGTCAGAGTCAGAGTCAGAGTCAGAGTCAGAGTCAGAGTCAGAGTCAGAGTCAGAGTCAGAGTCAGAGTCAGAGTCAGAGTCAGAGTCAGAGACAGAGACAGAGACAGCGGCATGTGCAGAGGCTGATTCAGAGTCAGAGTCAGAGTCAGAGTCAGAGTCAGAGTCAGAGTCAGAGTCAGAGTCAGAGTCAGAGTCAGAGTCAGAGTCAGAGTCAGAGTCAGAGTCAGAGTCAGAGTCAGAGTCAGAGTCAGAGTCAGAGTCAGAGTCAGAGTCAGAGTCAGAGTCAGAGTCAGAGTCAGAGTCAGAGTCAGAGTCAGAGTCAGAGTCAGAGTCAGAGTCAGAGTCAGAGTCAGAGTCAGAGTCAGAGTCAGAGTCAGAGTCAGAGTCAGAGTCAGAGTCAGAGTCAGAGTCAGAGTCAGAGGCAGATGCAGAGGCTGAGGCACAGTCAGAGTCTGAGACAGAGACAGAGACAGAGACAGAGACAGAGACAGAGACAGAGACAGAGACAGAGACAGAGACAGAGATGGAGACAGAGAAAGAGGCAGAGACAGAGACAGAGACAGAGGCAGACAGAGGCAGAGACAGAGGCAGATGCAGAGGCTGTGGCAGAGTCAGAGTCAGAGACAGAGTCAGAGTCAGAGGCAGAGACAGAGACAGAGACAGCAACAGAGACAGAGATAGACAGAGACAGAGGCAGATGCAGAGGCTGAGGCACAGTCAGAGTCAGAGTCAGAGTCAGAGTCAGAGTCAGAGTCAGAGTCAGAGTCAGAGTCAGAGTCAGAGTCAGAGTCAGAGTCAGAGTCAGAGTCAGAGTCAGAGACAGAGACAGAGACAGCGGCATGTGTAGAGGCTGATTCAGAGTCAGAGTCAGAGTCAGAGTCAGAGTCAGAGTCAGAGTCAGAGTCAGAGTCAGAGTCAGAGTCAGAGTCAGAGTCAGAGTCAGAGTCAGAGTCAGAGTCAGAGTCAGAGTCAGAGTCAGAGTCAGAGTCCGAGACAGAGACAGAGACAGCGGCATGTGCAGAGGCTGATTCAGAGTCAGAGTCAGAGTCAGAGTCAGAGTCAGAGTCAGAGTCAGAGTCAGAGTCAGAGTCAGAGTCAGAGTCAGAGTCAGAGTCAGAGTCAGAGTCAGAGTCAGAGTCAGAGTCAGAGTCAGAGTCAGAGTCAGAGTCAGAGTCAGAGTCAGAGTCAGAGTCAGAGTCAGAGTCAGAGTCAGAGTCAGAGTCAGAGTCAGAGTCAGAGTCAGAGTCAGAGTCAGAGTCAGAGTCAGAGTCAGAGTCAGAGTCAGAGTCAGAGTCAGAGTCAGAGTCAGAGTCAGAGTCAGAGTCAGAGTCAGAGTCAGAGTCAGAGTCAGAGTCAGAGTCAGAGTCAGAGACAGAGACAGAGACAGAGACAGAGACAGAGACAGAGACAGAGTCAGAGACAGAGACAGAGACAGAGACAGAGTCAGAGTCAGAGTCAGAGTCAGAGTCAGAGTCAGAGTCAGAGTCAGAGTCAGAGTCAGAGTCAGAGTCAGAGTCAGAGTCAGAGTCAGAGTCAGAGACAGAGACAGAGACAGAGACAGAGACAGAGACAGAGACAGAGACAGAGACAGAGACAGAGACAGAGACAGAGACAGAGATGGAGACAGAGAAAGAGACAGAGACAGAGACAGAGACAGAG
This sequence comes from Megachile ligniseca, assembly GCA_945859555.1. Lineage (NCBI taxonomy): Eukaryota > Metazoa > Arthropoda > Insecta > Hymenoptera > Megachilidae > Megachile > Megachile ligniseca. Next base: position 134,114 of record OX243788.1, read on the forward strand.
GCAGACAGAGGCAGAGACAGAGGCAGATGCAGAGGCTGTGGCAGAGTCAGAGTCAGAGACAGAGTCAGAGTCAGAGGCAGAGACAGAGACAGAGACAGAGACAGAGACAGAGATGGAGACAGAGAAAGAGACAGAGTCAGAGACAGAGACAGAGACAGAGACAGAGACAGAGACAGAGACAGAGACAGAGACAGAGACAGAGACAGAGACAGAGACAGAGACAGAGACAGAGACAGAGACAGAGACAGAGACAGAGACAGAGACAGAGACAGAGACAGAGACAGAGACAGAGACAGAGACAGAGACAGAGACAGAGACAGAGACAGAGACAGAGACAGAGACAGAGACAGAGACAGAGACAGAGACAGAGACAGAGACAGAGACAGAGACAGAGACAGAGACAGAGACAGAGACAGAGACAGAGACAGAGACAGAGACAGAGACAGAGACAGAGACAGAGACAGAGACAGAGACAGAGACAGAGACAGAGACAGAGACAGAGACAGAGACAGAGACAGAGACAGAGACAGAGACAGAGATGGAGACAGAGACAGAGGCAGACAGAGGCAGAGTCAGAGTCAGAGTCAGAGTCAGAGTCAGAGTCAGAGTCAGAGTCAGAGTCAGAGTCAGAGTCAGAGTCAGAGTCAGAGTCAGAGTCAGAGTCAGAGTCAGAGTCAGAGTCAGAGTCAGAGTCAGAGTCAGAGTCAGAGTCAGAGTCAGAGTCAGAGTCAGAGACAGAGACAGAGACAGAGACAGAAACAGAGACAGAGACAGAGACAGAGACAGAGACAGAGATGGAGACAGAGAAAGAGACAGAGTCAGAGACAGAGACAGAGGCAGACAGAGGCAGAGACAGAGGCAGATGCAGAGGCTGTGGCAGAGTCAGAGTCAGAGACAGAGTCAGAGTCAGAGTCAGAGTCAGAGGCAGAGACAGAGACAGAGACAGCAACAGAGACAGAGATAGACAGAGACAGAGGCAGATGCAGAGGCTGAGGCACAGTCAGAGTCAGAGTCAGAGTCAGAGTCAGAGTCAGAGTCAGAGTCAGAGTCAGAGTCAGAGTCAGAGTCAGAGTCAGAGTCAGAGTCAGAGTCAGAGTCAGAGTCAGAGTCAGAGTCAGAGTCAGAGTCAGAGACAGAGACAGAGACAGCGGCATGTGCAGAGGCTGATTCAGAGTCAGAGTCAGAGTCAGAGTCAGAGTCAGAGTCAGAGTCAGAGTCAGAGTCAGAGTCAGAGTCAGAGTCAGAGTCAGAGTCAGAGTCAGAGTCAGAGTCAGAGTCAGAGTCAGAGTCAGAGTCAGAGTCAGAGTCAGAGTCAGAGTCAGAGTCAGAGTCAGAGTCAGAGTCAGAGTCAGAGTCAGAGTCAGAGTCAGAGTCAGAGTCAGAGTCAGAGTCAGAGTCAGAGTCAGAGTCAGAGTCAGAGTCAGAGTCAGAGTCAGAGTCAGAGTCAGAGTCAGAGTCAGAGTCAGAGTCAGAGGCAGATGCAGAGGCTGAGGCACAGTCAGAGTCTGAGACAGAGACAGAGACAGAGACAGAGACAGAGACAGAGACAGAGACAGAGACAGAGACAGAGACAGAGATGGAGACAGAGAAAGAGGCAGAGTCAGAGTCAGAGTCAGAGTCAGAGTCAGAGTCAGAGTCAGAGTCAGAGTCAGAGTCAGAGTCAGAGTCAGAGTCAGAGTCAGAGTCAGAGTCAGAGTCAGAGTCAGAGACAGAGACAGAGACAGAGACAGAGACAGAGACAGAGACAGAGTCAGAGACAGAGACAGAGACAGAGACAGAGTCAGAGTCAGAGTCAGAGTCAGAGTCAGAGTCAGAGTCAGAGTCAGAGTCAGAGTCAGAGTCAGAGTCAGAGTCAGAGTCAGAGTCAGAGTCAGAGACAGAGACAGAGACAGAGACAGAGACAGAGACAGAGACAGAGACAGAGACAGAGACAGAGACAGAGACAGAGACAGAGACAGAGACAGAGGCAGACAGAGGCAGAGACAGAGGCAGATGCAGAGGCTGTGGCAGAGTCAGAGTCAGAGACAGAGTCAGAGTCAGAGGCAGAGACAGAGACAGAGACAGAGACAGAGACAGAGATGGAGACAGAGAAAGAGACAGAGTCAGAGACAGAGACAGAGGCAGACAGAGGCAGAGACAGAGGCAGATGCAGAGGCTGTGGCAGAGTCAGAGTCAGAGACAGAGTCAGAGTCAGAGTCAGAGTCAGAGTCAGAGTCAGAGTCAGAGTCAGAGACAGAGACAGAGACAGCGGCATGTGCAGAGGCTGATTCAGAGTCAGAGTCAGAGTCAGAGTCAGAGTCAGAGTCAGAGTCAGAGTCAGAGTCAGAGTCAGAGTCAGAGTCAGAGTCAGAGTCAGAGTCAGAGTCAGAGTCAGAGTCAGAGTCAGAGTCAGAGTCAGAGTCAGAGTCAGAGTCAGAGTCAGAGTCAGAGTCAGAGTCAGAGTCAGAGTCAGAGTCAGAGTCAGAGTCAGAGTCAGAGTCAGAGTCAGAGTCAGAGTCAGAGTCAGAGTCAGAGTCAGAGTCAGAGTCAGAGTCAGAGACAGAGACAGAGACAGAGACAGAGACAGAGACAGAGTCAGAGACAGAGACAGAGTCAGAGTCAGAGTCAGAGTCAGAGTCAGAGTCAGAGTCAGAGTCAGAGTCAGAGTCAGAGTCAGAGTCAGAGTCAGAGTCAGAGTCAGAGACAGAGACAGAGACAGAGACAGAGACAGAGACAGAGACAGAGACAGAGACAGAGACAGAGACAGAGATGGAGACAGAGAAAGAGACAGAGACAGAGACAGAGACAGAGGCAGACAGAGGCAGAGACAGAGGCAGATGCAGAGGCTGTGGCAGAGTCAGAGTCAGAGACAGAGTCAGAGTCAGAGGCAGAGACAGAGACAGAGACAGCAACAGAGACAGAGATAGACAGAGACAGAGGCAGATGCAGAGGCTGAGGCACAGTCAGAGTCAGAGTCAGAGTCAGAGTCAGAGTCAGAGTCAGAGTCAGAGTCAGAGTCAGAGTCAGAGTCAGAGTCAGAGTCAGAGTCAGAGACAGAGACAGAGACAGCGGCATGTGTAGAGGCTGATTCAGAGTCAGAGTCAGAGTCAGAGTCAGAGTCAGAGTCAGAGTCAGAGTCAGAGTCAGAGTCAGAGTCAGAGTCAGAGTCAGAGTCAGAGTCAGAGTCAGAGTCAGAGTCAGAGTCAGAGTCAGAGTCAGAGTCAGAGTCAGAGTCAGAGTCAGAGTCAGAGTCAGAGTCAGAGTCAGAGTCAGAGTCAGAGTCAGAGTCAGAGACAGAGACAGAGACAGCGGCATGTGCAGAGGCTGATTCAGAGTCAGAGTCAGAGTCAGAGTCAGAGTCAGAGTCAGAGTCAGAGTCAGAGTCAGAGTCAGAGTCAGAGTCAGAGTCAGAGTCAGAGTCAGAGTCAGAGTCAGAGTCAGAGTCAGAGTCAGAGTCAGAGTCAGAGTCAGAGTCAGAGTCAGAGTCAGAGTCAGAGTCACAGTCAGAGTCAGAGTCAGAGTCAGAGTCAGAGTCAGAGTCAGAGTCAGAGTCAGAGTCAGAGTCAGAGTCAGAGTCAGAGTCAGAGTCAGAGTCAGAGTCAGAGTCAGAGTCAGAGTCAGAGTCAGAGTCAGAGTCAGAGTCAGAGTCAGAGTCAGAGTCAGAGTCAGAGTCAGAGTCAGAGTCAGAGTCAGAGTCAGAGTCAGAGTCAGAGTCAGAGTCAGAGTCAGAGTCAGAGTCAGAGTCAGAGTCAGAGTCAGAGTCAGAGTCAGAGTCAGAGTCAGAGTCAGAGTCAGAGTCAGAGACAGAGACAGAGACAGAGACAGAGACAGAGACAGAGACAGAGACAGAGTCAGAGACAGAGACAGAGTCAGAGTCAGAGTCAGAGTCAGAGTCAGAGTCAGAGTCAGAGTCAGAGTCAGAGTCAGAGTCAGAGTCAGAGTCAGAGTCAGAGTCAGAGTCAGAGTCAGAGACAGAGACAGAGACAGAGACAGAGACAGAGACAGAGACAGAGACAGAGACAGAGACAGAGATGGAGACAGAGAAAGAGACAGAGACAGAGACAGAGACAGAGGCAGACAGAGGCAGAGACAGAGGCAGATGCAGAGGCTGTGGCAGAGTCAGAGTCAGAGACAGAGTCAGAGTCAGAGGCAGAGACAGAGACAGAGACAGCAACAGAGACAGAGATAGACAGAGACAGAGGCAGATGCAGAGGCTGAGGCACAGTCAGAGTCAGAGTCAGAGTCAGAGTCAGAGTCAGAGTCAGAGTCAGAGTCAGAGTCAGAGTCAGAGTCAGAGTCAGAGTCAGAGTCAGAGTCAGAGACAGAGACAGAGACAGCGGCATGTGTAGAGGCTGATTCAGAGTCAGAGTCAGAGTCAGAGTCAGAGTCAGAGTCAGAGTCAGAGTCAGAGTCAGAGTCAGAGTCAGAGTCAGAGTCAGAGTCAGAGTCAGAGTCAGAGTCAGAGTCAGAGTCAGAGTCAGAGTCAGAGTCAGAGTCAGAGTCAGAGTCAGAGTCAGAGTCAGAGTCAGAGACAGAGACAGAGACAGCGGCATGTGCAGAGGCTGATTCAGAGTCAGAGTCAGAGTCAGAGTCAGAGTCAGAGTCAGAGTCAGAGTCAGAGTCAGAGTCAGAGTCAGAGTCAGAGTCAGAGTCAGAGTCAGAGTCAGAGTCAGAGTCAGAGTCAGAGTCAGAGTCAGAGTCAGAGTCAGAGTCAGAGTCAGAGTCAGAGTCAGAGTCAGAGTCAGAGTCAGAGTCAGAGTCAGAGTCAGAGTCAGAGTCAGAGTCAGAGTCAGAGTCAGAGTCAGAGTCAGAGTCAGAGTCAGAGTCAGAGTCAGAGTCAGAGTCAGAGTCAGAGTCAGAGTCAGAGTCAGAGTCAGAGTCAGAGACAGAGACAGAGACAGAGACAGAGACAGAGACAGAGACAGAGATGGAGACAGAGAAAGAGACAGAGACAGAGACAGAGACAGAGGCAGACAGAGGCAGAGACAGAGGCAGATGCAGAGGCTGTGGCAGATGCAGAGTCAGAGTCAGAGTCAGAGTCAGAGTCAGAGTCAGAGTCAGAGTCAGAGTCAGAGTCAGAGACAGAGACAGAGACAGAGACAGAGACAGAGACAGAGACAGAGTCAGAGACAGAGACAGAGACAGAGACAGAGTCAGAGTCAGAGTCAGAGTCAGAGTCAGAGTCAGAGTCAGAGTCAGAGTCAGAGTCAGAGTCAGAGTCAGAGTCAGAGTCAGAGACAGAGACAGAGACAGAGACAGAGACAGAGACAGAGACAGAGACAGAGACAGAGACAGAGATGGAGACAGAGAAAGAGACAGAGACAGAGACAGAGACAGAGGCAGACAGAGGCAGAGACAGAGGCAGATGCAGAGGCTGTGGCAGAGTCAGAGTCAGAGACAGAGTCAGAGTCAGAGGCAGAGACAGAGACAGAGACAGAGACAGAGACAGAGATGGAGACAGAGAAAGAGACAGAGTCAGAGACAGAGACAGAGGCAGACAGAGGCAGAGACAGAGGCAGATGCAGAGGCTGTGGCAGAGTCAGAGTCAGAGACAGAGTCAGAGTCAGAGTCAGAGGCAGAGTCAGAGTCAGAGTCAGAGTCAGAGTCAGAGTCAGAGTCAGAGGCAGATGCAGAGGCTGAGGCACAGTCAGAGTCTGAGACAGAGACAGAGACAGAGACAGAGACAGAGACAGAGACAGAGACAGAGACAGAGATGGAGACAGAGAAAGAGGCAGAGACAGAGACAGAGACAGAGGCAGACAGAGGCAGAGACAGAGGCAGATGCAGAGGCTGTGGCAGAGTCAGAGTCAGAGTCAGAGTCAGAGTCAGAGTCAGAGACAGAGACAGAGACAGAGACAGAGACAGAGACAGAGACAGAGATGGAGACAGAGAAAGAGACAGAGACAGAGACAGAGACAGAGGCAGACAGAGGCAGAGACAGAGGCAGATGCAGAGGCTGTGGCAGATGCAGAGTCAGAGTCAGAGTCAGAGTCAGAGTCAGAGTCAGAGTCAGAGTCAGAGTCAGAGTCAGAGACAGAGACAGAGACAGAGACAGAGACAGAGACAGAGACAGAGTCAGAGACAGAGACAGAGACAGAGACAGAGTCAGAGTCAGAGTCAGAGTCAGAGTCAGAGTCAGAGTCAGAGTCAGAGTCAGAGTCAGAGTCAGAGTCAGAGTCAGAGTCAGAGACAGAGACAGAGACAGAGACAGAGACAGAGACAGAGACAGAGACAGAGACAGAGACAGAGACAGAGATGGAGACAGAGAAAGAGACAGAGACAGAGACAGAGACAGAGGCAGACAGAGGCAGAGACAGAGGCAGATGCAGAGGCTGTGGCAGAGTCAGAGTCAGAGACAGAGTCAGAGTCAGAGGCAGAGACAGAGACAGAGACAGAGACAGAGGCAGACAGAGGCAGAGACAGAGGCAGATGCAGAGGCTGTGGCAGAGTCAGAGTCAGAGACAGAGTCAGAGTCAGAGTCAGAGGCAGAGTCAGAGTCAGAGTCAGAGTCAGAGTCAGAGTCAGAGTCAGAGTCAGAGGCAGATGCAGAGGCTGAGGCACAGTCAGAGTCTGAGACAGAGACAGAGACAGAGACAGAGACAGAGACAGAGACAGAGACAGAGACAGAGACAGAGATGGAGACAGAGAAAGAGGCAGAGACAGAGACAGAGATGGAGACAGAGAAAGAGGCAGAGACAGAGACAGAGACAGAGGCAGACAGAGGCAGAGACAGAGGCAGATGCAGAGGCTGTGGCAGAGTCAGAGTCAGAGACAGAGACAGAGACAGAGACAGAGGCAGACAGAGGCAGAGACAGAGGCAGATGCAGAGGCTGTGGCAGAGTCAGAGTCAGAGTCAGAGTCAGAGTCAGAGTCAGAGTCAGAGTCAGAGTCAGAGTCAGAGTCAGAGTCAGAGTCAGAGTCAGAGTCAGAGTCAGAGTCAGAGTCAGAGTCAGAGTCAGAGTCAGAGTCAGAGTCAGAGTCAGAGTCAGAGTCAGAGTCAGAGTCAGAGTCAGAGTCAGAGTCAGAGTCAGAGTCAGAGTCAGAGTCAGAGTCAGAGTCAGAGTCAGAGTCAGAGTCAGAGTCAGAGTCAGAGTCAGAGTCAGAGTCAGAGTCAGAGTCAGAGTCAGAGTCAGAGTCAGAGTCAGAGTCAGAGTCAGAGTCAGAGTCAGAGTCAGAGTCAGAGTCAGAGTCAGAGTCAGAGTCAGAGTCAGAGTCAGAGTCAGAGTCAGAGTCAGAGTCAGGGTCAGAGGCAGATGCAGAGGCTGAGTCAGAGTCAGAGTCAGAGTCAGAGACAGAGACAGAGACAGAGACAGAGACAGAGACAGAGACAGAGACAGAGACAGAGACAGAGTCAGAGACAGAGACAGAGACAGAGACAGAGTCAGAGTCAGAGTCAGAGTCAGAGTCAGAGTCAGAGTCAGAGTCAGAGTCAGAGTCAGAGTCAGAGTCAGAGTCAGAGACAGAGACAGAGACAGAGACAGAGACAGAGACAGAGACAGAGTCAGAGACAGAGACAGAGACAGAGACAGAGTCAGAGTCAGAGTCAGAGTCAGAGTCAGAGTCAGAGTCAGAGTCAGAGTCAGAGTCAGAGTCAGAGTCAGAGTCAGAGTCAGAGACAGAGACAGAGACAGAGACAGAGACAGAGACAGAGACAGAGACAGAGACAGAGACAGAGATGGAGACAGAGAAAGAGACAGAGACAGAGACAGAGACAGAGGCAGACAGAGGCAGAGACAGAGGCAGATGCAGAGGCTGTGGCAGATGCAGAGTCAGAGTCAGAGTCAGAGTCAGAGTCAGAGTCAGAGTCAGAGACAGAGACAGAGACAGAGACAGAGACAGAGACAGAGTCAGAGACAGAGACAGAGACAGAGACAGAGTCAGAGTCAGAGTCAGAGTCAGAGTCAGAGTCAGAGTCAGAGTCAGAGTCAGAGTCAGAGTCAGAGTCAGAGTCAGAGACAGAGACAGAGACAGAGACAGAGACAGAGACAGAGACAGAGACAGAGACAGAGACAGAGATGGAGACAGAGAAAGAGACAGAGACAGAGACAGAGACAGAGGCAGACAGAGGCAGAGACAGAGGCAGATGCAGAGGCTGTGGCAGAGTCAGAGTCAGAGACAGAGTCAGAGTCAGAGGCAGAGACAGAGACAGAGACAGAGACAGAGGCAGACAGAGGCAGAGACAGAGGCAGATGCAGAGGCTGTGGCAGAGTCAGAGTCAGAGACAGAGTCAGAGTCAGAGTCAGAGGCAGAGTCAGAGTCAGAGACAGAGTCAGAGTCAGAGTCAGAGTCAGAGTCAGAGGCAGATGCAGAGGCTGAGGCACAGTCAGAGTCTGAGACAGAGACAGAGACAGAGACAGAGACAGAGACAGAGACAGAGACAGAGACAGAGATGGAGACAGAGAAAGAGGCAGAGACAGAGACAGAGATGGAGACAGAGAAAGAGGCAGAGACAGAGACAGAGACAGAGGCAGACAGAGGCAGAGACAGAGGCAGATGCAGAGGCTGTGGCAGAGTCAGAGTCAGAGACAGAGACAGAGACAGAGACAGAGGCAGACAGAGGCAGAGACAGAGGCAGATGCAGAGGCTGTGGCAGAGTCAGAGTCAGAGTCAGAGTCAGAGTCAGAGTCAGAGTCAGAGTCAGAGTCAGAGTCAGAGTCAGAGTCAGAGTCAGAGTCAGAGTCAGAGTCAGAGTCAGAGTCAGAGTCAGAGTCAGAGTCAGAGTCAGAGTCAGAGTCAGAGTCAGAGTCAGAGTCAGAGTCAGAGTCAGAGTCAGAGTCAGAGTCAGAGTCAGAGTCAGAGTCAGAGTCAGAGTCAGAGTCAGAGTCAGAGTCAGAGTCAGAGTCAGAGTCAGAGTCAGAGTCAGAGACAGAGACAGAGACAGAGACAGAGACAGAGACAGAGACAGAGTCAGAGACAGAGACAGAGACAGAGACAGAGTCAGAGTCAGAGTCAGAGTCAGAGTCAGAGTCAGAGTCAGAGTCAGAGTCAGAGTCAGAGTCAGAGTCAGAGTCAGAGACAGAGACAGAGACAGAGACAGAGACAGAGACAGAGACAGAGTCAGAGACAGAGACAGAGACAGAGACAGAGTCAGAGTCAGAGTCAGAGTCAGAGTCAGAGTCAGAGTCAGAGTCAGAGTCAGAGTCAGAGTCAGAGTCAGAGTCAGAGTCAGAGACAGAGACAGAGACAGAGACAGAGGCAGAGACAGAGACAGAGACAGAGACAGAGACAGAGATGGAGACAGAGAAAGAGACAGAGACAGAGACAGAGACAGAGGCAGACAGAGGCAGAGACAGAGGCAGATGCAGAGGCTGTGGCAGATGCAGAGTCAGAGTCAGAGTCAGAGTCAGAGTCAGAGTCAGAGTCAGAGTCAGAGTCAGAGTCAGAGACAGAGACAGAGACAGAGACAGAGACAGAGACAGAGACAGAGTCAGAGACAGAGACAGAGACAGAGACAGAGTCAGAGTCAGAGTCAGAGTCAGAGTCAGAGTCAGAGTCAGAGTCAGAGTCAGAGTCAGAGTCAGAGTCAGAGTCAGAGTCAGAGACAGAGACAGAGACAGAGACAGAGACAGAGACAGAGACAGAGACAGAGACAGAGACAGAGATGGAGACAGAGAAAGAGACAGAGACAGAGACAGAGACAGAGGCAGACAGAGGCAGAGACAGAGGCAGATGCAGAGGCTGTGGCAGAGTCAGAGTCAGAGACAGAGTCAGAGTCAGAGGCAGAGACAGAGACAGAGACAGAGATGGAGACAGAGAAAGAGACAGAGTCAGAGACAGAGACAGAGGCAGACAGAGGCAGAGACAGAGGCAGATGCAGAGGCTGTGGCAGAGTCAGAGTCAGAGACAGAGTCAGAGTCAGAGTCAGAGGCAGAGTCAGAGTCAGAGTCAGAGTCAGAGTCAGAGTCAGAGTCAGAGTCAGAGGCAGATGCAGAGGCTGAGGCACAGTCAGAGTCTGAGACAGAGACAGAGACAGAGACAGAGACAGAGACAGAGACAGAGACAGAGACAGAGACAGAGATGGAGACAGAGAAAGAGGCAGAGACAGAGACAGAGACAGAGGCAGACAGAGGCAGAGACAGAGGCAGATGCAGAGGCTGTGGCAGAGTCAGAGTCAGAGACAGAGACAGAGACAGAGACAGAGTCAGAGACAGAGACAGAGACAGAGGCAGATGCAGAGGCTGTGGCAGAGTCAGAGTCAGAGACAGAGTCAGAGTCAGAGGCAGAGACAGAGACAGAGACTGAGACAGAGACAGAGACAGAGATGGAGACAGAGAAAGAGACAGAGTCAGAGACAGAGACAGAGGCAGACAGAGGCAGAGACAGAGACAGAGACAGAGGCAGACAGAGGCAGAGACAGCGGCAGATGCAGAGGCTGTGTCAGAGTCAGAGTCAGAGTCAGAGTCAGAGTCAGAGTCAGAGTCAGAGTCAGAGTCAGAGTCAGAGTCAGAGTCAGAGTCAGAGTCAGAGTCAGAGTCAGAGTCAGAGTCAGAGTCAGAGTCAGAGTCAGAGTCAGAGTCAGAGTCAGAGTCAGAGTCAGAGTCAGAGTCAGAGTCAGAGTCAGAGTCAGAGTCAGAGTCAGAGTCAGAGTCAGAGTCAGAGTCAGAGTCAGAGTCAGAGTCAGAGTCAGAGTCAGAGTCAGAGTCAGAGTCAGAGTCAGAGTCAGAGACAGAGACAGAGACAGAGACAGAGACAGAGACAGAGACAGAGTCAGAGACAGAGACAGAGACAGAGACAGAGTCAGAGTCAGAGTCAGAGTCAGAGTCAGAGTCAGAGTCAGAGTCAGAGTCAGAGTCAGAGTCAGAGTCAGAGTCAGAGTCAGAGTCAGAGTCAGAGTCAGAGACAGAGACAGAGACAGAGACAGAGACAGAGACAGAGACAGAGTCAGAGACAGAGACAGAGACAGAGACAGAGTCAGAGTCAGAGTCAGAGTCAGAGTCAGAGTCAGAGTCAGAGTCAGAGTCAGAGTCAGAGTCAGAGTCAGAGTCAGAGTCAGAGACAGAGACAGAGACAGAGACAGAGACAGAGACAGAGACAGAGACAGAGACAGAGACAGAGATGGAGACAGAGAAAGAGACAGAGACAGAGACAGAGACAGAGGCAGACAGAGGCAGAGACAGAGGCAGATGCAGAGGCTGTGGCAGATGCAGAGTCAGAGTCAGAGTCAGAGTCAGAGTCAGAGTCAGAGTCAGAGTCAGAGTCAGAGTCAGAGACAGAGACAGAGACAGAGACAGAGACAGAGACAGAGACAGAGTCAGAGACAGAGACAGAGACAGAGACAGAGTCAGAGTCAGAGTCAGAGTCAGAGTCAGAGTCAGAGTCAGAGTCAGAGTCAGAGTCAGAGTCAGAGTCAGAGTCAGAGTCAGAGACAGAGACAGAGACAGAGACAGAGACAGAGACAGAGACAGAGACAGAGACAGAGATGGAGACAGAGAAAGAGACAGAGACAGAGACAGAGACAGAGGCAGACAGAGGCAGAGACAGAGGCAGATGCAGAGGCTGTGGCAGAGTCAGAGTCAGAGACAGAGTCAGAGTCAGAGGCAGAGACAGAGACAGAGACAGAGACAGAGACAGAGATGGAGACAGAGAAAGAGACAGAGTCAGAGACAGAGACAGAGGCAGACAGAGGCAGAGACAGAGGCAGATGCAGAGGCTGTGGCAGAGTCAGAGTCAGAGACAGAGTCAGAGTCAGAGTCAGAGGCAGAGTCAGAGTCAGAGTCAGAGTCAGAGTCAGAGTCAGAGTCAGAGGCAGATGCAGAGGCTGAGGCACAGTCAGAGTCTGAGACAGAGACAGAGACAGAGACAGAGACAGAGACAGAGACAGAGACAGAGACAGAGACAGAGATGGAGACAGAGAAAGAGGCAGAGACAGAGACAGAGACAGAGGCAGACAGGGGCAGAGACAGAGGCAGATGCAGAGGCTGTGGCAGAGTCAGAGTCAGAGACAGAGACAGAGACAGAGTCAGAGTCAGAGTCAGAGTCAGAGTCAGAGTCAGAGTCAGAGTCAGAGTCAGAGTCAGAGTCAGAGTCAGAGTCAGAGTCAGAGTCAGAGTCAGAGTCAGAGTCAGAGTCAGAGTCAGAGTCAGAGTCAGAGTCAGAGTCAGAGTCAGAGTCAGAGTCAGAGACAGAGACAGAGACAGAGACAGAGACAGAGACAGAGACAGAGTCAGAGACAGAGACAGAGACAGAGACAGAGTCAGAGTCAGAGTCAGAGTCAGAGTCAGAGTCAGAGTCAGAGTCAGAGTCAGAGTCAGAGTCAGAGTCAGAGTCAGAGACAGAGACAGAGACAGAGACAGAGACAGAGACAGAGACAGAGTCAGAGACAGAGACAGAGACAGAGACAGAGTCAGAGTCAGAGTCAGAGTCAGAGTCAGAGTCAGAGTCAGAGTCAGAGTCAGAGTCAGAGTCAGAGTCAGAGTCAGAGTCAGAGTCAGAGACAGAGACAGAGACAGAGACAGAGACAGAGACAGAGACAGAGACAGAGACAGAGATGGAGACAGAGAAAGAGACAGAGACAGAGACAGAGACAGAGGCAGACAGAGGCAGAGACAGAGGCAGATGCAGAGGCTGTGGCAGATGCAGAGTCAGAGTCAGAGTCAGAGTCAGAGTCAGAGTCAGAGTCAGAGTCAGAGTCAGAGTCAGAGACAGAGACAGAGACAGAGACAGAGACAGAGACAGAGACAGAGTCAGAGACAGAGACAGAGACAGAGACAGAGTCAGAGTCAGAGTCAGAGTCAGAGTCAGAGTCAGAGTCAGAGTCAGAGTCAGAGTCAGAGTCAGAGTCAGAGACAGAGACAGAGACAGAGACAGAGACAGAGACAGAGACAGAGACAGAGACAGAGACAGAGATGGAGACAGAGAAAGAGACAGAGACAGAGACAGAGACAGAGGCAGACAGAGGCAGAGACAGAGGCAGATGCAGAGGCTGTGGCAGAGTCAGAGTCAGAGACAGAGTCAGAGTCAGAGGCAGAGACAGAGACAGAGACAGAGACAGAGACAGAGATGGAGACAGAGAAAGAGACAGAGTCAGAGACAGAGACAGAGGCAGACAGAGGCAGAGACAGAGGCAGATGCAGAGGCTGTGGCAGAGTCAGAGTCAGAGACAGAGTCAGAGTCAGAGTCAGAGGCAGAGTCAGAGTCAGAGTCAGAGTCAGAGTCAGAGTCAGAGTCAGAGGCAGATGCAGAGGCTGAGGCACAGTCAGAGTCTGAGACAGAGACAGAGACAGAGACAGAGACAGAGACAGAGACAGAGACAGAGACAGAGATGGAGACAGAGAAAGAGGCAGAGACAGAGACAGAGACAGAGGCAGACAGAGGCAGAGACAGAGGCAGATGCAGAGGCTGTGGCAGAGTCAGAGTCAGAGACAGAGACAGAGACAGAGACAGAGTCAGAGACAGAGACAGAGACAGAGGCAGATGCAGAGGCTGTGGCAGAGTCAGAGTCAGAGACAGAGTCAGAGTCAGAGGCAGAGACAGAGACAGAGACTGAGACAGAGACAGAGACAGAGATGGAGACAGAGAAAGAGACAGAGTCAGAGACAGAGACAGAGGCAGACAGAGGCAGAGACAGAGACAGAGACAGAGGCAGACAGAGGCAGAGACAGAGGCAGATGCAGAGGCTGTGTCAGAGTCAGAGTCAGAGTCAGAGTCAGAGTCAGAGTCAGAGTCAGAGTCAGAGTCAGAGTCAGAGTCAGAGTCAGAGTCAGAGTCAGAGTCAGAGTCAGAGTCAGAGTCAGAGTCAGAGTCAGAGTCAGAGTCAGAGTCAGAGTCAGAGTCAGAGTCAGAGTCAGAGTCAGAGTCAGAGTCAGAGTCAGAGTCAGAGTCAGAGTCAGAGTCAGAGTCAGAGTCAGAGTCAGAGTCAGAGTCAGAGTCAGAGTCAGAGTCAGAGTCAGAGTCAGAGTCAGAGTCAGAGTCAGAGTCAGAGTCAGAGTCAGAGTCAGAGTCAGAGTCAGAGTCAGAGTCAGAGTCAGAGTCAGAGTCAGAGTCAGAGTCAGAGTCAGAGTCAGAGTCAGAGTCAGAGTCAGAGTCAGAGTCAGAGTCAGAGTCAGAGACAGAGACAGAGACAGAGACAGAGACAGAGACAGAGACAGAGTCAGAGACAGAGACAGAGACAGAGACAGAGTCAGAGTCAGAGTCAGAGTCAGAGTCAGAGTCAGAGTCAGAGTCAGAGTCAGAGTCAGAGTCAGAGTCAGAGTCAGAGTCAGAGTCAGAGACAGAGACAGAGACAGAGACAGAGACAGAGACAGAGACAGAGTCAGAGACAGAGACAGAGACAGAGACAGAGTCAGAGTCAGAGTCAGAGTCAGAGTCAGAGTCAGAGTCAGAGTCAGAGTCAGAGTCAGAGTCAGAGTCAGAGTCAGAGTCAGAGACAGAGACAGAGACAGAGACAGAGACAGAGACAGAGACAGAGACAGAGACAGAGACAGAGATGGAGACAGAGAAAGAGACAGAGACAGAGACAGAGACAGAGGCAGACAGAGGCAGAGACAGAGGCAGATGCAGAGGCTGTGGCAGATGCAGAGTCAGAGTCAGAGTCAGAGTCAGAGTCAGAGTCAGAGTCAGAGTCAGAGTCAGAGTCAGAGACAGAGACAGAGACAGAGACAGAGACAGAGACAGAGACAGAGTCAGAGACAGAGACAGAGACAGAGACAGAGTCAGAGTCAGAGTCAGAGTCAGAGTCAGAGTCAGAGTCAGAGTCAGAGTCAGAGTCAGAGTCAGAGTCAGAGACAGAGACAGAGACAGAGACAGAGACAGAGACAGAGACAGAGACAGAGACAGAGATGGAGACAGAGAAAGAGACAGAGACAGAGACAGAGACAGAGGCAGACAGAGGCAGAGACAGAGGCAGATGCAGAGGCTGTGGCAGAGTCAGAGTCAGAGACAGAGTCAGAGTCAGAGGCAGAGACAGAGACAGAGACAGAGACAGAGATGGAGACAGAGAAAGAGACAGAGTCAGAGACAGAGACAGAGGCAGACAGAGGCAGAGACAGAGGCAGATGCAGAGGCTGTGGCAGAGTCAGAGTCAGAGACAGAGTCAGAGTCAGAGTCAGAGGCAGAGTCAGAGTCAGAGTCAGAGTCAGAGTCAGAGTCAGAGTCAGAGTCAGAGGCAGATGCAGAGGCTGAGGCACAGTCAGAGTCTGAGACAGAGACAGAGACAGAGACAGAGACAGAGACAGAGACAGAGACAGAGACAGAGACAGAGATGGAGACAGAGAAAGAGGCAGAGACAGAGACAGAGACAGAGGCAGACAGAGGCAGAGACAGAGGCAGATGCAGAGGCTGTGGCAGAGTCAGAGTCAGAGACAGAGACAGAGACAGAGTCAGAGTCAGAGTCAGAGTCAGAGTCAGAGTCAGAGTCAGAGTCAGAGTCAGAGTCAGAGTCAGAGTCAGAGTCAGAGTCAGAGTCAGAGTCAGAGTCAGAGTCAGAGTCAGAGTCAGAGTCAGAGTCAGAGTCAGAGTCAGAGTCAGAGACAGAGACAGAGACAGAGACAGAGACAGAGACAGAGACAGAGTCAGAGACAGAGACAGAGACAGAGACAGAGTCAGAGTCAGAGTCAGAGTCAGAGTCAGAGTCAGAGTCAGAGTCAGAGTCAGAGTCAGAGTCAGAGTCAGAGTCAGAGTCAGAGTCAGAGTCAGAGACAGAGACAGAGACAGAGACAGAGACAGAGACAGAGACAGAGTCAGAGACAGAGACAGAGACAGAGACAGAGTCAGAGTCAGAGTCAGAGTCAGAGTCAGAGTCAGAGTCAGAGTCAGAGTCAGAGTCAGAGTCAGAGTCAGAGTCAGAGTCAGAGACAGAGACAGAGACAGAGACAGAGACAGAGACAGAGACAGAGACAGAGACAGAGACAGAGATGGAGACAGAGAAAGAGACAGAGACAGAGACAGAGACAGAGGCAGACAGAGGCAGAGACAGAGGCAGATGCAGAGGCTGTGGCAGATGCAGAGTCAGAGTCAGAGTCAGAGTCAGAGTCAGAGTCAGAGTCAGAGTCAGAGTCAGAGTCAGAGTCAGAGACAGAGACAGAGACAGAGACAGAGACAGAGACAGAGACAGAGTCAGAGACAGAGACAGAGACAGAGACAGAGTCAGAGTCAGAGTCAGAGTCAGAGTCAGAGTCAGAGTCAGAGTCAGAGTCAGAGTCAGAGTCAGAGTCAGAGACAGAGACAGAGACAGAGACAGAGACAGAGACAGAGACAGAGACAGAGACAGAGACAGAGACAGAGATGGAGACAGAGAAAGAGACAGAGACAGAGACAGAGACAGAGGCAGACAGAGGCAGAGACAGAGGCAGATGCAGAGGCTGTGGCAGAGTCAGAGTCAGAGACAGAGTCAGAGTCAGAGGCAGAGACAGAGACAGAGACAGAGACAGAGACAGAGATGGAGACAGAGAAAGAGACAGAGTCAGAGACAGAGACAGAGGCAGACAGAGGCAGAGACAGAGGCAGATGCAGAGGCTGTGGCAGAGTCAGAGTCAGAGACAGAGTCAGAGTCAGAGTCAGAGGCAGAGTCAGAGTCAGAGTCAGAGTCAGAGTCAGAGTCAGAGTCAGAGGCAGATGCAGAGGCTGAGGCACAGTCAGAGTCTGAGACAGAGACAGAGACAGAGACAGAGACAGAGACAGAGACAGAGACAGAGACAGAGATGGAGACAGAGAAAGAGGCAGAGACAGAGACAGAGACAGAGGCAGACAGAGGCAGAGACAGAGGCAGATGCAGAGGCTGTGGCAGAGTCAGAGTCAGAGACAGAGACAGAGACAGAGACAGAGTCAGAGACAGAGACAGAGACAGAGGCAGATGCAGAGGCTGTGGCAGAGTCAGAGTCAGAGACAGAGTCAGAGTCAGAGGCAGAGACAGAGACAGAGACTGAGACAGAGACAGAGACAGAGATGGAGACAGAGAAAGAGACAGAGTCAGAGACAGAGACAGAGGCAGACAGAGGCAGAGACAGAGGCAGATGCAGAGGCTGTGGCAGAGTCAGAGTCAGAGACAGAGTCAGAGTCAGAGTCAGAGGCAGAGACAGAGACAGAGACAGCAACAGAGACAGAGATAGACAGAGTCAGAGTCAGAGTCAGAGTCAGAGTCAGAGTCAGAGTCAGAGTCAGAGTCAGAGTCAGAGTCAGAGTCAGAGTCAGAGTCAGAGTCAGAGTCAGAGTCAGAGTCAGAGTCAGAGTCAGAGTCAGAGTCAGAGTCAGAGTCAGATGACAGAGTCAGAGACAGAGACAGAGACAGAGACAGAGACAGAGACAGAGACAGAGACAGAGACAGAGACAGAGATGGAGACAGAGAAAGAGACAGAGTCAGAGACAGAGACAGAGGCAGACAGAGGCAGAGACAGAGGCAGAGTCAGAGTCAGAGTCAGAGTCAGAGTCAGAGTCAGAGTCAGAGTCAGAGTCAGAGTCAGAGTCAGAGTCAGAGTCAGAGTCAGAGTCAGAGTCAGAGTCAGAGTCAGAGTCAGAGTCAGAGACAGAGACAGAGACAGAGACAGAGACAGAGACAGAGTCAGAGACAGAGACAGAGACAGAGACAGAGTCAGAGTCAGAGTCAGAGTCAGAGTCAGAGTCAGAGTCAGAGTCAGAGTCAGAGTCAGAGTCAGAGTCAGAGTCAGAGTCAGAGTCAGAGACAGAGACAGAGACAGAGACAGAGACAGAGACAGAGATGGAGACAGAGAAAGAGACAGAGACAGAGACAGAGACAGAGACAGAGACAGAGACAGAGACAGAGACAGAGACAGAGACAGAGACAGAGACAGAGACAGAGACAGAGACAGAGACAGAGACAGAGACAGAGACAGAGACAGAGACAGAGACAGAGACAGAGACAGAGACAGAGACAGAGACAGAGACAGAGACAGAGACAGAGACAGAGACAGAGACAGAGACAGAGACAGAGACAGAGACAGAGACAGAGACAGAGACAGAGACAGAGACAGAGACAGAGACAGAGACAGAGACAGAGACAGAGACAGAGACAGAGACAGAGACAGAGACAGAGACAGAGACAGAGACAGAGACAGAGACAGAGACAGAGACAGAGACAGAGACAGAGACAGAGACAGAGACAGAGACAGAGACAGAGACAGAGACAGAGACAGAGACAGAGACAGAGACAGAGACAGAGACAGAGACAGAGACAGAGACAGAGACAGAGACAGAGACAGAGACAGAGACAGAGACAGAGACAGAGACAGAGACAGAGACAGAGACAGAGACAGAGACAGAGACAGAGACAGAGACAGAGACAGAGACAGAGACAGAGACAGAGACAGAGACAGAGACAGAGACAGAGACAGAGACAGAGACAGAGACAGAGACAGAGACAGAGACAGAGACAGAGACAGAGACAGAGACAGAGACAGAGACAGAGACAGAGACAGAGACAGAGACAGAGACAGAGACAGAGACAGAGACAGAGACAGAGACAGAGACAGAGACAGAGACAGAGACAGAGACAGAGACAGAGACAGAGACAGAGACAGAGACAGAGACAGAGACAGAGACAGAGACAGAGACAGAGACAGAGACAGAGACAGAGACAGAGACAGAGACAGAGACAGAGACAGAGACAGAGACAGAGACAGAGACAGAGACAGAGACAGAGACAGAGACAGAGACAGAGACAGAGACAGAGACAGAGACAGAGACAGAGACAGAGACAGAGACAGAGACAGAGACAGAGACAGAGACAGAGACAGAGATGGAGACAGAGACAGAGGCAGACAGAGGCAGAGACAGAGGCAGATGCAGAGGCTGTGGCAGAGTCAGAGTCAGAGTCAGAGTCAGAGTCAGAGTCAGAGTCAGAGTCAGAGTCAGAGTCAGAGTCAGAGTCAGAGTCAGAGTCAGAGTCAGAGTCAGAGTCAGAGTCAGAGTCAGAGACAGAGACAGAGACAGAGACAGAAACAGAGACAGAGACAGAGACAGAGACAGAGACAGAGATGGAGACAGAGATGGAGACAGAGAAAGAGACAGAGTCAGAGACAGAGACAGAGGCAGACAGAGGCAGAGACAGAGGCAGATGCAGAGGCTGTGGCAGAGTCAGAGTCAGAGACAGAGTCAGAGTCAGAGTCAGAGGCAGAGACAGAGACAGAGACAGCAACAGAGACAGAGATAGACAGAGACAGAGGCAGATGCAGAGGCTGAGGCACAGTCAGAGTCAGAGTCAGAGTCAGAGTCAGAGTCAGAGTCAGAGTCAGAGTCAGAGTCAGAGTCAGAGTCAGAGTCAGAGTCAGAGTCAGAGTCAGAGTCAGAGTCAGAGTCAGAGTCAGAGTCAGAGTCAGAGTCAGAGACAGAGACAGAGACAGAGACAGAGACAGAGACAGAGACAGAGACAGAGACAGAGACAGAGACAGAGACAGAGACAGAGACAGAGACAGAGACAGAGACAGAGACAGAGACAGAGACAGAGACAGAGACAGAGACAGAGACAGAGACAGAGACAGAGACAGAGACAGAGACAGAGACAGAGACAGAGACAGAGACAGAGACAGAGACAGAGACAGAGACAGAGACAGAGACAGAGACAGAGACAGAGACAGAGACAGAGACAGAGACAGAGACAGAGACAGAGACAGAGACAGAGACAGAGACAGAGACAGAGACAGAGACAGAGACAGAGACAGAGACAGAGACAGAGACAGAGACAGAGACAGAGACAGAGACAGAGACAGAGACAGAGACAGAGACAGAGACAGAGACAGAGACAGAGTCAGAGACAGAGACAGAGGCAGACAGAGGCAGAGACAGAGGCAGATGCAGAGGCTGTGGCAGAGTCAGAGTCAGAGACAGAGACAGAGACGGAGGCAGACAGAGGCAGAGACAGAGGCAGATGCAGAGGCTGTGGCAGAGTCAGAGTCAGAGACAGAGACAGAGGCAGAGACAGAGGCAGATGCAGAGGCTGTGGCAGAGTCAGAGTCAGAGACAGAGTCAGAGTCAGAGTCAGAGTCAGAGTCAGAGTCAGAGTCCGAGTCAGAGTCAGAGTCAGAGTCAGAGTCAGAGTCAGAGTCAGAGTCAGAGTCAGAGTCAGAGTCAGAGTCAGAGTCAGAGTCAGAGACAGAGACAGAGACAGCGGCATGTGCAGAGGCTGATTCAGAGTCAGAGTCAGAGTCAGAGTCAGAGTCAGAGTCAGAGTCAGAGTCAGAGTCAGAGTCAGAGCCAGAGTCAGAGTCAGAGTCAGATGACAGAGTCAGAGACAGACACAGAGACAGAGACAGAGACAGAGACAGAGACAGAGACAGAGACAGAGACAGAGATGGAGACAGAGAAAGAGACAGAGTCAGAGACAGAGACAGAGGCAGACAGAGGCAGAGACAGAGGCAGATGCAGAGTCAGAGTCAGAGTCAGAGTCAGAGTCAGAGTCAGAGTCAGAGTCAGAGTCAGAGTCAGAGTCAGAGTCAGAGTCAGAGTCAGAGTCAGAGTCAGAGACAGAGACAGAGACAGAGACAGAGACAGAGACAGAGACAGAGACAGAGACAGAGACAGAGATGGAGACAGAGAAAGAGACAGAGACAGAGACAGAGACAGAGACAGAGACAGAGACAGAGACAGAGACAGAGACAGAGACAGAGACAGAGACAGAGACAGAGACAGAGACAGAGACAGAGACAGAGACAGAGACAGAGTCAGAGACAGAGACAGAGACAGAGACAGAGACAGAGTCAGAGTCAGAGTCAGAGTCAGAGTCAGAGTCAGAGTCAGAGTCAGAGTCAGAGTCAGAGTCAGAGTCAGAGTCAGAGTCAGAGTCAGAGACAGAGACAGAGACAGAGACAGAGACAGAGACAGAGACAGAGACAGAGACAGAGACAGAGACAGAGATGGAGACAGAGAAAGAGACAGAGACAGAGACAGAGACAGAGGCAGACAGAGGCAGAGACAGAGGCAGATGCAGAGGCTGTGGCAGAGTCAGAGTCAGAGACAGAGTCAGAGTCAGAGGCAGAGACAGAGACAGAGACAGCAACAGAGACAGAGATAGACAGAGACAGAGGCAGATGCAGAGGCTGAGGCACAGTCAGAGTCAGAGTCAGAGTCAGAGTCAGAGTCAGAGTCAGAGTCAGAGTCAGAGTCAGAGTCAGAGTCAGAGTCAGAGTCAGAGTCAGAGTCAGAGTCAGAGTCAGAGTCAGAGTCAGAGTCAGAGACAGAGACAGAGACAGAGACAGAGACAGAGACAGAGACAGAGACAGAGACAGAGACAGAGACAGAGATGGAGACAGAGAAAGAGACAGAGACAGAGACAGAGACAGAGGCAGACAGAGGCAGAGACAGAGGCAGATGCAGAGGCTGTGGCAGAGTCAGAGTCAGAGACAGAGTCAGAGTCAGAGGCAGAGACAGAGACAGAGACAGAGACAGAGACAGAGATGGAGACAGAGAAAGAGACAGAGTCAGAGACAGAGACAGAGGCAGACAGAGGCAGAGACAGAGGCAGATGCAGAGGCTGTGGCAGAGTCAGAGTCAGAGACAGAGTCAGAGTCAGAGTCAGAGGCAGAGTCAGAGTCAGAGTCAGAGTCAGAGTCAGAGTCAGAGTCAGAGGCAGATGCAGAGGCTGAGGCACAGTCAGAGTCTGAGACAGAGACAGAGACAGAGACAGAGACAGAGACAGAGACAGAGACAGAGACAGAGACAGAGACAGAGATGGAGACAGAGAAAGAGGCAGAGACAGAGACAGAGACAGAGGCAGACAGAGGCAGAGACAGAGGCAGATGCAGAGGCTGTGGCAGAGTCAGAGTCAGAGACAGAGACAGAGACAGAGACAGAGTCAGAGACAGAGACAGAGACAGAGGCAGATGCAGAGGCTGTGGCAGAGTCAGAGTCAGAGACAGAGTCAGAGTCAGAGGCAGAGACAGAGACAGAGACTGAGACAGAGACAGAGACAGAGATGGAGACAGAGAAAGAGACAGAGTCAGAGACAGAGACAGAGGCAGACAGAGGCAGAGACAGAGGCAGATGCAGAGGCTGTGGCAGAGTCAGAGTCAGAGACAGAGTCAGAGTCAGAGTCAGAGGCAGAGACAGAGACAGAGACAGCAACAGAGACAGAGATAGACAGAGTCAGAGTCAGAGTCAGAGACAGAGTCAGAGTCAGAGTCAGAGTCAGAGTCAGAGTCAGAGTCAGAGTCAGAGTCAGAGTCAGAGTCAGAGTCAGAGTCAGAGTCAGAGTCAGAGTCAGAGTCAGATGACAGAGTCAGAGACAGAGACAGAGACAGAGACAGAGACAGAGACAGAGACAGAGACAGAGACAGAGACAGAGACAGAGTCAGAGACAGAGACAGAGGCAGACAGAGGCAGAGACAGAGGCAGATGCAGAGGCTGTGGCAGAGTCAGAGTCAGAGACAGAGACAGAGACGGAGGCAGACAGAGGCAGAGACAGAGGCAGATGCAGAGGCTGTGGCAGAGTCAGAGTCAGAGACAGAGACAGAGGCAGAGACAGAGGCAGATGCAGAGGCTGTGGCAGAGTCAGAGTCAGAGACAGAGTCAGAGTCAGAGTCAGAGTCAGAGTCAGAGTCAGAGTCAGAGTCAGAGTCAGAGTCAGAGTCAGAGTCAGAGTCAGAGTCAGAGTCAGAGTCAGAGTCAGAGTCAGAGACAGAGACAGAGACAGCGGCATGTGCAGAGGCTGATTCAGAGTCAGAGTCAGAGTCAGAGTCAGAGTCAGAGTCAGAGTCAGAGTCAGAGTCAGAGTCAGAGCCAGAGTCAGAGTCAGAGTCAGATGACAGAGTCAGAGACAGACACAGAGACAGAGACAGAGACAGAGACAGAGACAGAGACAGAGACAGAGACAGAGATGGAGACAGAGAAAGAGACAGAGTCAGAGACAGAGACAGAGGCAGACAGAGGCAGAGACAGAGGCAGATGCAGAGTCAGAGTCAGAGTCAGAGTCAGAGTCAGAGTCAGAGTCAGAGTCAGAGTCAGAGTCAGAGTCAGAGTCAGAGTCAGAGTCAGAGTCAGAGTCAGAGTCAGAGACAGAGACAGAGACAGAGACAGAGACAGAGACAGAGACAGAGACAGAGACAGAGACAGAGATGGAGACAGAGAAAGAGACAGAGACAGAGACAGAGACAGAGACAGAGACAGAGACAGAGACAGAGACAGAGACAGAGACAGAGACAGAGACAGAGACAGAGACAGAGACAGAGACAGAGACAGAGACAGAGACAGAGACAGAGACAGAGACAGAGTCAGAGACAGAGACAGAGACAGAGACAGAGACAGAGTCAGAGTCAGAGTCAGAGTCAGAGTCAGAGTCAGAGTCAGAGTCAGAGTCAGAGTCAGAGTCAGAGTCAGAGTCAGAGTCAGAGTCAGAGACAGAGACAGAGACAGAGACAGAGACAGAGACAGAGACAGAGACAGAGACAGAGACAGAGACAGAGATGGAGACAGAGAAAGAGACAGAGACAGAGACAGAGACAGAGGCAGACAGAGGCAGAGACAGAGGCAGATGCAGAGGCTGTGGCAGAGTCAGAGTCAGAGACAGAGTCAGAGTCAGAGGCAGAGACAGAGACAGAGACAGCAACAGAGACAGAGATAGACAGAGACAGAGGCAGATGCAGAGGCTGAGGCACAGTCAGAGTCAGAGTCAGAGTCAGAGTCAGAGTCAGAGTCAGAGTCAGAGTCAGAGTCAGAGTCAGAGTCAGAGTCAGAGTCAGAGTCAGAGTCAGAGTCAGAGTCAGAGTCAGAGTCAGAGACAGAGACAGAGACAGAGACAGAGACAGAGACAGAGACAGAGACAGAGACAGAGACAGAGACAGAGATGGAGACAGAGAAAGAGACAGAGACAGAGACAGAGACAGAGGCAGACAGAGGCAGAGACAGAGGCAGATGCAGAGGCTGTGGCAGAGTCAGAGTCAGAGACAGAGTCAGAGTCAGAGGCAGAGACAGAGACAGAGACAGAGACAGAGACAGAGATGGAGACAGAGAAAGAGACAGAGTCAGAGACAGAGACAGAGGCAGACAGAGGCAGAGACAGAGGCAGATGCAGAGGCTGTGGCAGAGTCAGAGTCAGAGACAGAGTCAGAGTCAGAGTCAGAGGCAGAGTCAGAGTCAGAGTCAGAGTCAGAGTCAGAGTCAGAGTCAGAGGCAGATGCAGAGGCTGAGGCACAGTCAGAGTCTGAGACAGAGACAGAGACAGAGACAGAGACAGAGACAGAGACAGAGACAGAGACAGAGACAGAGATGGAGACAGAGAAAGAGGCAGAGACAGAGACAGAGACAGAGACAGAGACAGAGACAGAGACAGAGATGGAGACAGAGAAAGAGGCAGAGACAGAGACAGAGACAGAGGCAGACAGAGGCAGAGACAGAGGCAGATGCAGAGGCTGTGGCAGAGTCAGAGTCAGAGACAGAGACAGAGACAGAGACAGAGTCAGAGACAGAGACAGAGACAGAGGCAGATGCAGAGGCTGTGGCAGAGTCAGAGTCAGAGACAGAGTCAGAGTCAGAGGCAGAGACAGAGACAGAGACTGAGACAGAGACAGAGACAGAGATGGAGACAGAGAAAGAGACAGAGTCAGAGACAGAGTCAGAGTCAGAGACAGAGTCAGAGTCAGAGTCAGAGGCAGAGACAGAGACAGAGACAGCAACAGAGACAGAGATAGACAGAGTCAGAGTCAGAGTCAGAGTCAGAGTCAGAGTCAGAGTCAGAGTCAGAGTCAGAGTCAGAGTCAGAGTCAGAGTCAGAGTCAGAGTCAGAGTCAGAGTCAGAGTCAGAGTCAGAGTCAGAGTCAGAGTCAGAGTCAGAGTCAGAGTCAGAGTCAGAGTCAGAGTCAGAGTCAGAGTCAGAGTCAGAGACAGAGACAGAGACAGAGACAGAGACAGAGACAGAGACAGAGACAGAGACAGAGACAGAGACAGAGACAGAGACAGAGACAGAGACAGAGACAGAGACAGAGACAGAGACAGAGACAGAGACAGAGACAGAGACAGAGACAGAGACAGAGACAGAGACAGAGACAGAGACAGAGACAGAGACAGAGACAGAGACAGAGACAGAGACAGAGACAGAGACAGAGACAGAGACAGAGACAGAGACAGAGACAGAGACAGAGACAGAGACAGAGACAGAGACAGAGACAGAGACAGAGACAGAGACAGAGACAGAGACAGAGACAGAGACAGAGACAGAGACAGAGACAGAGACAGAGACAGAGACAGAGACAGAGACAGAGACAGAGACAGAGACAGAGACAGAGACAGAGACAGAGACAGAGACAGAGACAGAGACAGAGACAGAGACAGAGACAGAGACAGAGACAGAGACAGAGACAGAGACAGAGACAGAGACAGAGACAGAGACAGAGACAGAGACAGAGACAGAGACAGAGACAGAGACAGAGACAGAGACAGAGTCAGAGACAGAGACAGAGGCAGACAGAGGCAGAGACAGAGGCAGATGCAGAGGCTGTGGCAGAGTCAGAGTCAGAGACAGAGACAGAGACGGAGGCAGACAGAGGCAGAGACAGAGGCAGATGCAGAGGCTGTGGCAGAGTCAGAGTCAGAGACAGAGACAGAGGCAGAGACAGAGGCAGATGCAGAGGCTGTGGCAGAGTCAGAGTCAGAGACAGAGTCAGAGTCAGAGTCAGAGTCAGAGTCAGAGTCCGAGTCAGAGTCAGAGTCAGAGTCAGAGTCAGAGTCAGAGTCAGAGTCAGAGTCAGAGTCAGAGTCAGAGTCAGAGTCAGAGACAGAGACAGAGACAGCGGCATGTGCAGAGGCTGATTCAGAGTCAGAGTCAGAGTCAGAGTCAGAGTCAGAGTCAGAGTCAGAGTCAGAGTCAGAGTCAGAGTCAGAGTCAGATGACAGAGTCAGAGACAGAGACAGAGACAGAGACAGAGACAGAGACAGAGACAGAGACAGAGATGGAGACAGAGAAAGAGACAGAGACAGAGACAGAGACAGAGGCAGACAGAGGCAGAGACAGAGGCAGATGCAGAGGCTGTGGCAGAGTCAGAGTCAGAGACAGAGTCAGAGTCAGAGGCAGAGACAGAGACAGAGACAGAGACAGAGACAGAGATGGAGACAGAGAAAGAGACAGAGTCAGAGACAGAGACAGAGGCAGACAGAGGCAGAGACAGAGGCAGATGCAGAGGCTGTGGCAGAGTCAGAGTCAGAGACAGAGTCAGAGTCAGAGTCAGAGGCAGAGTCAGAGTCAGAGTCAGAGTCAGAGTCAGAGTCAGAGTCAGAGTCAGAGGCAGATGCAGAGGCTGAGGCACAGTCAGAGTCTGAGACAGAGACAGAGACAGAGACAGAGACAGAGACAGAGACAGAGACAGAGACAGAGATGGAGACAGAGAAAGAGGCAGAGACAGAGACAGAGACAGAGGCAGACAGAGGCAGAGACAGAGGCAGATGCAGAGGCTGTGGCAGAGTCAGAGTCAGAGACAGAGACAGAGACAGAGACAGAGTCAGAGACAGAGACAGAGACAGAGGCAGATGCAGAGGCTGTGGCAGAGTCAGAGTCAGAGACAGAGTCAGAGTCAGAGGCAGAGACAGAGACAGAGACTGAGACAGAGACAGAGACAGAGATGGAGACAGAGAAAGAGACAGAGTCAGAGACAGAGACAGAGGCAGACAGAGGCAGAGACAGAGGCAGATGCAGAGGCTGTGGCAGAGTCAGAGTCAGAGACAGAGTCAGAGTCAGAGTCAGAGGCAGAGACAGAGACAGAGACAGCAACAGAGACAGAGATAGACAGAGTCAGAGTCAGAGTCAGAGTCAGAGTCAGAGTCAGAGTCAGAGTCAGAGTCAGAGTCAGAGTCAGAGTCAGAGTCAGAGTCAGAGTCAGAGTCAGAGTCAGAGTCAGAGTCAGAGTCAGAGTCAGAGTCAGAGTCAGAGTCAGAGTCAGAGTCAGAGTCAGATGACAGAGTCAGAGACAGAGACAGAGACAGAGACAGAGACAGAGACAGAGACAGAGACAGAGACAGAGACAGAGATGGAGACAGAGAAAGAGACAGAGTCAGAGACAGAGACAGAGGCAGACAGAGGCAGAGACAGAGGCAGAGTCAGAGTCAGAGTCAGAGTCAGAGTCAGAGTCAGAGTCAGAGTCAGAGTCAGAGTCAGAGTCAGAGTCAGAGTCAGAGTCAGAGTCAGAGTCAGAGTCAGAGACAGAGACAGAGACAGAGACAGAGACAGAGACAGAGTCAGAGACAGAGACAGAGACAGAG
The DNA here is from genome assembly GCA_945859555.1 of Megachile ligniseca. Lineage (NCBI taxonomy): Eukaryota > Metazoa > Arthropoda > Insecta > Hymenoptera > Megachilidae > Megachile > Megachile ligniseca. The sequence continues at coordinate 161,222 of OX243788.1, forward strand.
ACAGAGTCAGAGTCAGAGTCAGAGTCAGAGTCAGAGTCAGAGTCAGAGTCAGAGTCAGAGTCAGAGTCAGAGTCAGAGTCAGAGTCAGAGTCAGAGACAGAGACAGAGACAGAGACAGAGACAGAGACAGAGATGGAGACAGAGAAAGAGACAGAGACAGCAACAGAGACAGAGATAGACAGAGTCAGAGTCAGAGTCAGAGTCAGAGTCAGAGTCAGAGTCAGAGTCAGAGTCAGAGTCAGAGTCAGAGTCAGAGTCAGATGACAGAGTCAGAGACAGAGACAGAGACAGAGACAGAGACAGAGACAGAGACAGAGACAGAGACAGAGACAGAGATGGAGACAGAGAAAGAGACAGAGTCAGAGACAGAGACAGAGGCAGACAGAGGCAGAGACAGAGGCAGAGTCAGAGTCAGAGTCAGAGTCAGAGTCAGAGTCAGAGTCAGAGTCAGAGTCAGAGTCAGAGTCAGAGTCAGAGTCAGAGACAGAGACAGAGACAGAGACAGAGACAGAGACAAAGACAGAGACAGAGACAGAGACAGAGACAGAGACAGAGACAGAGACAGAGACAGAGACAGAGACAGAGACAGAGACAGAGACAGAGACAGAGACAGAGACAGAGACAGAGACAGAGACAGAGACAGAGACAGAGACAGAGACAGAGACAGAGACAGAGACAGAGACAGAGACAGAGACAGAGACAGAGACAGAGACAGAGACAGAGACAGAGACAGAGACAGAGACAGAGACAGAGACAGAGACAGAGACAGAGACAGAGACAGAGACAGAGACAGAGATGGAGACAGAGACAGAGGCAGACAGAGGCAGAGACAGAGGCAGATGCAGAGGCTGTGGCAGAGTCAGAGTCAGAGTCAGAGTCAGAGTCAGAGTCAGAGTCAGAGTCAGAGTCAGAGTCAGAGTCAGAGTCAGAGTCAGAGTCAGAGTCAGAGTCAGAGTCAGAGTCAGAGTCAGAGTCAGAGTCAGAGTCAGAGTCAGAGTCAGAGTCAGAGTCAGAGTCAGAGACAGAGACAGAGACAGAGACAGAGACAGAGACAGAGACAGAGACAGAGACAGAGACAGAGACAGAGACAGAGACAGAGACAGAGACAGAGACAGAGACAGAGACAGAGACAGAGACAGAGACAGAGACAGAGACAGAGACAGAGACAGAGACAGAGACAGAGACAGAGACAGAGACAGAGACAGAGACAGAGACAGAGACAGAGACAGAGACAGAGACAGAGACAGAGACAGAGACAGAGACAGAGACAGAGACAGAGACAGAGACAGAGACAGAGACAGAGACAGAGACAGAGACAGAGACAGAGACAGAGACAGAGACAGAGACAGAGACAGAGACAGAGACAGAGACAGAGACAGAGACAGAGACAGAGACAGAGACAGAGACAGAGACAGAGACAGAGACAGAGACAGAGACAGAGACAGAGACAGAGACAGAGACAGAGACAGAGACAGAGACAGAGACAGAGACAGAGACAGAGACAGAGACAGAGACAGAGACAGAGACAGAGACAGAGACAGAGACAGAGACAGAGACAGAGACAGAGACAGAGACAGAGACAGAGACAGAGATGGAGACAGAGACAGAGGCAGACAGAGGCAGAGACAGAGGCAGATGCAGAGGCTGTGGCAGAGTCAGAGTCAGAGTCAGAGTCAGAGTCAGAGTCAGAGTCAGAGTCAGAGTCAGAGTCAGAGTCAGAGTCAGAGTCAGAGTCAGAGTCAGAGTCAGAGTCAGAGTCAGAGTCAGAGTCAGAGTCAGAGTCAGAGTCAGAGTCAGAGTCAGAGTCAGAGTCAGAGTCAGAGTCAGAGACAGAGACAGAGACAGAGACAGAAACAGAGACAGAGACAGAGACAGAGACAGAGACAGAGATGGAGACAGAGAAAGAGACAGAGTCAGAGACAGAGACAGAGGCAGACAGAGGCAGAGACAGAGGCAGATGCAGAGGCTGTGGCAGAGTCAGAGTCAGAGACAGAGTCAGAGTCAGAGTCAGAGTCAGAGGCAGAGACAGAGACAGAGACAGCAACAGAGACAGAGATAGACAGAGACAGAGGCAGATGCAGAGGCTGAGGCACAGTCAGAGTCAGAGTCAGAGTCAGAGTCAGAGTCAGAGTCAGAGTCAGAGTCAGAGTCAGAGTCAGAGTCAGAGTCAGAGTCAGAGTCAGAGTCAGAGTCAGAGTCAGAGTCAGAGACAGAGACAGAGACAGAGACAGAGACAGAGACAGAGACAGAGACAGAGACAGAGACAGAGACAGAGACAGAGACAGAGACAGAGACAGAGACAGAGACAGAGACAGAGACAGAGACAGAGACAGAGACAGAGACAGAGACAGAGACAGAGACAGAGACAGAGACAGAGACAGAGACAGAGACAGAGACAGAGACAGAGACAGAGACAGAGACAGAGACAGAGACAGAGACAGAGACAGAGACAGAGACAGAGACAGAGACAGAGACAGAGACAGAGACAGAGACAGAGACAGAGACAGAGACAGAGACAGAGACAGAGACAGAGACAGAGACAGAGACAGAGACAGAGACAGAGACAGAGACAGAGACAGAGACAGAGACAGAGACAGAGACAGAGACAGAGACAGAGACAGAGACAGAGACAGAGACAGAGACAGAGACAGAGACAGAGACAGAGACAGAGACAGAGACAGAGACAGAGACAGAGACAGAGACAGAGACAGAGACAGAGACAGAGACAGAGACAGAGACAGAGACAGAGACAGAGACAGAGACAGAGACAGAGACAGAGACAGAGTCAGAGACAGAGACAGAGGCAGACAGAGGCAGAGACAGAGGCAGATGCAGAGGCTGTGGCAGAGTCAGAGTCAGAGACAGAGACAGAGACGGAGGCAGACAGAGGCAGAGACAGAGGCAGATGCAGAGGCTGTGGCAGAGTCAGAGTCAGAGACAGAGACAGAGGCAGAGACAGAGGCAGATGCAGAGGCTGTGGCAGAGTCAGAGTCAGAGACAGAGTCAGAGTCAGAGTCAGAGTCAGAGTCAGAGTCCGAGTCAGAGTCAGAGTCAGAGTCAGAGTCAGAGTCAGAGTCAGAGTCAGAGTCAGAGTCAGAGTCAGAGTCAGAGTCAGAGACAGAGACAGAGACAGCGGCATGTGCAGAGGCTGATTCAGAGTCAGAGACAGAGACAGAGACAGCGGCATGTGCAGAGGCTGATTCAGAGTCAGAGTCAGAGTCAGAGTCAGAGTCAGAGTCAGAGTCAGAGTCAGAGTCAGAGTCAGAGTCAGAGTCAGAGTCAGAGTCAGATGACAGAGTCAGAGACAGAGACAGAGACAGAGACAGAGACAGAGACAGAGACAGAGACAGAGACAGAGACAGAGATGGAGACAGAGAAAGAGACAGAGTCAGAGACAGAGACAGAGGCAGACAGAGGCAGAGACAGAGGCAGATGCAGAGTCAGAGTCAGAGTCAGAGTCAGAGTCAGAGTCAGAGTCAGAGTCAGAGTCAGAGTCAGAGTCAGAGTCAGAGACAGAGACAGAGACAGAGACAGAGACAGAGACAGAGACAGAGATGGAGACAGAGAAAGAGACAGAGACAGAGACAGAGACAGAGACAGAGACAGAGACAGAGACAGAGACAGAGACAGAGACAGAGACAGAGACAGAGACAGAGACAGAGACAGAGACAGAGACAGAGACAGAGACAGAGACAGAGACAGAGACAGAGACAGAGTCAGAGTCAGAGTCAGAGTCAGAGTCAGAGTCAGAGTCAGAGTCAGAGTCAGAGTCAGAGTCAGAGTCAGAGTCAGAGTCAGAGACAGAGACAGAGACAGAGACAGAGACAGAGACAGAGACAGAGACAGAGACAGAGACAGAGACAGAGATGGAGACAGAGAAAGAGACAGAGACAGAGACAGAGACAGAGGCAGACAGAGGCAGAGACAGAGGCAGATGCAGAGGCTGTGGCAGAGTCAGAGTCAGAGACAGAGTCAGAGTCAGAGGCAGAGACAGAGACAGAGACAGCAACAGAGACAGAGATAGACAGAGACAGAGGCAGATGCAGAGGCTGAGGCACAGTCAGAGTCAGAGTCAGAGTCAGAGTCAGAGTCAGAGTCAGAGTCAGAGTCAGAGTCAGAGTCAGAGTCAGAGTCAGAGTCAGAGTCAGAGTCAGAGTCAGAGTCAGAGACAGAGACAGAGACAGCGGCATGTGCAGAGGCTGATTCAGAGTCAGAGTCAGAGTCAGAGTCAGAGTCAGAGTCAGAGTCAGAGTCAGAGTCAGAGTCAGAGTCAGAGTCAGAGTCAGAGTCAGAGTCAGAGTCAGAGTCAGTGTCAGAGTCAGAGTCAGAGTCAGAGTCAGAGTCAGAGTCAGAGTCAGAGTCAGAGTCAGAGTCAGAGTCAGAGTCAGAGTCAGAGTCAGAGTCAGAGTCAGAGTCAGAGTCAGAGTCAGAGTCAGAGTCAGAGTCAGAGTCAGAGTCAGAGTCAGAGTCAGAGTCAGAGTCAGATGGCAGAGTCAGAGACAGAGACAGAGACAGAGACAGAGACAGAGACAGAGACAGAGATGGAGACAGAGAAAGAGACAGAGTCAGAGACAGAGACAGAGGCAGACAGAGGCAGAGACAGAGGCAGATGCAGAGTCAGAGTCAGAGTCAGAGTCAGAGTCAGAGTCGGAGTCAGAGTCGGAGTCAGAGTCAGAGTCAGAGTCAGAGTCAGAGTCAGAGTCAGAGTCAGAGTCAGAGTCAGAGTCAGAGTCAGAGACAGAGACAGAGACAGAGACAGAGACAGAGACAGAGACAGAGTCAGAGACAGAGACAGAGACAGAGACAGAGTCAGAGTCAGAGTCAGAGTCAGAGTCAGAGACAGAGTCAGAGTCAGAGTCAGAGTCAGAGTCAGAGTCAGAGTCAGAGTCAGAGACAGAGACAGAGACAGAGACAGAGACAGAGACAGAGACAGAGACAGAGACAGAGACAGAGACAGAGACAGAGACAGAGACAGAGACAGAGACAGAGACAGAGACAGAGATGGAGACAGAGACAGAGGCAGACAGAGGCAGAGACAGAGGCAGATGCAGAGGCTGTGGCAGAGTCAGAGTCAGAGTCAGAGTCAGAGTCAGAGTCAGAGTCAGAGTCAGAGTCAGAGTCAGAGTCAGAGTCAGAGTCAGAGTCAGAGTCAGAGTCAGAGTCAGAGTCAGAGTCAGAGTCAGAGTCAGAGTCAGAGTCAGAGTCAGAGACAGAGACAGAGACAGAGACAGAAACAGAGACAGAGACAGAGACAGAGACAGAGACAGAGATGGAGACAGAGAAAGAGACAGAGTCAGAGACAGAGACAGAGGCAGACAGAGGCAGAGACAGAGGCAGATGCAGAGGCTGTGGCAGAGGCAGATGCAGAGGCTGTGGCAGAGTCAGAGTCAGAGACAGAGTCAGAGTCAGAGTCAGAGGCAGAGACAGAGACAGAGACAGCAACAGAGACAGAGATAGACAGAGACAGAGGCAGATGCAGAGGCTGAGGCACAGTAAGAGTCACAGTCAGAGTCAGAGTCAGAGTCAGAGTCAGAGTCAGAGTCAGAGTCAGAGTCAGAGTCAGAGTCAGAGTCAGAGTCAGAGTCAGAGTCAGAGTCAGAGACAGAGACAGAGACAGCGGCATGTGCAGAGGCTGATTCAGAGTCAGAGTCAGAGTCAGAGTCAGAGTCAGAGTCAGAGTCAGAGTCAGAGTCAGAGTCAGAGTCAGAGTCAGAGTCAGAGTCAGAGTCAGAGTCAGAGTCAGAGTCAGAGTCAGAGTCAGAGTCAGAGTCAGAGTCAGAGTCAGAGTCAGAGTCAGAGTCAGAGTCAGAGTCAGAGTCAGAGTCAGAGTCAGAGTCAGAGTCAGAGTCAGAGTCAGAGTCAGAGTCAGAGTCAGAGTCAGAGTCAGAGTCAGAGTCAGAGTCAGAGTCAGAGTCAGAGTCAGAGTCAGAGTCAGAGTCAGAGTCAGAGTCAGAGTCAGAGTCAGAGTCAGAGTCAGAGTCAGAGTCAGAGTCAGAGTCAGAGTCAGAGTCAGAGTCAGAGTCAGAGACAGAGACAGAGACAGAGACAGAGACAGAGACAGAGACAGAGACAGAGACAGAGACAGAGATGGAGACAGAGAAAGAGACAGAGACAGAGACAGAGACAGAGGCAGACAGAGGCAGAGACAGAGGCAGATGCAGAGGCTGTGGCAGAGTCAGAGTCAGAGACAGAGTCAGAGTCAGAGGCAGAGACAGAGACAGAGACAGCAACAGAGACAGAGATAGACAGAGACAGAGGCAGATGCAGAGGCTGAGGCACAGTCAGAGTCAGCGTCAGAGTCAGAGTCAGAGTCAGAGTCAGAGTCAGAGTCAGAGTCAGAGTCAGAGTCAGAGTCAGAGTCAGAGTCAGAGTCAGAGTCAGAGTCAGAGTCAGAGTCAGAGTCAGAGTCAGAGTCAGAGTCAGAGTCAGAGTCAGAGTCAGAGTCAGAGTCAGAGTCAGAGTCAGAGTCAGAGTCAGAGTCAGAGTCAGAGTCAGAGTCAGAGTCAGAGTCAGAGTCAGAGTCAGATGACAGAGTCAGAGACAGAGACAGAGACAGAGACAGAGACAGAGACAGAGACAGAGACAGAGACAGAGACAGAGACAGAGATGGAGACAGAGACAGAGATGGAGACAGAGAAAGAGACAGAGTCAGAGACAGAGACAGGGGCAGACAGAGGCAGAGACAGAGGCAGAGTCAGAGTCAGAGTCAGAGTCAGAGTCAGAGTCAGAGTCAGAGTCAGAGTCAGAGTCAGAGTCAGAGTCAGAGTCAGAGACAGAGACAGAGACAGAGACAGAGACAGAGACAGAGACAGAGTCAGAGACAGAGACAGAGACAGAGACAGAGTCAGAGTCAGAGTCAGAGTCAGAGTCAGAGTCAGAGTCAGAGTCAGAGTCAGAGTCAGAGTCAGAGACAGAGACAGAGACAGAGACAGAGATGGAGACAGAGAAAGAGACAGAGACAGAGACAGAGACAGAGACAGAGACAGAGACAGAGACAGAGACAGAGACAGAGACAGAGACAGAGACAGAGACAGAGACAGAGACAGAGACAGAGACAGAGACAGAGACAGAGACAGAGACAGAGACAGAGACAGAGACAGAGACAGAGACAGAGACAGAGACAGAGACAGAGACAGAGACAGAGACAGAGACAGAGACAGAGACAGAGACAGAGACAGAGACAGAGACAGAGACAGAGACAGAGACAGAGACAGAGACAGAGACAGAGACAGAGACAGAGACAGAGACAGAGACAGAGACAGAGACAGAGACAGAGACAGAGACAGAGACAGAGACAGAGACAGAGACAGAGACAGAGACAGAGACAGAGACAGAGACAGAGACAGAGACAGAGACAGAGACAGAGACAGAGACAGAGACAGAGACAGAGACAGAGACAGAGACAGAGACAGAGACAGAGACAGAGACAGAGACAGAGACAGAGACAGAGACAGAGACAGAGACAGAGACAGAGACAGAGACAGAGACAGAGACAGAGACAGAGACAGAGACAGAGACAGAGACAGAGACAGAGACAGAGACAGAGACAGAGACAGAGACAGAGACAGAGACAGAGACAGAGACAGAGACAGAGACAGAGACAGAGACAGAGACAGAGACAGAGACAGAGACAGAGACAGAGACAGAGACAGAGACAGAGACAGAGACAGAGACAGAGACAGAGACAGAGACAGAGACAGAGACAGAGACAGAGACAGAGACAGAGACAGAGACAGAGACAGAGACAGAGACAGAGACAGAGACAGAGACAGAGACAGAGACAGAGACAGAGACAGAGACAGAGACAGAGACAGAGACAGAGACAGAGACAGAGACAGAGACAGAGACAGAGACAGAGACAGAGACAGAGACAGAGACAGAGACAGAGACAGAGACAGAGACAGAGACAGAGATGGAGACAGAGACAGAGGCAGACAGAGGCAGAGACAGAGGCAGATGCAGAGGCTGTGGCAGAGTCAGAGTCAGAGTCAGAGTCAGAGTCAGAGTCAGAGTCAGAGTCAGAGTCAGAGTCAGAGTCAGAGTCAGAGTCAGAGTCAGAGTCAGAGTCAGAGTCAGAGTCAGAGTCAGAGTCAGAGTCAGAGTCAGAGTCAGAGTCAGAGTCAGAGTCAGAGTCAGAGTCAGAGTCAGAGTCAGAGTCAGAGTCAGAGTCAGAGTCAGAGTCAGAGTCAGAGTCAGAGACAGAGACAGAGACAGAGACAGAGACAGAGACAGAGACAGAGACAGAGATGGAGACAGAGACAGAGACAGAGACAGAGACAGAGATGGAGACAGAGAAAGAGACAGAGTCAGAGACAGAGACAGAGGCAGACAGAGGCAGAGACAGAGGCAGATGCAGAGTCAGAGTCAGAGTCAGAGTCAGAGTCAGAGACAGAGTCAGAGTCAGAGTCAGAGTCAGAGTCAGAGTCAGAGTCAGAGTCAGAGTCAGAGTCAGAGTCAGAGTCAGAGTCAGAGACAGAGAAAGAGACAGAGTCAGAGACAGAGACAGAGGCAGACAGAGGCAGAGACAGAGGCAGATGCAGAGTCAGAGTCAGAGTCAGAGTCAGAGTCAGAGTCAGAGTCAGAGTCAGAGTCAGAGTCAGAGTCAGAGTCAGAGTCAGAGTCAGAGTCAGAGACAGAGACAGAGACAGAGACAGAGACAGAGACAGAGACAGAGTCAGAGACAGAGACAGAGACAGAGACAGAGTCAGAGTCAGAGTCAGAGTCAGAGTCAGAGTCAGAGTCAGAGTCAGAGTCAGAGTCAGAGTCAGAGTCAGAGTCAGAGTCAGAGACAGAGACAGAGACAGAGACAGAGATGGAGACAGAGAAAGAGACAGAGACAGAGACAGAGACAGAGACAGAGACAGAGACAGAGACAGAGACAGAGACAGAGACAGAGACAGAGACAGAGACAGAGACAGAGACAGAGACAGAGACAGAGACAGAGACAGAGACAGAGACAGAGACAGAGACAGAGACAGAGACAGAGACAGAGACAGAGACAGAGACAGAGACAGAGACAGAGACAGAGACAGAGACAGAGACAGAGACAGAGACAGAGACAGAGACAGAGACAGAGACAGAGACAGAGACAGAGACAGAGACAGAGACAGAGACAGAGACAGAGACAGAGACAGAGACAGCGACAGAGACAGAGACAGAGACAGAGACAGAGACAGAGACAGAGACAGAGACAGAGACAGAGACAGAGACAGAGACAGAGACAGAGACAGAGACAGAGACAGAGACAGAGACAGAGACAGAGACAGAGACAGAGACAGAGACAGAGACAGAGACAGAGACAGAGACAGAGACAGAGACAGAGACAGAGACAGAGACAGAGACAGAGACAGAGACAGAGACAGAGACAGAGACAGAGACAGAGACAGAGACAGAGACAGAGACAGAGACAGAGACAGAGACAGAGACAGAGACAGAGACAGAGACAGAGACAGAGACAGAGACAGAGACAGAGACAGAGACAGAGACAGAGACAGAGACAGAGACAGAGACAGAGACAGAGACAGAGACAGAGACAGAGGCAGATGCAGAGGCTGTGGCAGAGTCAGAGTCAGAGACAGAGACAGAGACGGAGGCAGACAGAGGCAGAGACAGAGGCAGATGCAGAGGCTGTGGCAGAGTCAGAGTCAGAGACAGAGACAGAGGCAGAGACAGAGGCAGATGCAGAGGCTGTGGCAGAGTCAGAGTCAGAGACAGAGTCAGAGTCAGAGTCAGAGTCAGAGTCAGAGTCAGAGTCAGAGTCAGAGTCAGAGTCAGAGTCAGAGTCAGAGTCAGAGTCAGAGTCAGAGTCAGAGTCAGAGTCAGAGTCAGAGTCAGAGTCAGAGTCAGAGTCAGAGACAGAGACAGAGACAGCGGCATGTGCAGAGGCTGATTCAGAGTCAGAGTCAGAGTCAGAGTCAGAGTCAGAGTCAGAGTCAGAGTCAGAGTCAGAGTCAGAGTCAGAGTCAGAGTCAGAGTCAGAGTCAGAGTCAGAGTCAGAGTCAGAGTCAGAGTCAGAGTCAGAGTCAGAGTCAGAGTCAGAGTCAGAGTCAGAGTCAGAGTCAGAGTCAGAGTCAGAGTCAGAGTCAGAGTCAGAGTCAGAGTCAGAGACAGAGACAGAGACAGAGACAGAGACAGAGACAGAGACAGAGACAGAGACAGAGATGGAGACAGAGAAAGAGACAGAGACAGAGACAGAGACAGAGGCAGACAGAGGCAGAGACAGAGGCAGATGCAGAGGCTGTGGCAGAGTCAGAGTCAGAGACAGAGTCAGAGTCAGAGGCAGAGACAGAGACAGAGACAGCAACAGAGACAGAGATAGACAGAGACAGAGGCAGATGCAGAGGCTGAGGCACAGTCAGAGTCAGCGTCAGAGTCAGAGTCAGAGTCAGAGTCAGAGTCAGAGTCAGAGTCAGAGTCAGAGTCAGAGTCAGAGTCAGAGTCAGAGTCAGAGTCAGAGTCAGAGTCAGAGTCAGAGTCAGAGTCAGAGTCAGAGTCAGAGTCAGAGTCAGAGTCAGAGTCAGAGTCAGAGTCAGAGTCAGAGTCAGAGTCAGAGTCAGAGTCAGAGTCAGAGTCAGAGTCAGAGTCAGAGTCAGAGTCAGAGTCAGAGTCAGAGTCAGAGTCAGAGTCAGAGTCAGAGTCAGAGTCAGAGTCAGAGTCAGAGTCAGAGTCAGAGTCAGAGTCAGAGTCAGAGTCAGATGACAGAGTCAGAGACAGAGACAGAGACAGAGACAGAGACAGAGACAGAGACAGAGACAGAGACAGAGACAGAGATGGAGACAGAGAAAGAGACAGAGTCAGAGACAGAGACAGGGGCAGACAGAGGCAGAGACAGAGGCAGAGTCAGAGTCAGAGTCAGAGTCAGAGTCAGAGTCAGAGTCAGAGTCAGAGTCAGAGTCAGAGTCAGAGTCAGAGACAGAGACAGAGACAGAGACAGAGACAGAGACAGAGACAGAGTCAGAGACAGAGACAGAGACAGAGACAGAGTCAGAGTCAGAGTCAGAGTCAGAGTCAGAGTCAGAGTCAGAGTCAGAGTCAGAGTCAGAGTCAGAGACAGAGACAGAGACAGAGACAGAGACAGAGACAGAGACAGAGATGGAGACAGAGAAAGAGACAGAGACAGAGACAGAGACAGAGACAGAGACAGAGACAGAGACAGAGACAGAGACAGAGACAGAGACAGAGACAGAGACAGAGACAGAGACAGAGACAGAGACAGAGACAGAGACAGAGACAGAGACAGAGACAGAGACAGAGACAGAGACAGAGACAGAGACAGAGACAGAGACAGAGACAGAGACAGAGACAGAGACAGAGACAGAGACAGAGACAGAGACAGAGACAGAGACAGAGACAGAGACAGAGACAGAGACAGAGACAGAGACAGAGACAGAGACAGAGACAGAGACAGAGACAGAGACAGAGACAGAGACAGAGACAGAGACAGAGACAGAGACAGAGACAGAGACAGAGACAGAGACAGAGACAGAGACAGAGACAGAGACAGAGACAGAGACAGAGACAGAGACAGAGACAGAGACAGAGACAGAGACAGAGACAGAGACAGAGACAGAGACAGAGACAGAGACAGAGACAGAGACAGAGACAGAGACAGAGACAGAGACAGAGACAGAGACAGAGACAGAGACAGAGACAGAGACAGAGACAGAGACAGAGACAGAGACAGAGACAGAGACAGAGACAGAGACAGAGACAGAGACAGAGACAGAGACAGAGACAGAGACAGAGACAGAGACAGAGACAGAGACAGAGACAGAGACAGAGACAGAGACAGAGACAGAGACAGAGACAGAGACAGAGACAGAGACAGAGATGGAGACAGAGACAGAGGCAGACAGAGGCAGAGACAGAGGCAGATGCAGAGGCTGTGGCAGAGTCAGAGTCAGAGTCAGAGTCAGAGTCAGAGTCAGAGTCAGAGTCAGAGTCAGAGTCAGAGTCAGAGTCAGAGTCAGAGTCAGAGTCAGAGTCAGAGTCAGAGTCAGAGTCAGAGTCAGAGTCAGAGTCAGAGTCAGAGTCAGAGTCAGAGTCAGAGTCAGAGTCAGAGTCAGAGTCAGAGTCAGAGTCAGAGTCAGAGTCAGAGTCAGAGTCAGAGTCAGAGACAGAGACAGAGACAGAGACAGAGACAGAGACAGAGACAGAGACAGAGACAGAGACAGAGACGGAGACGGAGACAGAGACAGAGACAGAGACAGAGACAGAGACAGAGACAGAGACAGAGACAGAGACAGAGACAGAGACAGAGACAGAGACAGAGACAGAGACAGAGACAGAGACAGAGACAGAGTCAGAGACAGAGACAGAGACAGAGACAGAGTCAGAGTCAGAGTCAGAGTCAGAGTCAGAGTCAGAGTCAGAGTCAGAGTCAGAGTCAGAGTCAGAGTCAGAGTCAGAGTCAGAGTCAGAGTCAGAGTCAGAGTCAGAGTCAGAGTCAGAGTCAGAGTCAGAGTCAGAGTCAGAGTCAGAGTCAGAGTCAGAGTCAGAGTCAGAGTCAGAGTCAGAGTCAGAGTCAGAGTCAGAGTCAGAGTCAGAGTCAGAGTCAGAGTCAGAGTCAGAGTCAGAGTCAGAGACAGAGACAGAGACAGAGACAGAGACAGAGACAGAGACAGAGACAGAGACAGAGACGGAGACGGAGACGGAGACAGAGACAGAGACAGAGACAGAGACAGAGACAGAGACAGAGACAGAGACAGAGACAGAGACAGAGACAGAGACAGAGACAGAGACAGAGACAGAGACAGAGACAGAGACAGAGTCAGAGACAGAGACAGAGACAGAGACAGAGTCAGAGTCAGAGTCAGAGTCAGAGTCAGAGTCAGAGTCAGAGTCAGAGTCAGAGTCAGAGTCAGAGTCAGAGTCAGAGTCAGAGACAGAGACAGAGACAGAGACAGAGACAGAGACAGAGACAGAGACAGAGATGGAGACAGAGACAGAGACAGAGACAGAGATGGAGACAGAGAAAGAGACAGAGTCAGAGACAGAGACAGAGGCAGACAGAGGCAGAGACAGAGGCAGATGCAGAGTCAGAGTCAGAGTCAGAGTCAGAGTCAGAGTCAGAGTCAGAGACAGAGACAGAGACAGAGTCAGAGACAGAGACAGAGACAGAGACAGAGTCAGAGTCAGAGTCAGAGTCAGAGTCAGAGTCAGAGTCAGAGTCAGAGTCAGAGTCAGAGTCAGAGTCAGAGTCAGAGTCAGAGTCAGAGTCAGAGTCAGAGTCAGAGTCAGAGTCAGAGTCAGAGTCAGAGTCAGAGTCAGAGTCAGAGTCAGAGTCAGAGTCAGAGTCAGAGTCAGAGTCAGAGTCAGAGTCAGAGTCAGAGTCAGAGTCAGAGTCAGAGTCAGAGTCAGAGTCAGAGTCAGAGTCAGAGTCAGAGTCAGAGTCAGAGTCAGAGTCAGAGTCAGAGTCAGAGTCAGAGTCAGAGTCAGAGTCAGAGTCAGAGTCAGAGTCAGAGTCAGAGTCAGAGTCAGAGTCAGAGTCAGAGTCAGAGTCAGAGTCAGAGTCAGAGTCAGAGTCAGAGTCAGAGTCAGAGTCAGAGTCAGAGTCAGAGTCAGAGTCAGAGTCAGAGTCAGAGTCAGAGTCAGAGTCAGATGACAGAGTCAGAGACAGAGACAGAGACAGAGACAGAGACAGAGACAGAGACAGAGACAGAGACAGAGACAGAGATGGAGACAGAGAAAGAGACAGAGTCAGAGACAGAGACAGAGGCAGACAGAGGCAGAGACAGAGGCAGAGGCAGATGCAGAGTCAGAGTCAGAGTCAGAGTCAGAGTCAGAGTCAGAGTCAGAGTCAGAGTCAGAGTCAGAGTCAGAGTCAGAGTCAGAGTCAGAGTCAGAGTCAGAGACAGAGACAGAGACAGAGACAGAGACAGAGACAGAGACAGAGTCAGAGACAGAGACAGAGACAGAGACAGAGTCAGAGTCAGAGTCAGAGTCAGAGTCAGAGTCAGAGTCAGAGTCAGAGTCAGAGTCAGAGTCAGAGTCAGAGTCAGAGTCAGAGACAGAGACAGAGACAGAGACAGAGACAGAGACAGAGACAGAGACAGAGACAGAGATGGAGACAGAGAAAGAGACAGAGACAGAGACAGAGACAGAGACAGAGACAGAGACAGAGACAGAGACAGAGACAGAGACAGAGACAGAGACAGAGACAGAGACAGAGACAGAGACAGAGACAGAGACAGAGACAGAGACAGAGACAGAGACAGAGACAGAGACAGAGACAGAGACAGAGACAGAGACAGAGACAGAGACAGAGACAGAGACAGAGACAGAGACAGAGACAGAGACAGAGACAGAGACAGAGACAGAGACAGAGACAGAGACAGAGACAGAGACAGAGACAGAGTCAGAGACAGAGACAGAGACAGAGACAGAGTCAGAGTCAGAGTCAGAGTCAGAGTCAGAGTCAGAGTCAGAGTCAGAGTCAGAGTCAGAGTCAGAGTCAGAGTCAGAGACAGAGAAAGAGACAGAGTCAGAGACAGAGACAGAGGCAGACAGAGGCAGAGACAGAGGCAGATGCAGAGTCAGAGTCAGAGTCAGAGTCAGAGTCAGAGTCAGAGTCAGAGTCAGAGTCAGAGTCAGAGTCAGAGTCAGAGTCAGAGTCAGAGTCAGAGTCAGAGTCAGAGACAGAGACAGAGACAGAGACAGAGACAGAGACAGAGACAGAGTCAGAGACAGAGACAGAGACAGAGACAGAGTCAGAGTCAGAGTCAGAGTCAGAGTCAGAGTCAGAGTCAGAGTCAGAGTCAGAGTCAGAGTCAGAGTCAGAGTCAGAGTCAGAGACAGAGACAGAGACAGAGACAGAGATGGAGACAGAGAAAGAGACAGAGACAGAGACAGAGACAGAGACAGAGACAGAGACAGAGACAGAGACAGAGACAGAGACAGAGACAGAGACAGAGACAGAGACAGAGACAGAGACAGAGACAGAGACAGAGACAGAGACAGAGACAGAGACAGAGACAGAGACAGAGACAGAGACAGAGACAGAGACAGAGACAGAGACAGAGACAGAGACAGAGACAGAGACAGAGACAGAGACAGAGACAGAGACAGAGACAGAGACAGAGACAGAGACAGAGACAGAGACAGAGACAGAGACAGAGACAGAGACAGAGACAGAGACAGAGACAGAGACAGAGACAGAGACAGAGACAGCGACAGAGACAGAGACAGAGACAGAGACAGAGACAGAGACAGAGACAGAGACAGAGACAGAGACAGAGACAGAGACAGAGACAGAGACAGAGACAGAGACAGAGACAGAGACAGAGACAGAGACAGAGACAGAGACAGAGACAGAGACAGAGACAGAGACAGAGACAGAGACAGAGACAGAGACAGAGACAGAGACAGAGACAGAGACAGAGACAGAGACAGAGACAGAGACAGAGACAGAGACAGAGACAGAGACAGAGACAGAGACAGAGACAGAGACAGAGACAGAGACAGAGACAGAGACAGAGACAGAGACAGAGACAGAGACAGAGACAGAGACAGAGACAGAGACAGAGACAGAGACAGAGACAGAGACAGAGGCAGATGCAGAGGCTGTGGCAGAGTCAGAGTCAGAGACAGAGACAGAGACGGAGGCAGACAGAGGCAGAGACAGAGGCAGATGCAGAGGCTGTGGCAGAGTCAGAGTCAGAGACAGAGACAGAGGCAGAGACAGAGGCAGATGCAGAGGCTGTGGCAGAGTCAGAGTCAGAGACAGAGTCAGAGTCAGAGTCAGAGTCAGAGTCAGAGTCAGAGTCAGAGTCAGAGTCAGAGTCAGAGTCAGAGTCAGAGTCAGAGTCAGAGTCAGAGTCAGAGTCAGAGTCAGAGTCAGAGTCAGAGTCAGAGTCAGAGACAGAGACAGAGACAGCGGCATGTGCAGAGGCTGATTCAGAGTCAGAGTCAGAGTCAGAGTCAGAGTCAGAGTCAGAGTCAGAGTCAGAGTCAGAGTCAGAGTCAGAGTCAGAGTCAGAGTCAGAGTCAGAGTCAGAGTCAGAGTCAGAGTCAGAGTCAGAGTCAGAGTCAGAGTCAGAGTCAGAGTCAGAGTCAGAGTCAGAGTCAGAGTCAGAGTCAGAGTCAGAGTCAGAGTCAGAGTCAGAGTCAGAGTCTGAGTCAGAGTCAGAGTCAGAGTCAGAGTCAGAGTCAGAGTCAGAGTCAGAGTCAGAGTCAGAGTCAGAGTCAGAGTCAGAGTCAGAGTCAGAGTCAGAGTCAGAGTCAGAGTCAGAGTCAGAGTCAGAGTCAGAGTCAGAGTCAGAGTCAGAGTCAGAGTCAGAGTCAGAGTCAGAGTCAGAGTCAGAGTCAGAGTCAGAGTCAGAGTCAGAGTCAGAGTCAGAGTCAGAGTCAGAGTCAGAGTCAGAGTCAGAGACAGAGACAGAGACAGCGGCATGTGCAGAGGCTGATTCAGAGTCAGAGTCAGAGTCAGAGTCAGAGTCAGAGTCAGAGTCAGAGTCAGAGTCAGAGTCAGAGTCAGAGTCAGAGTCAGAGTCAGAGACAGAGACAGAGACAGAGACAGAGACAGAGACAGAGACAGAGACAGAGACAGAGATGGAGACAGAGAAAGAGACAGAGACAGAGACAGAGACAGAGACAGAGACAGAGACAGAGACAGAGACAGAGACAGAGACAGAGACAGAGACAGAGACAGAGACAGAGACAGAGACAGAGACAGAGACAGAGACAGAGACAGAGACAGAGACAGAGACAGAGACAGAGACAGAGACAGAGACAGAGACAGAGACAGAGACAGAGACAGAGACAGAGACAGAGACAGAGACAGAGACAGAGACAGAGACAGAGACAGAGACAGAGTCAGAGACAGAGACAGAGACAGAGACAGAGTCAGAGTCAGAGTCAGAGTCAGAGTCAGAGTCAGAGTCAGAGTCAGAGTCAGAGTCAGAGTCAGAGTCAGAGTCAGAGACAGAGAAAGAGACAGAGTCAGAGACAGAGACAGAGGCAGACAGAGGCAGAGACAGAGGCAGATGCAGAGTCAGAGTCAGAGTCAGAGTCAGAGTCAGAGTCAGAGTCAGAGTCAGAGTCAGAGTCAGAGTCAGAGTCAGAGTCAGAGTCAGAGTCAGAGTCAGAGTCAGAGTCAGAGACAGAGACAGAGACAGAGACAGAGACAGAGACAGAGACAGAGTCAGAGACAGAGACAGAGACAGAGACAGAGTCAGAGTCAGAGTCAGAGTCAGAGTCAGAGTCAGAGTCAGAGTCAGAGTCAGAGTCAGAGTCAGAGTCAGAGTCAGAGTCAGAGACAGAGACAGAGACAGAGACAGAGACAGAGACAGAGACAGAGACGGAGACAGAGACAGAGACAGAGACAGAGACAGAGACAGAGACAGAGACAGAGTCAGAGACAGAGACAGAGACAGAGACAGAGTCAGAGTCAGAGTCAGAGTCAGAGTCAGAGTCAGAGTCAGAGTCAGAGTCAGAGTCAGAGTCAGAGTCAGAGTCAGAGTCAGAGACAGAGACAGAGACAGAGACAGAGACAGAGACAGAGACAGAGACAGAGATGGAGACAGAGACAGAGACAGAGACAGAGATGGAGACAGAGAAAGAGACAGAGTCAGAGACAGAGACAGAGGCAGATGCAGAGTCAGAGTCAGAGTCAGAGTCAGAGTCAGAGTCAGAGTCAGAGTCAGAGACAGAGACAGAGACAGAGTCAGAGACAGAGACAGAGACAGAGACAGAGTCAGAGTCAGAGTCAGAGTCAGAGTCAGAGTCAGAGTCAGAGTCAGAGTCAGAGTCAGAGTCAGAGTCAGAGTCAGAGTCAGAGTCAGAGTCAGAGTCAGAGTCAGAGTCAGAGTCAGAGTCAGAGACAGAGTCAGAGTCAGAGTCAGAGTCAGAGTCAGAGTCAGAGTCAGAGTCAGAGTCAGAGTCAGAGTCAGAGTCAGAGTCAGAGTCAGAGTCAGAGTCAGAGTCAGAGTCAGAGTCAGAGTCAGAGTCAGAGTCAGAGTCAGAGTCAGAGTCAGAGTCAGAGTCAGAGTCAGAGTCAGAGTCAGAGTCAGAGTCAGAGTCAGAGTCAGAGTCAGAGTCAGAGTCAGAGTCAGAGTCAGAGTCAGAGTCAGAGTCAGAGTCAGAGTCAGATGACAGAGTCAGAGACAGAGACAGAGACAGAGACAGAGACAGAGACAGAGACAGAGACAGAGACAGAGACAGAGACAGAGATGGAGACAGAGAAAGAGACAGAGTCAGAGACAGAGACAGAGGCAGACAGAGGCAGAGACAGAGGCAGAGGCAGATGCAGAGTCAGAGTCAGAGTCAGAGTCAGAGTCAGAGTCAGAGTCAGAGTCAGAGTCAGAGTCAGAGTCAGAGTCAGAGTCAGAGTCAGAGTCAGAGTCAGAGTCAGAGACAGAGACAGAGACAGAGACAGAGACAGAGACAGAGACAGAGTCAGAGACAGAGACAGAGACAGAGACAGAGTCAGAGTCAGAGTCAGAGTCAGAGTCAGAGTCAGAGTCAGAGTCAGAGTCAGAGTCAGAGTCAGAGTCAGAGTCAGAGTCAGAGACAGAGACAGAGACAGAGACAGAGACAGAGACAGAGACAGAGACAGAGACAGAGATGGAGACAGAGAAAGAGACAGAGACAGAGACAGAGACAGAGACAGAGACAGAGACAGAGACAGAGACAGAGACAGAGACAGAGACAGAGACAGAGACAGAGACAGAGACAGAGACAGAGACAGAGACAGAGACAGAGACAGAGACAGAGACAGAGACAGAGACAGAGACAGAGACAGAGACAGAGACAGAGACAGAGACAGAGACAGAGACAGAGACAGAGACAGAGACAGAGACAGAGACAGAGACAGAGACAGAGACAGAGACAGAGACAGAGACAGAGACAGAGACAGAGACAGAGACAGAGACAGAGACAGAGACAGAGTCAGAGACAGAGACAGAGACAGAGTCAGAGTCAGAGTCAGAGTCAGAGTCAGAGTCAGAGTCAGAGTCAGAGTCAGAGTCAGAGTCAGAGTCAGAGTCAGAGACAGAGAAAGAGACAGAGTCAGAGACAGAGACAGAGGCAGACAGAGGCAGAGACAGAGGCAGATGCAGAGTCAGAGTCAGAGTCAGAGTCAGAGTCAGAGTCAGAGTCAGAGTCAGAGTCAGAGTCAGAGTCAGAGTCAGAGTCAGAGTCAGAGTCAGAGACAGAGACAGAGACAGAGACAGAGACAGAGACAGAGACAGAGTCAGAGACAGAGACAGAGACAGAGACAGAGTCAGAGTCAGAGTCAGAGTCAGAGTCAGAGTCAGAGTCAGAGTCAGAGTCAGAGTCAGAGTCAGAGTCAGAGTCAGAGTCAGAGACAGAGACAGAGACAGAGACAGAGACAGAGACAGAGACAGAGATGGAGACAGAGAAAGAGACAGAGACAGAGACAGAGACAGAGACAGAGACAGAGACAGAGACAGAGACAGAGACAGAGACAGAGACAGAGACAGAGACAGAGACAGAGACAGAGACAGAGACAGAGACAGAGACAGAGACAGAGACAGAGACAGAGACAGAGACAGAGACAGAGACAGAGACAGAGACAGAGACAGAGACAGAGACAGAGACAGAGACAGAGACAGAGACAGAGACAGAGACAGAGACAGAGACAGAGACAGAGACAGAGACAGAGACAGAGACAGAGACAGAGACAGAGACAGAGACAGAGACAGAGACAGCGACAGAGACAGAGACAGAGACAGAGACAGAGACAGAGACAGAGACAGAGACAGAGACAGAGACAGAGACAGAGACAGAGACAGAGACAGAGACAGAGACAGAGACAGAGACAGAGACAGAGACAGAGACAGAGACAGAGACAGAGACAGAGACAGAGACAGAGACAGAGACAGAGACAGAGACAGAGACAGAGACAGAGACAGAGACAGAGACAGAGACAGAGACAGAGACAGAGACAGAGACAGAGACAGAGACAGAGACAGAGACAGAGACAGAGACAGAGACAGAGACAGAGACAGAGACAGAGACAGAGACAGAGACAGAGGCAGATGCAGAGGCTGTGGCAGAGTCAGAGTCAGAGACAGAGACAGAGACGGAGGCAGACAGAGGCAGAGACAGAGGCAGATGCAGAGGCTGTGGCAGAGTCAGAGTCAGAGACAGAGACAGAGGCAGAGACAGAGGCAGATGCAGAGGCTGTGGCAGAGTCAGAGTCAGAGACAGAGTCAGAGTCAGAGTCAGAGTCAGAGTCAGAGTCAGAGTCAGAGTCAGAGTCAGAGTCAGAGTCAGAGTCAGAGTCAGAGTCAGAGTCAGAGTCAGAGTCAGAGTCAGAGTCAGAGTCAGAGTCAGAGTCAGAGTCAGAGACAGAGACAGAGACAGCGGCATGTGCAGAGGCTGATTCAGAGTCAGAGTCAGAGTCAGAGTCAGAGTCAGAGTCAGAGTCAGAGTCAGAGTCAGAGTCAGAGTCAGAGTCAGAGTCAGAGTCAGAGTCAGAGTCAGAGTCAGAGTCAGAGTCAGAGTCAGAGTCAGAGTCAGAGTCAGAGTCAGAGTCAGAGTCAGAGTCAGAGTCAGAGTCAGAGTCAGAGTCAGAGTCAGAGTCAGAGTCAGAGTCAGAGTCAGAGTCAGAGTCAGAGTCAGAGTCAGAGTCAGAGTCAGAGTCAGAGTCAGAGTCAGAGTCAGAGTCAGAGTCAGAGTCAGAGTCAGAGTCAGAGTCAGAGTCAGAGTCAGAGTCAGAGTCAGAGTCAGAGTCAGAGTCAGAGTCAGAGTCAGAGTCAGAGTCAGAGTCAGAGTCAGAGTCAGAGTCAGAGTCAGAGTCAGAGTCAGAGTCAGAGTCAGAGTCAGAGTCAGAGTCAGAGTCAGAGTCAGAGTCAGAGTCAGAGTCAGAGTCAGAGTCAGAGTCAGAGTCAGAGACAGAGACAGAGACAGCGGCATGTGCAGAGGCTGATTCAGAGTCAGAGTCAGAGTCAGAGTCAGAGTCAGAGTCAGAGTCAGAGTCAGAGTCAGAGTCAGAGTCAGAGTCAGAGTCAGAGTCAGAGACAGAGACAGAGACAGAGACAGAGACAGAGACAGAGACAGAGACAGAGACAGAGATGGAGACAGAGAAAGAGACAGAGACAGAGACAGAGACAGAGACAGAGACAGAGACAGAGACAGAGACAGAGACAGAGACAGAGACAGAGACAGAGACAGAGACAGAGACAGAGACAGAGACAGAGACAGAGACAGAGACAGAGACAGAGACAGAGACAGAGACAGAGACAGAGACAGAGACAGAGACAGAGACAGAGACAGAGACAGAGACAGAGACAGAGACAGAGACAGAGACAGAGACAGAGTCAGAGACAGAGACAGAGACAGAGGCAGAGTCAGAGTCAGAGTCAGAGTCAGAGTCAGAGTCAGAGTCAGAGTCAGAGTCAGAGTCAGAGACAGAGAAAGAGACAGAGTCAGAGACAGAGACAGAGGCAGACAGAGGCAGAGACAGAGGCAGATGCAGAGTCAGAGTCAGAGTCAGAGTCAGAGTCAGAGTCAGAGTCAGAGTCAGAGTCAGAGTCAGAGTCAGAGTCAGAGTCAGAGTCAGAGTCAGAGTCAGAGTCAGAGACAGAGACAGAGACAGAGACAGAGACAGAGACAGAGACAGAGTCAGAGACAGAGACAGAGACAGAGACAGAGTCAGAGTCAGAGTCAGAGTCAGAGTCAGAGTCAGAGTCAGAGTCAGAGTCAGAGTCAGAGTCAGAGTCAGAGTCAGAGTCAGAGTCAGAGACAGAGACAGAGACAGAGACAGAGACAGAGACAGAGACAGAGATGGAGACAGAGAAAGAGACAGAGACAGAGACAGAGACAGAGACAGAGACAGAGACAGAGACAGAGACAGAGACAGAGACAGAGACAGAGACAGAGACAGAGACAGAGACAGAGACAGAGACAGAGACAGAGACAGAGACAGAGACAGAGACAGAGACAGAGACAGAGACAGAGACAGAGACAGAGACAGAGACAGAGACAGAGACAGAGACAGAGACAGAGACAGAGACAGAGACAGAGACAGAGACAGAGACAGAGACAGAGACAGAGACAGAGACAGAGACAGAGACAGAGACAGAGACAGAGACAGAGACAGAGACAGAGACAGAGACAGAGACAGAGACAGAGACAGAGACAGAGACAGAGACAGAGACAGAGACAGAGACAGAGACAGAGACAGAGACAGAGACAGAGACAGAGACAGAGACAGAGACAGAGACAGAGACAGAGACAGAGACAGAGACAGAGACAGAGACAGAGACAGAGACAGAGACAGAGACAGAGACAGAGACAGAGACAGAGACAGAGACAGAGACAGAGACAGAGACAGAGACAGAGACAGAGACAGAGACAGAGACAGAGACAGAGACAGAGACAGAGACAGAGACAGAGACAGAGACAGAGACAGAGACAGAGACAGAGACAGAGACAGAGACAGAGACAGAGACAGAGATGGAGACAGAGACAGAGGCAGACAGAGGCAGAGACAGAGGCAGATGCAGAGGCTGTGGCAGAGTCAGAGTCAGAGTCAGAGTCAGAGTCAGAGTCAGAGTCAGAGTCAGAGTCAGAGTCAGAGTCAGAGTCAGAGTCAGAGTCAGAGTCAGAGTCAGAGTCAGAGTCAGAGTCAGAGTCAGAGTCAGAGTCAGAGTCAGAGTCAGAGTCAGAGTCAGAGTCAGAGTCAGAGTCAGAGTCAGAGTCAGAGTCAGAGTCAGAGTCAGAGTCAGAGTCAGAGTCAGAGTCAGAGTCAGAGTCAGAGACAGAGACAGAGACAGAGACAGAAACAGAGACAGAGACAGAGACAGAGACAGAGACAGAGATGGAGACAGAGAAAGAGACAGAGTCAGAGACAGAGACAGAGGCAGACAGAGGCAGAGACAGAGGCAGATGCAGAGGCTGTGGCAGAGTCAGAGTCAGAGACAGAGTCAGAGTCAGAGTCAGAGGCAGAGACAGAGACAGAGACAGCAACAGAGACAGAGATAGACAGAGACAGAGGCAGATGCAGAGGCTGAGGCACAGTCAGAGTCAGAGTCAGAGTCAGAGTCAGAGTCAGAGTCAGAGTCAGAGTCAGAGTCAGAGTCAGAGTCAGAGTCAGAGTCAGAGTCAGAGTCAGAGACAGAGACAGAGACAGAGACAGAGACAGAGACAGAGACAGAGACAGAGACAGAGACAGAGACAGAGACAGAGACAGAGACAGAGACAGAGACAGAGACAGAGACAGAGACAGAGACAGAGACAGAGACAGAGACAGAGACAGAGACAGAGACAGAGACAGAGACAGAGACAGAGACAGAGACAGAGACAGAGACAGAGACAGAGACAGAGACAGAGACAGAGACAGAGACAGAGACAGAGACAGAGACAGAGACAGAGACAGAGACAGAGACAGAGACAGAGACAGAGACAGAGACAGAGACAGAGACAGAGACAGAGACAGAGACAGAGACAGAGACAGAGACAGAGACAGAGACAGAGACAGAGACAGAGACAGAGACAGAGACAGAGACAGAGACAGAGACAGAGACAGAGACAGAGACAGAGACAGAGACAGAGACAGAGACAGAAACAGAGACAGAGACAGAGACAGAGACAGAGACAGAGATGGAGACAGAGAAAGAGACAGAGTCAGAGACAGAGACAGAGGCAGACAGAGGCAGAGACAGAGGCAGATGCAGAGGCTGTGGCAGAGTCAGAGTCAGAGACAGAGACAGAGACGGAGGCAGACAGAGGCAGAGACAGAGGCAGATGCAGAGGCTGTGGCAGAGTCAGAGTCAGAGACAGAGACAGAGGCAGAGACAGAGGCAGATGCAGAGGCTGTGGCAGAGTCAGAGTCAGAGACAGAGTCAGAGTCAGAGTCAGAGTCAGAGTCAGAGTCAGAGTCAGAGTCAGAGTCAGAGTCAGAGTCAGAGTCAGAGTCAGAGTCAGAGTCAGAGTCAGAGTCAGAGTCAGAGTCAGAGTCAGAGTCAGAGACAGAGACAGAGACAGCGGCATGTGCAGAGGCTGATTCAGAGTCAGAGTCAGAGTCAGAGTCAGAGTCAGAGTCAGAGTCAGAGTCAGAGTCAGAGTCAGAGTCAGAGTCAGAGTCAGAGTCAGAGTCAGAGTCAGAGTCAGAGTCAGAGTCAGAGTCAGAGTCAGAGTCAGAGTCAGAGTCAGAGTCAGAGTCAGAGTCAGAGTCAGAGTCAGAGTCAGAGTCAGAGTCAGAGTCAGAGTCAGAGTCAGAGTCAGAGTCAGAGTCAGAGTCAGAGTCAGAGACAGAGACAGAGACAGAGATGGAGACAGAGACAGAGACAGAGACAGAGATGGAGACAGAGAAAGAGACAGAGTCAGAGACAGAGACAGAGGCAGACAGAGGCAGAGACAGAGGCAGATGCAGAGTCAGAGTCAGAGTCAGAGTCAGAGTCAGAGTCAGAGTCAGAGACAGAGACAGAGACAGAGTCAGAGACAGAGACAGAGACAGAGACAGAGACAGAGTCAGAGTCAGAGTCAGAGTCAGAGTCAGAGTCAGAGACAGAGACAGAGACAGAGACAGAGACAGAGACAGAGACAGAGACAGAGACAGAGACAGAGACAGAGACAGAGACAGAGACAGAGACAGAGACAGAGACAGAGACAGAGACAGAGACAGAGACAGAGACAGAGACAGAGACAGAGACAGAGACAGAGACAGAGACAGAGACAGAGACAGAGACAGAGACAGAGACAGAGACAGAGACAGAGACAGAGACAGAGACAGAGACAGAGACAGAGACAGAGACAGAGACAGAGACAGAGGCAGAGACAGAGACAGAGACAGAGACAGAGACAGAGACAGAGACAGAGACAGAGACAGAGATGGAGACAGAGACAGAGGCAGACAGAGGCAGAGACAGAGGCAGATGCAGAGGCTGTGGCAGAGTCAGAGTCAGAGTCAGAGTCAGAGTCAGAGTCAGAGTCAGAGTCAGAGTCAGAGTCAGAGTCAGAGTCAGAGTCAGAGACAGAGACAGAGACAGAGACAGAGACAGAGACAGAGACAGAGATGGAGACAGAGAAAGAGACAGAGACAGAGACAGAGACAGAGACAGAGACAGAGACAGAGACAGAGACAGAGACAGAGACAGAGACAGAGACAGAGACAGAGACAGAGACAGAGATGGAGACAGAGAAAGAGACAGAGACAGAGACAGAGACAGAGACAGAGACAGAGACAGAGACAGAGACAGAGACAGAGACAGAGACAGAGACAGAGACAGAGACAGAGACAGAGACAGAGACAGAGACAGAGACAGAGACAGAGACAGAGACAGAGACAGAGACAGAGACAGAGACAGAGACAGAGACAGAGACAGAGACAGAGACAGAGACAGAGACAGAGACAGAGACAGAGACAGAGACAGAGACAGAGACAGAGACAGAGACAGAGGCAGAGACAGAGACAGAGACAGAGACAGAGACAGAGACAGAGACAGAGACAGAGACAGAGATGGAGACAGAGACAGAGGCAGACAGAGGCAGAGACAGAGGCAGATGCAGAGGCTGTGGCAGAGTCAGAGTCAGAGTCAGAGTCAGAGTCAGAGTCAGAGTCAGAGTCAGAGTCAGAGTCAGAGTCAGAGTCAGAGTCAGAGACAGAGACAGAGACAGAGACAGAGACAGAGACAGAGACAGAGATGGAGACAGAGAAAGAGACAGAGACAGAGACAGAGACAGAGACAGAGACAGAGACAGAGACAGAGACAGAGACAGAGACAGAGACAGAGACAGAGACAGAGACAGAGACAGAGACAGAGACAGAGACAGAGACAGAGACAGAGACAGAGACAGAGACAGAGACAGAGACAGAGACAGAGACAGAGACAGAGACAGAGACAGAGACAGAGACAGAGACAGAGACAGAGACAGAGACAGAGACAGAGACAGAGACAGAGACAGAGACAGAGACAGAGACAGAGACAGAGACAGAGACAGAGACAGAGACAGAGACAGAGACAGAGACAGAGACAGAGACAGAGACAGAGACAGAGACAGAGACAGAGACAGAGACAGAGACAGAGACAGAGACAGAGACAGAGACAGAGACAGAGACAGAGACAGAGACAGAGACAGAGACAGAGACAGAGACAGAGACAGAGACAGAGACAGAGACAGAGACAGAGACAGAGACAGAGACAGAGACAGAGACAGAGACAGAGACAGAGACAGAGACAGAGACAGAGACAGAGTCAGAGTCAGAGTCAGAGTCAGAGTCAGAGTCAGAGTCAGAGTCAGAGTCAGAGTCAGAGTCAGAGTCAGAGTCAGAGTCAGAGACAGAGACAGAGACAGAGACAGAGACAGAGACAGAGACAGAGACAGAGACAGAGACGGAGACGGAGACAGAGACAGAGACAGAGACAGAGACAGAGACAGAGACAGAGACAGAGACAGAGACAGAGACAGAGACAGAGACAGAGACAGAGACAGAGACAGAGACAGAGACAGAGACAGAGACAGAGACAGAGACAGAGACAGAGTCAGAGACAGAGACAGAGACAGAGACAGAGACAGAGTCAGAGTCAGAGTCAGAGTCAGAGTCAGAGTCAGAGTCAGAGTCAGAGTCAGAGTCAGAGTCAGAGTCAGAGTCAGAGTCAGAGTCAGAGTCAGAGACAGAGACAGAGACAGAGACAGAGACAGAGACAGAGACAGAGACAGAGACAGAGACAGAGATGGAGACAGAGACAGAGACAGAGACAGAGATGGAGACAGAGAAAGAGACAGAGTCAGAGACAGAGACAGAGGCAGACAGAGGCAGAGACAGAGGCAGATGCAGAGTCAGAGTCAGAGTCAGAGTCAGAGTCAGAGTCAGAGTCAGAGACAGAGACAGAGACAGAGACAGAGACAGAGTCAGAGACAGAGACAGAGACAGAGACAGAGTCAGAGTCAGAGTCAGAGTCAGAGTCAGAGTCAGAGTCAGAGACAGAGACAGAGACAGAGACAGAGACAGAGACAGAGACAGAGACAGAGACAGAGACAGAGACAGAGACAGAGACAGAGACAGAGACAGAGACAGAGACAGAGACAGAGACAGAGACAGAGACAGAGACAGAGACAGAGACAGAGACAGAGACAGAGACAGAGACAGAGACAGAGACAGAGACAGAGACAGAGACAGAGACAGAGACAGAGACAGAGACAGAGACAGAGACAGAGACAGAGACAGAGACAGAGACAGAGACAGAGACAGAGACAGAGACAGAGACAGAGACAGAGACAGAGACAGAGACAGAGACAGAGACAGAGACAGAGACAGAGACAGAGACAGAGACAGAGACAGAGACAGAGACAGAGACAGAGACAGAGACAGAGACAGAGACAGAGACAGAGACAGAGACAGAGACAGAGACAGAGACAGAGACAGAGACAGAGACAGAGACAGAGACAGAGACAGAGACAGAGACAGAGACAGAGACAGAGACAGAGACAGAGACAGAGACAGAGACAGAGACAGAGACAGAGACAGAGACAGAGACAGAGACAGAGACAGAGACAGAGACAGAGACAGAGACAGAGACAGAGACAGAGACAGAGACAGAGACAGAGACAGAGACAGAGACAGAGACAGAGACAGAGACAGAGACAGAGACAGAGACAGAGACAGAGACAGAGACAGAAACAGAGACAGAGACAGAGTCAGAGTCAGAGTCAGAGTCAGAGTCAGAGTCAGAGTCAGAGTCAGAGTCAGAGTCAGAGTCAGAGTCAGAGTCAGAGTCAGAGACAGAGACAGAGACAGAGACAGAGACAGAGACAGAGACAGAGACAGAGACAGAGACAGAGATGGAGACAGAGACAGAGACAGAGACAGAGACAGAGACAGAGACAGAGACAGAGACAGAGACAGAGACAGAGACAGAGACAGAGACAGAGACAGAGACAGAGACAGAGACAGAGACAGAGACAGAGACAGAGACAGAGACAGAGACAGAGACAGAGACAGAGACAGAGACAGAGACAGAGACAGAGACAGAGACAGAGACAGAGACAGAGACAGAGACAGAGACAGAGACAGAGACAGAGACAGAGACAGAGACAGAGACAGAGACAGAGACAGAGACAGAAACAGAGACAGAGACAGAGACAGAGACAGAGACAGAGATGGAGACAGAGAAAGAGACAGAGTCAGAGACAGAGACAGAGGCAGACAGAGGCAGAGACAGAGGCAGATGCAGAGGCTGTGGCAGAGTCAGAGTCAGAGACAGAGACAGAGACGGAGGCAGACAGAGGCAGAGACAGAGGCAGATGCAGAGGCTGTGGCAGAGTCAGAGTCAGAGACAGAGACAGAGGCAGAGACAGAGGCAGATGCAGAGGCTGTGGCAGAGTCAGAGTCAGAGTCAGAGTCAGAGTCAGAGTCAGAGTCAGAGTCAGAGTCAGAGTCAGAGTCAGAGTCAGAGTCAGAGTCAGAGTCAGAGTCAGAGTCAGAGTCAGAGTCAGAGTCAGAGTCAGAGTCAGAGTCAGAGTCAGAGTCAGAGTCAGAGTCAGAGTCAGAGTCAGAGTCAGAGTCAGAGTCAGAGTCAGAGTCAGAGTCAGAGTCAGAGTCAGAGTCAGAGTCAGAGTCAGAGTCAGAGTCAGAGTCAGAGTCAGAGTCAGAGTCAGAGTCAGAGTCAGAGTCAGAGTCAGAGTCAGAGTCAGAGTCAGAGTCAGAGTCAGAGTCAGAGTCAGAGTCAGAGTCAGAGTCAGAGTCAGAGTCAGAGTCAGAGTCAGAGTCAGAGTCAGAGTCAGAGTCAGAGTCAGAGTCAGAGTCAGAGTCAGAGTCAGAGTCAGAGTCAGAGTCAGAGTCAGAGTCAGAGTCAGAGTCAGAGTCAGAGTCAGAGTCAGAGTCAGAGTCAGAGTCAGATGACAGAGTCAGAGACAGAGACAGAGACAGAGACAGAGACAGAGACAGAGACAGAGACAGAGACAGAGACAGAGACGGAGACAGAGAAAGAGACAGAGTCAGAGACAGAGACAGAGGCAGACAGAGGCAGAGACAGAGGCAGATGCAGAGTCAGAGTCAGAGTCAGAGTCAGAGTCAGAGTCAGAGTCAGAGTCAGAGTCAGAGTCAGAGTCAGAGTCAGAGTCAGAGTCAGAGTCAGAGACAGAGACAGAGACAGAGACAGAGACAGAGACAGAGACAGAGTCAGAGACAGAGACAGAGACAGAGACAGAGTCAGAGTCAGAGTCAGAGTCAGAGTCAGAGTCAGAGTCAGAGTCAGAGTCAGAGTCAGAGTCAGAGTCAGAGTCAGAGTCAGAGACAGAGACAGAGACAGAGACAGAGACAGAGACAGAGTCAGAGTCAGAGTCAGAGTCAGAGTCAGAGTCAGAGTCAGAGACAGAGAAAGAGACAGAGTCAGAGACAGAGACAGAGGCAGACAGAGGCAGAGACAGAGGCAGATGCAGTGTCAGAGTCAGAGTCAGAGTCAGAGTCAGAGTCAGAGTCAGAGTCAGAGACAGAGACAGAGACAGAGACAGAGACAGAGACAGAGACAGAGACAGAGACAGAGGCAGAGACAGAGGCAGATGCAGAGGCTGTGGCAGAGTCAGAGTCAGAGTGAGAGTCAGAGTCAGAGTCAGAGTCAGAGTCAGAGTCAGAGTCAGAGTCAGAGTCAGAGTCAGAGTCAGAGTCAGAGTCAGAGTCAGAGTCAGAGTCAGAGTCAGAGTCAGAGTCAGAGTCAGAGTCAGAGTCAGAGTCAGAGTCAGAGTCAGAGTCAGAGTCAGAGTCAGAGTCAGAGTCAGAGTCAGAGTCAGAGACAGAGACAGAGACAGCGGCATGTGCAGAGGCTGATTCAGAGTCAGAGTCAGAGTCAGAGTCAGAGTCAGAGACAGAGACAGAGACAGCGGCATGTGCAGAGGCTGATTCAGAGTCAGAGTCAGAGTCAGAGTCAGAGTCAGAGTCAGAGTCAGAGTCAGAGTCAGAGTCAGAGTCAGAGTCAGAGTCAGAGTCAGAGTCAGAGTCAGAGTCAGAGACAGAGACAGAGACAGAGACAGAGACAGAGACAGAGACAGAGACAGAGACAGAGATGGAGACAGAGAAAGAGACAGAGACAGAGACAGAGACAGAGACAGAGACAGAGACAGAGACAGAGACAGAGACAGAGACAGAGACAGAGACAGAGACAGAGACAGAGACAGAGACAGAGACAGAGACAGAGACAGAGACAGAGACAGAGACAGAGACAGAGACAGAGACAGAGACAGAGACAGAGACAGAGACAGAGACAGAGTCAGAGACAGAGACAGAGACAGAGACAGAGTCAGAGTCAGAGTCAGAGTCAGAGTCAGAGTCAGAGTCAGAGTCAGAGTCAGAGTCAGAGTCAGAGTCAGAGTCAGAGACAGAGAAAGAGACAGAGTCAGAGACAGAGACAGAGGCAGACAGAGGCAGAGACAGAGGCAGATGCAGAGTCAGAGTCAGAGTCAGAGTCAGAGTCAGAGTCAGAGTCAGAGTCAGAGTCAGAGTCAGAGTCAGAGTCAGAGTCAGAGTCAGAGTCAGAGTCAGAGTCAGAGTCAGAGACAGAGACAGAGACAGAGACAGAGACAGAGACAGAGACAGAGACAGAGACAAAGACAGAGACAGAGACAAAGACAGAGTCAGAGTCAGAGTCAGAGTCAGAGTCAGAGTCAGAGTCAGAGTCAGAGTCAGAGTCAGAGTCAGAGACAGAGACAGAGACAGAGACAGAGACAGAGACAGAGACAGAGATGGAGACAGAGAAAGAGACAGAGACAGAGACAGAGACAGAGACAGAGACAGAGACAGAGACAGAGACAGAGACAGAGACAGAGACAGAGACAGAGACAGAGACAGAGACAGAGACAGAAACAGAGACAGAGACAGAGTCAGAGTCAGAGTCAGAGTCAGAGTCAGAGTCAGAGTCAGAGTCAGAGTCAGAGTCAGAGTCAGAGTCAGAGTCAGAGTCAGAGTCAGAGACAGAGACAGAGACAGAGACAGAGACAGAGACAGAGACAGAGACAGAGACAGAGACAGAGATGGAGACAGAGACAGAGACAGAGACAGAGACAGAGACAGAGACAGAGACAGAGACAGAGACAGAGACAGAGACAGAGACAGAGACAGAGACAGAGACAGAGACAGAGACAGAGACAGAGACAGAGACAGAGACAGAGGCAGACAGAGGCAGAGACAGAGGCAGATGCAGAGGCTGTGGCAGAGTCAGAGTCAGAGACAGAGACAGAGACGGAGGCAGACAGAGGCAGAGACAGAGGCAGATGCAGAGGCTGTGGCAGAGTCAGAGTCAGAGACAGAGACAGAGGCAGAGACAGAGGCAGATGCAGAGGCTGTGGCAGAGTCAGAGTCAGAGTCAGAGTCAGAGTCAGAGTCAGAGTCAGAGTCAGAGTCAGAGTCAGAGTCAGAGTCAGAGTCAGAGTCAGAGTCAGAGTCAGAGTCAGAGTCAGAGTCAGAGTCAGAGTCAGAGTCAGAGTCAGAGTCAGAGTCAGAGTCAGAGTCAGAGTCAGAGTCAGAGTCAGAGTCAGAGTCAGAGTCAGAGTCAGAGTCAGAGTCAGAGTCAGAGTCAGAGTCAGAGTCAGAGTCAGAGTCAGAGTCAGAGTCAGAGTCAGAGTCAGAGTCAGAGTCAGAGTCAGAGTCAGAGTCAGAGTCAGAGTCAGAGTCAGAGTCAGAGTCAGAGTCAGAGTCAGAGTCAGAGTCAGAGTCAGAGTCAGAGTCAGAGTCAGAGTCAGAGTCAGAGTCAGAGTCAGAGTCAGAGTCAGAGTCAGAGTCAGAGTCAGAGTCAGAGTCAGAGTCAGAGTCAGAGTCAGAGTCAGAGTCAGAGTCAGAGTCAGAGTCAGAGTCAGAGTCAGATGACAGAGTCAGAGACAGAGACAGAGACAGAGACAGAGACAGAGACAGAGACAGAGACAGAGACAGAGACAGAGACGGAGACAGAGAAAGAGACAGAGTCAGAGACAGAGACAGAGGCAGACAGAGGCAGAGACAGAGGCAGATGCAGAGTCAGAGTCAGAGTCAGAGTCAGAGTCAGAGTCAGAGTCAGAGTCAGAGTCAGAGTCAGAGTCAGAGTCAGAGTCAGAGTCAGAGTCAGAGACAGAGACAGAGACAGAGACAGAGACAGAGACAGAGACAGAGTCAGAGACAGAGACAGAGACAGAGACAGAGTCAGAGTCAGAGTCAGAGTCAGAGTCAGAGTCAGAGTCAGAGTCAGAGTCAGAGTCAGAGTCAGAGTCAGAGTCAGAGTCAGAGACAGAGACAGAGACAGAGACAGAGACAGAGACAGAGTCAGAGTCAGAGTCAGAGTCAGAGTCAGAGTCAGAGTCAGAGACAGAGAAAGAGACAGAGTCAGAGACAGAGACAGAGGCAGACAGAGGCAGAGACAGAGGCAGATGCAGTGTCAGAGTCAGAGTCAGAGTCAGAGTCAGAGTCAGAGTCAGAGTCAGAGACAGAGACAGAGACAGAGACAGAGACAGAGACAGAGACAGAGACAGAGACAGAGGCAGAGACAGAGGCAGATGCAGAGGCTGTGGCAGAGTCAGAGTCAGAGTGAGAGTCAGAGTCAGAGTCAGAGTCAGAGTCAGAGTCAGAGTCAGAGTCAGAGTCAGAGTCAGAGTCAGAGTCAGAGTCAGAGTCAGAGTCAGAGTCAGAGTCAGAGTCAGAGTCAGAGTCAGAGTCAGAGTCAGAGTCAGAGTCAGAGTCAGAGTCAGAGTCAGAGTCAGAGTCAGAGTCAGAGTCAGAGTCAGAGTCAGAGTCAGAGTCAGAGACAGAGACAGAGACAGCGGCATGTGCAGAGGCTGATTCAGAGTCAGAGTCAGAGTCAGAGTCAGAGTCAGAGACAGAGACAGAGACAGCGGCATGTGCAGAGGCTGATTCAGAGTCAGAGTCAGAGTCAGAGTCAGAGTCAGAGTCAGAGTCAGAGTCAGAGTCAGAGTCAGAGTCAGAGTCAGAGTCAGAGTCAGAGTCAGAGTCAGAGTCAGAGACAGAGACAGAGACAGAGACAGAGACAGAGACAGAGACAGAGACAGAGACAGAGATGGAGACAGAGAAAGAGACAGAGACAGAGACAGAGACAGAGACAGAGACAGAGACAGAGACAGAGACAGAGACAGAGACAGAGACAGAGACAGAGACAGAGACAGAGACAGAGACAGAGACAGAGACAGAGACAGAGACAGAGACAGAGACAGAGACAGAGACAGAGACAGAGACAGAGACAGAGACAGAGTCAGAGACAGAGACAGAGACAGAGACAGAGTCAGAGTCAGAGTCAGAGTCAGAGTCAGAGTCAGAGTCAGAGTCAGAGTCAGAGTCAGAGTCAGAGTCAGAGTCAGAGACAGAGAAAGAGACAGAGTCAGAGACAGAGACAGAGGCAGACAGAGGCAGAGACAGAGGCAGATGCAGAGTCAGAGTCAGAGTCAGAGTCAGAGTCAGAGTCAGAGTCAGAGTCAGAGTCAGAGTCAGAGTCAGAGTCAGAGTCAGAGTCAGAGTCAGAGTCAGAGTCAGAGTCAGAGACAGAGACAGAGACAGAGACAGAGACAGAGACAGAGACAGAGACAGAGACAAAGACAGAGACAGAGACAAAGACAGAGTCAGAGTCAGAGTCAGAGTCAGAGTCAGAGTCAGAGTCAGAGTCAGAGTCAGAGTCAGAGTCAGAGACAGAGACAGAGACAGAGACAGAGACAGAGACAGAGACAGAGATGGAGACAGAGAAAGAGACAGAGACAGAGACAGAGACAGAGACAGAGACAGAGACAGAGACAGAGACAGAGACAGAGACAGAGACAGAGACAGAGACAGAGACAGAGACAGAGACAGAGACAGAGACAGAGACAGAGACAGAGACAGAGACAGAGACAGAGACAGAGACAGAGACAGAGACAGAGACAGAGACAGAGACAGAGACAGAGACAGAGACAGAGACAGAGACAGAGACAGAGACAGAGACAGAGACAGAGTCAGAGACAGAGACAGAGACAGAGACAGAGACAGAGACAGAGACAGAGACAGAGACAGAGACAGATATGGAGACAGAGAAAGAGGCAGAGACAGAGTCAGAGTCAGAGTCAGAGTCAGAGTCAGAGTCAGAGTCAGAGTCAGGGTCAGAGTCAGGGTCAGAGTCAGAGTCAGAGTCAGAGTCAGAGTCAGAGTCAGAGTCAGAGTCAGAGTCAGAGTCAGAGTCAGAGTCAGAGTCAGAGTCAGAGTCAGAGTCAGACTCAGAATCAGAGTCAGAGGCAGATGCAGAAGCTGAGGCACAGTCAGAGTCTGAGTCAGAGGCAGAGTCAGAGTCAGAGTCAGAGACAGAGGCAGAGACAGAGACAGAGACAGAGACAGAGACAGAGACAGAGACAGAGACAGAGACAGAGACAGAGACAGAGACAGAGACAGAGACAGAGACAGAGACAGAGACAGAGACAGAGACAGAGACAGAGACAGAGACAGAGACAGAGACAGAGACAGAGACAGAGACAGAGACAGAGACAGAGTCAGAGACAGAGTCAGAGTCAGAGTCAGAGTCAGAGTCAGAGTCAGAGTCAGAGTCAGAGTCAGAGTCAGAGTCAGAGTCAGAGTCAGAGTCAGAGTCAGAGTCAGAGTCAGAGTCAGAGTCAGAGTCAGAGGCAGATGCAGAGGCTGAGGCACAGTCAGAGTCTGAGACAGAGACAGAGACAGAGACAGAGACAGAGACAGAGACAGAGACAGAGACAGAGACAGAGACAGAGATGGAGACAGAGAAAGAGGCAGAGACAGAGTCAGAGTCAGAGTCAGAGTCAGAGTCAGAGTCAGAGTCAGAGTCAGGGTCAGAGTCAGGGTCAGAGTCAGAGTCAGAGTCAGAGTCAGAGTCAGAGTCAGAGTCAGAGTCAGAGTCAGAGTCAGAGTCAGAGTCAGAGTCAGAGTCAGAGTCAGAGTCAGAGTCAAAGTCAGAGTCAGAGTCAGAGTCAGAGTCAGAGTCAGAGTCAGAGTCAGGGTCAGAGTCAGAGTCAGAGTCAGAGTCAGAGTCAGAGTCAGAGTCAGAGTCAGAGTCAGAGTCAGAGTCAGAGTCAGAGTCAGAGTCAGTGTCAGAGTCAGAGGCAGATGCAGAGGCTGAGGCACAGTCAGAGTCTGAGACAGAGACAGAGACAGAGACAGAGACAGAGACAGAGACAGAGACAGAGATGGAGACAGAGAAAGAGGCAGAGACAGAGACAGAGACAGAGGCAGACAGAGGCAGAGACAGAGGCAGATGCAGAGGCTGTGGCAGAGTCAGAGTCAGAGACAGAGACAGAGACAGAGACAGAGGCAGACAGAGGCAGAGACAGAGGCTGATGCAGAGGCTGTGGCAGAGTCAGAGTCAGAGTCAGAGTCAGAGTCAGAGTCAGAGTCAGAGTCAGAGTCAGAGTCAGAGTCAGAGTCAGAGTCAGAGTCAGAGTCAGAGTCAGAGTCAGAGTCAGAGTCAGAGTCAGAGTCAGAGTCAGAGTCAGAGTCAGAGTCAGAGTCAGAGTCAGAGTCAGAGTCAGAGTCAGAGTCAGAGTCAGAGTCAGAGTCAGAGTCAGAGTCAGAGTCAGAGTCAGAGTCAGAGTCAGAGTCAGAGTCAGAGTCAGAGTCAGAGTCAGAGTCAGAGTCAGAGTCAGAGTCAGAGTCAGAGTCAGAGACAGAGACAGAGACAGAGACAGAGACAGAGACAGAGACAGAGTCAGAGTCAGAGTCAGAGTCAGAGTCAGAGTCAGAGTCAGAGTCAGAGTCAGAGTCAGAGTCAGAGTCAGAGTCAGAGTCAGAGTCAGAGTCAGAGTCAGAGTCAGAGACAGAGACAGAGACAGAGACAGAGACAGAGACAGAGACAGAGACAGAGACAGAGACAGAGACAGATATGGAGACAGAGAAAGAGGCAGAGACAGAGTCAGAGTCAGAGTCAGAGTCAGAGTCAGAGTCAGAGTCAGAGTCAGGGTCAGAGTCAGGGTCAGAGTCAGAGTCAGAGTCAGAGTCAGAGTCAGAGTCAGAGTCAGAGTCAGAGTCAGAGTCAGAGTCAGAGTCAGAGTCAGAGTCAGAGTCAGAGGCAGATGCAGAGGCTGAGGCACAGTCAGAGTCTGAGACAGAGACAGAGACAGAGACAGAGACAGAGACAGAGACAGAGACAGAGACAGAGACAGAGACAGAGACAGAGATGGAGACAGAGAAAGAGGCAGAGACAGAGTCAGAGTCAGAGTCAGAGTCAGAGTCAGAGTCAGAGTCAGAGTCAGAGTCAGGGTCAGAGTCAGGGTCAGAGTCAGAGTCAGAGTCAGAGTCAGAGTCAGAGTCAGAGTCAGAGTCAGAGTCAGAGTCAGAGTCAGAGTCAGAGTCAGAGACAGAGACAGAGACAGAGACAGAGACAGAGACAGAGACAGAGACAGAGACAGAGACAGAGACAGAGACAGAGACAGAGACAGAGACAGAGACAGAGACAGAGACAGAGACAGAGACAGAGACAGAGACAGAGACAGAGACAGAGACAGAGACAGAGACAGAGACAGAGACAGAGACAGAGACAGAGACAGAGACAGAGACAGAGTCAGAGTCAGAGTCAGAGTCAGAGTCAGAGTCAGAGTCAGAGTCAGAGTCAGAGTCAGAGTCAGAGTCAGAGTCAGAGTCAGAGTCAGAGTCAGAGTCAGAGTCAGAGTCAGAGTCAGAGTCAGAGACAGAGTCAGAGTCAGAGTCAGAGTCAGAGTCAGAGTCAGAGTCAGAGTCAGAGTCAGAGTCAGAGTCAGAGACAGAGACGGAGACAGAGACAGAGACAGAGGCAGACAGAGGCAGACAGAGGCAGAGACAGAGTCAGATGCAGAGTCAGAGTCAGAGTCAGAGTCAGAGTCAGAGTCAGAGTCAGAGTCAGAGTCAGAGTCAGAGTCAGAGTCAGAGTCAGAGTCAGAGTCAGAGTCAGAGTCAGAGTCAGAGTCAGAGTCAGAGTCAGAGTCAGAGACAGAGTCAGAGACAGAGACAGAGACAGAGACAGAGACAGAGACAGAGACAGAGACAGAGACAGAGACAGAGACAGAGACAGTGACAGAGACAGAGACAGAGTCAGAGTCAGAGTCAGAGTCAGAGTCAGAGTCAGAGTCAGAGTCAGAGTCAGAGTCAGAGTCAGAGTCCGAGTCAGAGTCAGAGACAGAGTCAGAGTCAGAGTCAGAGTCAGAGTCAGAGTCAGAGTCAGAGTCAGAGTCAGAGTCAGAGTCAGAGTCAGAGTCAGAGTCAGAGTCAGAGACAGAGACAGAGACAGAGACAGAGACAGAGACAGAGACAGAGACAGAGACAGAGACAGAGACAGAGACAGAGACAGAGACAGAGACAGAGACAGAGACAGAGACAGAGACAGAGACAGAGACAGAGACAGAGACAGAGACAGAGACAGAGACAGAGACAGAGACAGAGACAGAGACAGAGACAGAGACAGAGACAGAGACAGAGACAGAGACAGAGACAGAGACAGAGACAGAGACAGAGACAGAGACAGAGACAGAGACAGAGACAGAGACAGAGACAGAGACAGAGACAGAGACAGAGACAGAGACAGAGACAGAGACAGAGACAGAGACAGAGACAGAGACAGAGACAGAGACAGAGACAGAGACAGAGACAGAGACAGAGACAGAGACAGAGACAGAGGCAGACAGAGGCAGAGACAGAGGCAGAGTCAGAGGCAGAGACAGAGACAGAGACAGGCAACAGAGACAGAGATAGACAGAGACAGAGGCAGATGCAGAGGCTGAGGCACAGTCAGAGTCTGAGTCAGAGTCAGAGTCAGAGTCAGAGACAGAGGCAGAGACAGAGACAGAGACAGAGACAGATACAGAGACAGAGACAGAGACAGAGACAGAGACAGAGTCAGAGTCAGAGTCAGAGACAGAGTCAGAGTCAGAGGCAGAGACAGAGACAGAGACAGGCAACAGAGACGGAGATAGACAGAGACAGAGGCAGATGCAGAGGCTGAGGCACAGTCAGAGTCTGAGTCAGAGTCAGAGTCAGAGTCAGAGACAGAGGCAGAGACAGAGACAGAGACAGAGACAGAGACAGAGACAGAGACAGAGACAGAGACAGAGACAGAGACAGAGACAGAGTCAGAGTCAGAGTCAGAGTCAGAGTCAGAGTCAGAGTCAGAGTCAGAGTCAGAGTCAGAGTCAGAGTCAGAGTCCGAGTCAGAGTCAGAGACAGAGTCAGAGTCAGAGTCAGAGTCAGAGTCAGAGTCAGAGTCAGAGTCAGAGTCAGAGTCAGAGTCAGAGTCAGAGTCAGAGTCAGAGTCAGAGTCAGAGTCAGAGTCAGAGTCAGAGTCAGAGTCAGAGTCAGAGTCAGAGTCAGAGTCAGAGTCAGAGTCAGAGTCAGAGTCAGAGGCAGATGCAGAGGCTGAGGCACAGTCAGAGTCAGAGTCAGAGTCAGAGTCAGAGTCAGAGTCAGAGACAGAGACAGAGACAGAGACAGAGACAGAGACAGAGACAGAGACAGAGACAGAGACAGAGACAGAGACAGAGACAGAGACAGAGACAGAGACAGAGACAGAGACAGAGACAGAGACAGAGACAGAGACAGAGACAGAGACAGAGACAGAGACAGAGACAGAGACAGAGACAGAGACAGAGACAGAGACAGAGACAGAGACAGAGACAGAGACAGAGACAGAGACAGAGACAGAGACAGAGACAGAGTCAGAGACAGAGTCAGAGACAGAGACAGAGGCAGAGACAGAGACAGAGACAGAGACAGAGACAGAGACAGAGACAGAGACAGAGACAGAGTCAGAGTCAGAGTCAGAGTCAGAGTCAGAGTCAGAGTCAGAGTCAGAGTCAGAGTCAGAGTCAGAGTCAGAGTCAGAGTCAGAGTCAGAGTCAGAGTCAGAGTCAGAGTCAGAGTCAGAGTCAGAGTCAGAGTCAGAGTCAGAGTCAGAGTCAGAGTCAGAGTCAGAGTCAGAGTCAGAGTCAGAGTCAGAGTCAGAGACAGAGACAGAGACAGAGACAGAGACAGAGACAGAGATGGAGACAGAGAAAGAGGCAGAGACAGAGACAGAGACAGAGGCAGACAGAGGCAGAGACAGAGGCAGATGCAGAGGCTGTGGCAGAGTCAGAGTCAGAGACAGAGACAGAGACAGAGACAGAGACAGAGACAGAGGCAGGCAGAGGCAGAGACAGAGGCAGATGCAGAGGCTGTGGCAGAGTCAGAGTCAGAGTCAGAGTCAGAGTCAGAGTCAGAGTCAGAGTCAGAGTCAGAGTCAGAGTCAGAGTCAGAGTCAGAGTCAGAGTCAGAGTCAGAGTCAGAGTCAGAGTCAGAGTCAGAGTCAGAGTCCTTGTCAGAGTCAGAGTCAGAGTCAGAGTCAGAGTCAGAGTCAGAGTCAGAGTCAGAGTCAGAGTCAGAGTCAGAGTCAGAGTCAGAGTCAGAGTCAGAATCAGAGTCAGAGGCAGATGCAGAGGCTGAGGCACAGTCAGAGTCTGAGTCAGAGGCAGAGTCAGAGTCAGAGTCAGAGTCAGAGACAGAGGCAGAGACAGAGACAGAGACAGAGACAGAGACAGAGACAGAGACAGAGACAGAGACAGAGACAGAGACAGAGACAGAGACAGAGACAGAGACAGAGACAGAGACAGAGACAGAGACAGAGACAGAGACAGAGACAGAGACAGAGACAGAGACAGAGACAGAGACAGAGTCAGAGTCAGAGTCAGAGTCAGAGTCAGAGTCAGAGTCAGAGTCAGAGTCAGAGACAGAGACGGAGACAGAGACAGAGACAGAGGCAGACAGAGGCAGAGACAGAGGCAGATGCAGAGTCAGAGTCAGAGTCAGAGTCAGAGTCAGAGTCAGAGTCAGAGTCAGAGTCAGAGGCAGATGCAGAGGCTGAGGCACAGTCAGAGTCAGAGTCAGAGTCAGAGTCAGAGTCAGAGTCAGAGTCAGAGTCAGAGTCAGAGTCAGAGGCAGATGCAGAGGCTAAGGCACAGTCAGAGTCTGAGTCAGAGGCAGAGTCAGAGTCAGAGTCAGAGTCAGAGTCAGAGTCAGAGTCAGAGTCAGAGTCAGAGTCAGAGTCAGAGTCAGAGTCAGAGTCAGAGTCAGAGTCAGAGTCAGAGTCAGAGTCAGAGTCAGAGTCAGAGTCAGAGTCAGAGTCAGAGTCAGAGTCAGAGTCAGAGTCAGAGTCAGAGTCAGAGTCAGAGTCAAAGTCAGAGTCAGAGTCAGAGTCAGAGTCAGAGTCAGAGTCAGAGTCAGGGTCAGAGTCAGAGTCAGAGTCAGAGTCAGAGTCAGAGTCAGAGTCAGAGTCAGAGTCAGAGTCAGAGTCAGAGTCAGAGTCAGAGTCAGAGTCAGTGTCAGAGTCAGAGGCAGATGCAGAGGCTGAGGCACAGTCAGAGTCTGAGACAGAGACAGAGACAGAGACAGAGACAGAGACAGAGACAGAGATGGAGACAGAGAAAGAGGCAGAGACAGAGACAGAGACAGAGGCAGACAGAGGCAGAGACAGAGGCAGATGCAGAGGCTGTGGCAGAGTCAGAGTCAGAGACAGAGACAGAGACAGAGACAGAGGCAGACAGAGGCAGAGACAGAGGCTGATGCAGAGGCTGTGGCAGAGTCAGAGTCAGAGTCAGAGTCAGAGTCAGAGTCAGAGTCAGAGTCAGAGTCAGAGTCAGAGTCAGAGTCAGAGTCAGAGTCAGAGTCAGAGTCAGAGTCAGAGTCAGAGTCAGAGTCAGAGTCAGAGTCAGAGTCAGAGTCAGAGTCAGAGTCAGAGTCAGAGTCAGAGTCAGAGTCAGAGTCAGAGTCAGAGTCAGAGTCAGAGTCAGAGTCAGAGTCAGAGTCAGAGTCAGAGTCAGAGTCAGAGTCAGAGTCAGAGTCAGAGTCAGAGTCAGAGTCAGAGTCAGAGTCAGAGTCAGAGACAGAGACAGAGACAGAGACAGAGACAGAGACAGAGACAGAGTCAGAGTCAGAGTCAGAGTCAGAGTCAGAGTCAGAGTCAGAGTCAGAGTCAGAGTCAGAGTCAGAGTCAGAGTCAGAGTCAGAGTCAGAGTCAGAGTCAGAGACAGAGACAGAGACAGAGACAGAGACAGAGACAGAGACAGAGACAGAGACAGAGACAGAGACAGAGACAGAGACAGAGACAGAGACAGAGACAGAGACAGAGACAGAGACAGAC
The DNA here is from genome assembly GCA_945859555.1 of Megachile ligniseca. Taxonomy (NCBI): domain Eukaryota; kingdom Metazoa; phylum Arthropoda; class Insecta; order Hymenoptera; family Megachilidae; genus Megachile; species Megachile ligniseca. Next base: position 202,225 of record OX243788.1, read on the forward strand.
ACAGAGACAGAGACAGAGACAGAGACAGAGACAGAGACAGAGACAGAGTCAGAGTCAGAGTCAGAGTCAGAGTCAGAGTCAGAGTCAGAGTCAGAGTCAGAGGCAGATGCAGAGGCTGAGGCACAGTCAGAGTCTGAGACAGAGACAGAGTCAGAGTCAGAGTCAGAGTCAGAGTCAGAGTCAGAGTCAGAGTCAGAGACAGAGACAGAGACAGAGACAGAGACAGAGACAGAGACAGAGTCAGAGTCAGAGTCAGAGTCAGAGTCAGAGTCAGAGTCAGAGTCAGAGTCAGAGTCAGAGTCAGAGTCAGAGTCAGAGTCAGAGTCAGAGTCAGAGTCAGAGTCAGAGTCAGAGTCAGAGTCAGAGTCAGAGTCAGAGTCAGAGACAGAGACAGAGACAGAGACAGAGACAGAGACAGAGACAGAGACAGAGACAGAGACAGAGACAGAGACAGAGACAGAGACAGAGACAGAGACAGAGACAGAGTCAGAGTCAGAGTCAGAGTCAGAGTCAGAGTCAGAGTCAGAGTCAGAGTCAGAGACAGAGACGGAGACAGAGACAGAGACAGAGGCAGACAGAGGCAGAGACAGAGGCAGAGACAGAGTCAGAGACAGAGTCAGAGTCAGAGTCAGAGTCAGAGTCAGAGTCAGAGTCAGAGTCAGAGTCCGAGTCAGAGTCCGAGTCAGAGACAGAGACAGAGACAGAGACAGAGACAGAGACAGAGACAGAGACAGAGACAGAGACAGAGTCAGAGTCAGAGTCAGAGTCAGAGTCAGGGTCAGGGTCAGAGTCAGAGTCAGAGTCAGAGTCAGAGTCAGAGTCAGAGTCAGAGTCAGAGTCAGAGTCAGAGTCAGAGTCAGAGTCAGAGTCAGAGTCAGAGTCAGAGGCAGATGCAGAGGCTGAGGCACAGTCAGAGTCTGAGACAGAGACAGAGACAGAGACAGAGACAGAGACAGAGACAGAGACAGAGATGGAGACAGAGAAAGAGGCAGAGACAGAGACAGAGACAGAGGCAGACAGAGGCAGAGACAGAGGCAGATGCAGAGGCTGTGGCAGAGTCAGAGTCAGAGACAGAGACAGAGACAGAGACAGAGGCAGACAGAGGCAGAGACAGAGGCTGATGCAGAGGCTGTGGCAGAGTCAGAGTCAGAGTCAGAGTCAGAGTCAGAGTCAGAGTCAGAGTCAGAGTCAGAGTCAGAGTCAGAGTCAGAGTCAGAGTCAGAGTCAGAGTCAGAGTCAGAGTCAGAGTCAGAGTCAGAGTCAGAGTCAGAGTCAGAGTCAGAGTCAGAGTCAGAGTCAGAGTCAGAGTCAGAGTCAGAGTCAGAGTCAGAGTCAGAGTCAGAGTCAGAGTCAGAGTCAGAGTCAGAGTCAGAGTCAGAGTCAGAGTCAGAGTCAGAGTCAGAGTCAGAGTCAGAGTCAGAGTCAGAGTCAGAGTCAGAGTCAGAGTCAGAGTCAGAGACAGAGACAGAGACAGAGACAGAGACAGAGACAGAGACAGAGTCAGAGTCAGAGTCAGAGTCAGAGTCAGAGTCAGAGTCAGAGTCAGAGTCAGGGTCAGAGTCAGAGTCAGAGTCAGAGTCAGAGTCAGAGTCAGAGTCAGAGGCAGATGCAGAGGCTGAGGCACAGTCAGAGTCTGAGACAGAGACAGAGACAGAGACAGAGACAGAGACAGAGACAGAGACAGAGACAGAGATGGAGACAGAGAAAGAGGCAGAGACAGAGACAGAGACAGAGGCAGACAGAGGCAGAGACAGAGGCAGATGCAGAGGCTGTGGCAGAGTCAGAGTCAGAGACAGAGACAGAGACAGAGACAGAGACAGAGACAGACAGAGGCAGAGACAGAGGCTGATGCAGAGGCTGTGGCAGAGTCAGAGTCAGAGTCAGAGTCAGAGTCAGAGTCAGAGTCAGAGTCAGAGTCAGAGTCAGAGACAGAGACAGAGACAGAGACAGAGACAGAGACAGAGACAGAGACAGAGACAGAGACAGAGACAGAGACAGAGACAGAGACAGAGACAGAGACAGAGACAGAGACAGAGACAGAGACAGAGACAGAGACAGAGACAGAGACAGAGACAGAGACAGAGACAGAGACAGAGACAGAGACAGAGACAGAGACAGAGACAGAGACAGAGACAGAGACAGAGACAGAGACAGAGACAGAGACAGAGACAGAGATGGAGACAGAGACAGAGACAGAGACAGAGACAGAGACAGACACAGAGACAGAGACAGAGACAGAGACAGAGACAGAGACAGAGACAGAGTCAGAGTCAGAGTCAGAGTCAGAGTCAGAGTCAGAGTCAGAGTCAGAGTCAGAGGCAGATGCACAGGCTGAGGCACAGTCAGAGTCTGAGACAGAGACAGAGTCAGAGTCAGAGTCAGAGTCAGAGTCAGAGTCAGAGTCAGAGTCAGAGTCAGAGTCAGAGTCAGAGTCAGAGTCAGAGTCAGAGTCAGAGTCAGAGTCAGAGTCAGAGTCAGAGTCAGAGTCAGAGTCAGAGTCAGAGTCAGAGTCAGAGTCAGAGTCAGAGTCAGAGTCAGAGTCAGAGTCAGAGTCAGAGTCAGAGTCAGAGTCAGAGTCAGAGTCAGAGTCAGAGTCAGAGTCAGAGTCAGAGTCAGAGTCAGAGTCAGAGTCAGAGTCAGAGTCAGAGTCAGAGTCAGAGTCAGGGTCAGAGTCAGAGTCAGAGTCAGAGTCAGAGTCAGAGTCAGAGTCAGAGGCAGATGCAGAGGCTGAGGCACAGTCAGAGTCTGAGACAGAGACAGAGACAGAGACAGAGACAGAGACAGAGACAGAGACAGAGATGGAGACAGAGAAAGAGGCAGAGACAGAGACAGAGACAGAGGCAGACAGAGGCAGAGACAGAGGCAGATGCAGAGGCTGTGGCAGAGTCAGAGTCAGAGACAGAGACAGAGACAGAGACAGAGGCAGACAGAGGCAGAGACAGAGGCTGATGCAGAGGCTGTGGCAGAGTCAGAGTCAGAGTCAGAGTCAGAGTCAGAGTCAGAGTCAGAGTCAGAGTCAGAGTCAGAGACGGAGACGGAGACAGAGACAGAGACAGAGACAGACACAGAGACAGAGACAGAGACAGAGACAGAGACAGAGACAGAGACAGAGACAGAGACAGAGACAGAGACAGAGACAGAGACAGAGACAGAGACAGAGACAGAGTCAGAGTCAGAGTCAGAGGCAGATGCAGAGGCTGAGGCACAGTCAGAGTCTGAGACAGAGACAGAGACAGAGACAGAGACAGAGACAGAGACAGAGACAGAGATGGAGACAGAGAAAGAGGCAGAGACAGAGACAGAGACAGAGGCAGACAGAGGCAGAGACAGAGGCAGATGCAGAGGCTGTGGCAGAGTCAGAGTCAGAGTCAGAGTCAGAGTCAGAGTCAGAGTCAGAGTCAGAGTCAGAGTCAGAGTCAGAGTCAGAGTCAGAGTCAGAGTCAGAGTCAGAGTCAGAGTCAGAGTCCGAGTCCGAGTCCGAGTCAGAGTCAGAGTCAGAGTCAGCGTCAGAGTCAGAGTCAGAGTCAGAGTCAGAGTCAGAGTCAGAGTCAGAGTCAGAGTCAGAGTCAGAGTCAGAGTCAGAGTCAGAGTCAGAGTCAGAGTCAGAGTCAGAGTCAGAGTCAGAGACAGAGACAGAGACAGAGACAGAGACAGAGACAGAGACAGAGTCAGAGTCAGAGTCAGAGTCAGAGTCAGAGTCAGAGTCAGAGTCAGAGTCAGAGTCAGAGTCAGAGTCAGAGTCACAGTCAGAGTCAGAGTCAGAGTCAGAGTCAGAGACAGAGACAGAGACAGAGACAGAGACAGAGACAGAGACAGAGACAGAGACAGAGACAGAGACGGAGACAGAGACAGAGACAGAGACAGAGACAGAGACAGAGACAGAGACAGAGACAGAGACAGAGACAGAGACAGAGACAGAGACAGAGACAGAGACAGAGACAGAGACAGAGACAGAGACAGAGACAGAGACAGAGACAGAGACAGAGACAGAGACAGAGACAGAGACAGAGACAGAGACAGAGACAGAGACAGAGACAGAGACAGAGACAGAGACAGAGACAGAGACAGAGACAGAGACAGAGACAGAGACAGAGACAGAGACAGAGACAGAGGCAGACAGAGGCAGAGACAGAGGCAGATGCAGAGTCAGAGTCAGAGACAGAGTCAGAGTCAGAGGCAGAGACAGAGACAGAGACAGCAACAGAGACAGAGATAGACAGAGACAGAGGCAGATGCAGAGGCTGAGGCACAGTCAGAGTCAGAGTCAGAGTCAGAGTCAGAGTCAGAGTCAGAGTCAGAGTCAGAGTCAGAGTCAGAGTCAGAGTCAGAGTCAGAGTCAGAGACAGAGACAGAGACAGAGACAGAGACAGAGACAGAGACAGAGTCAGAGTCAGAGTCAGAGTCAGAGTCAGAGTCAGAGTCAGAGTCAGAGTCAGAGTCAGAGACAGAGACAGAGACAGAGACAGAGACAGAGACAGAGACAGAGACAGAGACAGAGACAGAGACAGAGACAGAGACAGAGACAGAGACAGAGACAGAGACAGAGACAGAGACAGAGACAGAGACAGAGACAGAGACAGAGACAGAGACAGAGACAGAGACAGAGACAGAGACAGAGACAGAGACAGAGACAGAGACAGAGACAGAGACAGAGACAGAGACAGAGACAGAGACAGAGACAGAGACAGAGACAGAGACAGAGACAGAGACAGAGACAGAGACAGAGACAGAGACAGAGACAGAGACAGAGACAGAGACAGAGACAGAGACAGAGACAGAGACAGAGACAGAGACAGAGACAGAGACAGAGACAGAGACAGAGACAGAGACAGAGACAGAGACAGAGACAGAGACAGAGACAGAGACAGAGACAGAGACAGAGACAGAGACAGAGACAGAGACAGAGACAGAGACAGAGACAGAGACAGAGACAGAGACAGAGACAGAGACAGAGACAGAGACAGAGACAGAGACAGAGACAGAGACAGAGACAGAGACAGAGACAGAGACAGAGACAGAGACAGAGACAGAGACAGAGACAGAGACAGAGACAGAGACAGAGACAGAGACAGAGACAGAGACAGAGACAGAGACAGAGACAGAAACAGAGACAGAGACAGAGACAGAGACAGAGATGGAGACAGAGACAGAGGCAGACAGAGGCAGAGACAGAGGCAGATGCAGAGGCTGTGGCAGAGTCAGAGTCAGAGACAGAGACAGAGACAGAGGCAGACAGAGGCAGAGACAGAGGCAGATGCAGAGGCTGTGGCAGAGTCAGAGTCAGAGACAGAGACAGAGACAGAGGCAGACAGAGGCAGAGACAGAGGCAGATGCAGAGGCTGTGGCAGAGTCAGAGTCAGAGACAGAGTCAGAGTCAGAGTCAGAGTCAGAGTCAGAGTCAGAGTCAGAGTCAGAGTCAGAGTCAGAGTCAGAGTCAGAGTCAGAGTCAGAGTCAGAGTCAGAGTCAGAGTCAGAGTCAGAGTCAGAGTCAGAGTCAGAGTCAGAGTCAGAGTCAGAGTCAGAGTCAGAGTCAGAGTCAGAGTCAGAGTCAGAGTCAGAGACAGAGACAGAGACAGAGACAGAGACAGAGACAGAGACAGAGACAGAGACAGAGACAGAGACAGAGACAGAGACAGAGACAGAGACAGAGACAGAGACAGAGACAGAGACAGAGACAGAGACAGAGTCAGAGTCAGAGTCAGAGTCAGAGTCAGAGTCAGAGTCAGAGTCAGAGTCAGAGACAGAGACGGAGACAGAGACAGAGACAGAGGCAGACAGAGGCAGAGACAGAGGCAGAGACAGAGTCAGAGACAGAGTCAGAGTCAGAGTCAGAGTCAGAGTCAGAGTCAGAGTCAGAGTCAGAGTCCGAGTCAGAGTCCGAGTCAGAGACAGAGACAGAGACAGAGACAGAGACAGAGACAGAGACAGAGACAGAGACAGAGACAGAGACAGAGACAGAGACAGAGTCAGAGTCAGAGTCAGAGTCAGAGTCAGGGTCAGGGTCAGAGTCAGAGTCAGAGTCAGAGTCAGAGTCAGAGTCAGAGTCAGAGTCAGAGTCAGAGTCAGAGTCAGAGTCAGAGTCAGAGTCAGAGTCAGAGTCAGAGTCAGAGGCAGATGCAGAGGCTGAGGCACAGTCAGAGTCTGAGACAGAGACAGAGACAGAGACAGAGACAGAGACAGAGACAGAGACAGAGATGGAGACAGAGAAAGAGGCAGAGACAGAGACAGAGACAGAGGCAGACAGAGGCAGAGACAGAGGCTGATGCAGAGGCTGTGGCAGAGTCAGAGTCAGAGTCAGAGTCAGAGTCAGAGTCAGAGTCAGAGTCAGAGTCAGAGTCAGAGTCAGAGTCAGAGTCAGAGTCAGAGTCAGAGTCAGAGTCAGAGTCAGAGTCAGAGTCAGAGTCAGAGTCAGAGTCAGAGTCAGAGTCAGAGTCAGAGTCAGAGTCAGAGTCAGAGACAGAGACAGAGACAGAGACAGAGACAGAGACAGAGACAGAGACAGAGACAGAGACAGAGACAGAGACAGAGACAGAGACAGAGACAGAGACAGAGACAGAGACAGAGACAGAGACAGAGACAGAGACAGAGACAGAGACAGAGACAGAGACAGAGACAGAGACAGAGACAGAGACAGAGACAGAGACAGAGACAGAGACAGAGATGGAGACAGAGACAGAGACAGAGACAGAGACAGAGACAGAGACAGAGACAGACACAGAGACAGAGACAGAGACAGAGACAGAGACAGAGTCAGAGTCAGAGTCAGAGTCAGAGTCAGAGTCAGAGTCAGAGTCAGAGTCAGAGGCAGATGCACAGGCTGAGGCACAGTCAGAGTCTGAGACAGAGACAGAGTCAGAGTCAGAGTCAGAGTCAGAGTCAGAGTCAGAGTCAGAGTCAGAGTCAGAGTCAGAGTCAGAGTCAGAGTCAGAGACAGAGACGGAGACAGAGACAGAGACAGAGGCAGACAGAGGCAGAGACAGAGGCAGAGACAGAGTCAGAGTCAGAGGCAGATGCAGAGGCTAAGGCACAGTCAGAGTCTGAGTCAGAGGCAGAGTCAGAGTCAGAGTCAGAGTCAGAGTCAGAGTCAGAGTCAGAGTCAGAGTCAGAGTCAGAGTCAGAGTCAGAGTCAGAGTCAGAGTCAGAGTCAGAGTCAGAGTCAGAGTCAGAGGCAGATGCAGAGGCTGAGGCACAGTCAGAGTCAGAGTCAGAGTCAGAGTCAGAGGCAGATGCAGAGGCTGAGGCACAGTCAGAGGCAGAGTCAGAGTCAGAGTCAGAGACAGAGGCAGAGACAGAGACAGAGACAGAGACAGAGACAGAGACAGAGACAGAGACAGAGACAGAGTCAGAGTCAGAGTCAGAGTCAGAGTCAGAGTCAGAGTCAGAGTCAGGGTCAGAGTCAGAGTCAGAGTCAGAGTCAGAGTCAGAGTCAGAGTCAGAGTCAGAGTCAGAGTCAGAGTCAGAGTCAGAGTCAGAGTCAGAGTCAGAGGCAGATGTAGAGGCTGAGGCACAGTCAGAGTCTGAGACAGAGACAGAGACAGAGACAGAGACAGAGACAGAGACAGAGACAGAGATGGAGACAGAGAAAGAGGCAGAGACAGAGACAGAGACAGAGGCAGACAGAGGCAGAGACAGAGGCAGATGCAGAGGCTGTGGCAGAGTCAGAGTCAGAGACAGAGACAGAGACAGAGACAGAGGCAGACAGAGGCAGAGACAGAGGCTGATGCAGAGGCTGTGGCAGAGTCAGAGTCAGAGTCAGAGTCAGAGTCAGAGTCAGAGTCAGAGTCAGAGTCAGAGTCAGAGTCAGAGTCAGAGTCAGAGTCAGAGTCAGAGTCAGAGTCAGAGTCAGAGTCAGAGTCAGAGTCAGAGTCAGAGTCAGAGTCAGAGTCAGAGTCAGAGTCAGAGTCAGAGTCAGAGTCAGAGTCAGAGTCAGAGTCAGAGTCAGAGTCAGAGTCAGAGTCAGAGTCAGAGTCAGAGGCAGATGCAGAGGCTGAGGCACAGTCAGAGTCAGAGTCAGAGTCAGAGTCAGAGGCAGATGCAGAGGCTGAGGCACAGTCAGAGGCAGAGTCAGAGTCAGAGTCAGAGACAGAGGCAGAGACAGAGACAGAGACAGAGACAGAGACAGAGACAGAGACAGAGACAGAGACAGAGACAGAGACAGAGACAGAGACAGACACAGAGACAGAGACAGAGACAGAGACAGAGACAGAGACAGAGACAGAGTCAGAGTCAGAGTCAGAGTCAGAGTCAGAGTCAGAGTCAGAGTCAGAGTCAGAGTCAGAGGCAGATGCACAGGCTGAGGCACAGTCAGAGTCTGAGACAGAGACAGAGTCAGAGTCAGAGTCAGAGTCAGAGTCAGAGTCAGAGTCAGAGTCAGAGTCAGAGTCAGAGTCAGAGTCAGAGTCAGAGTCAGAGACAGAGACGGAGACAGAGACAGAGACAGAGGCAGACAGAGGCAGAGACAGAGGCAGAGACAGAGTCAGAGTCAGAGGCAGATGCAGAGGCTAAGGCACAGTCAGAGTCTGAGTCAGAGGCAGAGTCAGAGTCAGAGTCAGAGTCAGAGTCAGAGTCAGAGTCAGAGTCAGAGTCAGAGTCAGAGTCAGAGTCAGAGTCAGAGTCAGAGTCAGAGTCAGAGTCAGAGTCAGAGTCAGAGTCAGAGTCAGAGTCAGAGTCAGAGTCAGAGTCAGAGTCAGAGGCAGATGCAGAGGCTGAGGCACAGTCAGAGTCAGAGTCAGAGTCAGAGTCAGAGGCAGATGCAGAGGCTGAGGCACAGTCAGAGGCAGAGTCAGAGTCAGAGTCAGAGACAGAGGCAGAGACAGAGACAGAGACAGAGACAGAGACAGAGACAGAGACAGAGACAGAGTCAGAGTCAGAGTCAGAGTCAGAGTCAGAGTCAGAGTCAGAGTCAGGGTCAGAGTCAGAGTCAGAGTCAGAGTCAGAGTCAGAGTCAGAGTCAGAGTCAGAGTCAGAGTCAGAGTCAGAGTCAGAGTCAGAGTCAGAGTCAGAGTCAGAGTCAGAGTCAGAGGCAGATGTAGAGGCTGAGGCACAGTCAGAGTCTGAGACAGAGACAGAGACAGAGACAGAGACAGAGACAGAGACAGAGACAGAGATGGAGACAGAGAAAGAGGCAGAGACAGAGACAGAGACAGAGGCAGACAGAGGCAGAGACAGAGGCAGATGCAGAGGCTGTGGCAGAGTCAGAGTCAGAGACAGAGACAGAGACAGAGACAGAGGCAGACAGAGGCAGAGACAGAGGCTGATGCAGAGGCTGTGGCAGAGTCAGAGTCAGAGTCAGAGTCAGAGTCAGAGTCAGAGTCAGAGTCAGAGTCAGAGTCAGAGACAGAGACAGAGACAGAGACAGAGACAGAGACAGAGACAGAGACAGAGACAGAGACAGAGACAGAGACAGAGACAGAGACAGAGACAGAGACAGAGACAGAGACAGAGACAGAGACAGAGACAGAGACAGAGACAGAGACAGAGACAGAGACAGAGACAGAGACAGAGACAGAGACAGAGACAGAGACAGAGACAGAGACAGAGACAGAGACAGAGACAGAGACAGAGACAGAGACAGAGACAGAGACAGAGACAGAGACAGAGACAGAGACAGAGATGGAGACAGAGACAGAGACAGAGACAGAGACAGAGACAGAGACAGAGACAGACACAGAGACAGAGACAGAGACAGAGACAGAGACAGAGTCAGAGTCAGAGTCAGAGTCAGAGTCAGAGTCAGAGTCAGAGTCAGAGTCAGAGGCAGATGCAGAGGCTGAGGCACAGTCAGAGTCTGAGACAGAGACAGAGTCAGAGTCAGAGTCAGAGTCAGAGTCAGAGTCAGAGTCAGAGTCAGAGACAGAGACAGAGACAGAGACAGAGACAGAGACAGAGACAGAGTCAGACAGAGGCAGAGACAGAGGCAGAGACAGAGTCAGAGACAGAGTCAGAGTCAGAGTCAGAGTCAGAGTCAGAGTCAGAGTCAGAGTCAGAGTCAGAGTCAGAGTCAGAGTCAGAGTCAGAGTCAGAGTCAGAGTCAGAGTCCGAGTCAGAGTCCGAGTCAGAGACAGAGACAGAGACAGAGACAGAGACAGAGACAGAGACAGAGACAGAGACAGAGACAGAGACAGAGACAGAGACAGAGACAGAGACAGAGACAGAGACAGAGACAGAGACAGAGACAGAGACAGAGACAGAGACAGAGACAGAGACAGAGACAGAGACAGAGACAGAGACAGAGACAGAGACAGAGACAGAGACAGAGACAGAGACAGAGACAGAGACAGAGTCAGAGTCAGAGTCAGAGTCAGAGTCAGAGTCAGAGTCAGAGTCAGAGTCAGAGTCAGAGTCAGAGTCAGAGTCAGAGTCAGAGACAGAGACGGAGACGGAGACAGAGACAGAGGCAGACAGAGGCAGAGACAGAGGCAGAGACAGAGTCAGAGTCAGAGGCAGATGCAGAGGCTAAGGCACAGTCAGAGTCTGAGTCAGAGGCAGAGTCAGAGTCAGAGTCAGAGTCAGAGTCAGAGTCAGAGTCAGAGTCAGAGTCAGAGTCAGAGTCAGAGTCAGAGTCAGAGTCAGAGTCAGAGTCAGAGTCAGAGTCAGAGTCAGAGTCAGAGTCAGAGTCAGAGTCAGAGTCAGAGTCAGAGTCAGAGTCAGAGTCAGAGTCAGAGTCAGAGTCAGAGTCAGAGTCAGAGTCAGAGTCAGAGTCAGAGTCAGAGTCAGAGTCAGAGTCAGAGTCAGAGTCAGAGTCAGAGTCAGAGTCAGAGTCAGAGTCAGAGTCAGAGTCAGAGTCAGAGTCAGAGTCAGAGTCAGAGTCAGGGTCAGGGTCAGAGTCAGAGTCAGAGTCAGAGTCAGAGTCAGAGTCAGAGTCAGAGTCAGAGTCAGAGTCAGAGTCAGAGTCAGAGTCAGAGTCAGAGTCAGAGGCAGATGCAGAGGCTGAGGCACAGTCAGAGTCTGAGACAGAGACAGAGACAGAGACAGAGACAGAGACAGAGACAGAGACAGAGACAGAGACAGAGATGGAGACAGAGAAAGAGGCAGAGACAGAGACAGAGACAGAGGCAGACAGAGGCAGAGACAGAGGCAGATGCAGAGGCTGTGGCAGAGTCAGAGTCAGAGACAGAGACAGAGACAGAGACAGAGGCAGACAGAGGCAGAGACAGAGGCTGATGCAGAGGCTGTGGCAGAGTCAGAGTCAGAGTCAGAGTCAGAGTCAGAGTCAGAGTCAGAGTCAGAGTCAGAGTCAGAGTCAGAGTCAGAGTCAGAGTCAGAGTCAGAGTCAGAGTCAGAGTCAGAGTCAGAGTCAGAGTCAGAGTCAGAGTCAGAGTCAGAGTCCGAGTCAGAGTCAGAGTCAGAGTCAGAGTCAGAGTCAGAGTCAGAGTCAGAGTCAGAGTCAGAGTCAGAGTCAGAGACAGAGACAGAGACAGAGACAGAGACAGAGACAGAGACAGAGACAGAGACAGAGACAGAGACAGAGACAGAGACAGAGACAGAGACAGAGACAGAGACAGAGACAGAGACAGAGACAGAGACAGAGACAGAGACAGAGACAGAGACAGAGACAGAGACAGAGACAGAGACGGAGACGGAGACAGAGACAGAGACAGAGACAGACACAGAGACAGAGACAGAGACAGAGACAGAGACAGAGACAGAGACAGAGACAGAGTCAGAGTCAGAGTCAGAGTCAGAGTCAGAGTCAGAGTCAGAGTCAGAGTCAGAGTCAGAGGCAGATGCAGAGGCTGAGGCACAGTCAGAGTCTGAGACAGAGACAGAGACAGAGACAGAGACAGAGACAGAGACAGAGACAGAGACAGAGATGGAGACAGAGAAAGAGGCAGAGACAGAGACAGAGACAGAGGCAGACAGAGGCAGAGACAGAGGCAGATGCAGAGGCTGTGGCAGAGTCAGAGTCAGAGTCAGAGTCAGAGTCAGAGTCAGAGTCAGAGTCAGAGTCAGAGTCAGAGTCAGAGTCAGAGTCAGAGTCAGAGTCAGAGTCAGAGTCAGAGTCAGAGTCAGAGTCCGAGTCCGAGTCCGAGTCAGAGTCAGAGTCAGAGTCAGCGTCAGAGTCAGAGTCAGAGTCAGAGTCAGAGTCAGAGTCAGAGTCAGAGTCAGAGTCAGAGTCAGAGTCAGAGTCAGAGTCAGAGTCAGAGTCAGAGTCAGAGTCAGAGTCAGAGACAGAGACAGAGACAGAGACAGAGACAGAGACAGAGACAGAGTCAGAGTCAGAGTCAGAGTCAGAGTCAGAGTCAGAGTCAGAGTCAGAGTCAGAGTCAGAGTCAGAGTCAGAGTCAGAGTCAGAGTCAGAGTCAGAGTCAGAGTCAGAGACAGAGACAGAGACAGAGACAGAGACAGAGACAGAGACAGAGACAGAGACAGAGACAGAGACGGAGACGGAGACAGAGACAGAGACAGAGACAGAGACAGAGACAGAGACAGAGACAGAGACAGAGACAGAGACAGAGACAGAGACAGAGACAGAGACAGAGACAGAGACAGAGACAGAGACAGAGACAGAGACAGAGACAGAGACAGAGACAGAGACAGAGACAGAGACAGAGACAGAGACAGAGACAGAGACAGAGACAGAGACAGAGACAGAGACAGAGACAGAGACAGAGACAGAGACAGAGACAGAGACAGAGACAGAGACAGAGGCAGACAGAGGCAGAGACAGAGGCAGATGCAGAGTCAGAGTCAGAGACAGAGTCAGAGTCAGAGGCAGAGACAGAGACAGAGACAGCAACAGAGACAGAGATAGACAGAGACAGAGGCACAGTCAGAGTCAGAGTCAGAGTCAGAGTCAGAGTCAGAGTCAGAGTCAGAGTCAGAGTCAGAGTCAGAGTCAGAGTCAGAGTCAGAGTCAGAGTCAGAGACAGAGACAGAGACAGAGACAGAGACAGAGACAGAGACAGAGTCAGAGTCAGAGTCAGAGTCAGAGTCAGAGTCAGAGTCAGAGTCAGAGTCAGAGTCAGAGACAGAGACAGAGACAGAGACAGAGACAGAGACAGAGACAGAGACAGAGACAGAGACAGAGACAGAGACAGAGACAGAGACAGAGACAGAGACAGAGACAGAGACAGAGACAGAGACAGAGACAGAGACAGAGACAGAGACAGAGACAGAGACAGAGACAGAGACAGAGACAGAGACAGAGACAGAGACAGAGACAGAGACAGAGACAGAGACAGAGACAGAGACAGAGACAGAGACAGAGACAGAGACAGAGACAGAGACAGAGACAGAGACAGAGACAGAGACAGAGACAGAGACAGAGACAGAGACAGAGACAGAGACAGAGACAGAGACAGAGACAGAGACAGAGACAGAGACAGAGACAGAGACAGAGACAGAGACAGAGACAGAGACAGAGACAGAGACAGAGACAGAGACAGAGACAGAGACAGAGACAGAGACAGAGACAGAGACAGAGACAGAGACAGAGACAGAGACAGAGACAGAGACAGAGACAGAGACAGAGACAGAGACAGAGACAGAGACAGAGACAGAGACAGAGACAGAGACAGAGACAGAGACAGAGACAGAGACAGAGACAGAGACAGAGACAGAGACAGAGACAGAGACAGAGACAGAGACAGAGACAGAGACAGAGACAGAGACAGAGACAGAGACAGAGACAGAGACAGAGACAGAGACAGAGACAGAGACAGAGACAGAAACAGAGACAGAGACAGAGACAGAGACAGAGATGGAGACAGAGACAGAGGCAGACAGAGGCAGAGACAGAGGCAGATGCAGAGGCTGTGGCAGAGTCAGAGTCAGAGACAGAGACAGAGACAGAGGCAGACAGAGGCAGAGACAGAGGCAGATGCAGAGGCTGTGGCAGAGTCAGAGTCAGAGACAGAGACAGAGACAGAGGCAGACAGAGGCAGAGACAGAGGCAGATGCAGAGGCTGTGGCAGAGTCAGAGTCAGAGACAGAGTCAGAGTCAGAGTCAGAGTCAGAGTCAGAGTCAGAGTCAGAGTCAGAGTCAGAGTCAGAGTCAGAGTCAGAGTCAGAGTCAGAGTCAGAGTCAGAGTCAGAGTCAGAGTCAGAGTCAGAGTCAGAGTCAGAGTCAGAGTCAGAGTCAGAGTCAGAGTCAGAGTCAGAGACAGAGACAGAGACAGAGACAGAGACAGAGACAGAGACAGAGACAGAGACAGAGACAGAGACAGAGACAGAGACAGAGACAGAGACAGAGACAGAGACAGAGACAGAGTCAGAGTCTGAGTCAGAGTCAGAGTCAGAGTCAGAGTCAGAGTCAGAGTCAGAGACAGAGACGGAGACAGAGACAGAGACAGAGGCAGACAGAGGCAGAGACAGAGGCAGAGACAGAGTCAGAGACAGAGTCAGAGTCAGAGTCAGAGTCAGAGTCAGAGTCAGAGTCAGAGTCAGAGTCAGAGTCCGAGTCAGAGTCCGAGTCAGAGACAGAGACAGAGACAGAGACAGAGACAGAGACAGAGACAGAGACAGAGACAGAGACAGAGACAGAGACAGAGACAGAGACAGAGTCAGAGTCAGAGTCAGAGTCAGAGTCAGGGTCAGGGTCAGGGTCAGAGTCAGAGTCAGAGTCAGAGTCAGAGTCAGAGTCAGAGTCAGAGTCAGAGTCAGAGTCAGAGTCAGAGTCAGAGTCAGAGTCAGAGTCAGAGTCAGAGGCAGATGCAGAGGCTGAGGCACAGTCAGAGTCTGAGACAGAGACAGAGACAGAGACAGAGACAGAGACAGAGACAGAGACAGAGATGGAGACAGAGAAAGAGGCAGAGACAGAGACAGAGACAGAGGCAGACAGAGGCAGAGACAGAGGCAGATGCAGAGGCTGTGGCAGAGTCAGAGTCAGAGACAGAGACAGAGACAGAGACAGAGGCAGACAGAGGCAGAGACAGAGGCTGATGCAGAGGCTGTGGCAGAGTCAGAGTCAGAGTCAGAGTCAGAGTCAGAGTCAGAGTCAGAGTCAGAGTCAGAGTCAGAGTCAGAGTCAGAGTCAGAGTCAGAGTCAGAGTCAGAGTCAGAGTCAGAGTCAGAGTCAGAGTCAGAGTCAGAGTCAGAGTCAGAGTCAGAGTCAGAGTCAGAGTCAGAGTCAGAGTCAGAGTCAGAGTCAGAGTCAGAGTCAGAGTCAGAGTCAGAGTCAGAGTCAGAGTCAGAGTCAGAGTCAGAGTCAGAGTCAGAGTCAGAGTCAGAGTCAGAGTCAGAGTCAGAGTCCGAGTCAGAGTCAGAGTCAGAGTCAGAGTCAGAGTCAGAGTCAGAGTCAGAGTCAGAGACAGAGACAGAGACAGAGACAGAGACAGAGACAGAGACAGAGTCAGAGTCAGAGTCAGAGTCAGAGTCAGAGTCAGAGTCAGAGTCAGAGTCAGGGTCAGAGTCAGAGTCAGAGTCAGAGTCAGAGTCAGAGTCAGAGTCAGAGGCAGATGCAGAGGCTGAGGCACAGTCAGAGTCTGAGACAGAGACAGAGACAGAGACAGAGACAGAGACAGAGACAGAGACAGAGACAGAGATGGAGACAGAGAAAGAGGCAGAGACAGAGACAGAGACAGAGGCAGACAGAGGCAGAGACAGAGGCAGATGCAGAGGCTGTGGCAGAGTCAGAGTCAGAGACAGAGACAGAGACAGAGACAGAGACAGAGGCAGACAGAGGCAGAGACAGAGGCTGATGCAGAGGCTGTGGCAGAGTCAGAGTCAGAGTCAGAGTCAGAGTCAGAGTCAGAGTCAGAGTCAGAGTCAGAGTCAGAGTCAGAGTCAGAGTCAGAGTCAGAGACAGAGACAGAGACAGAGACAGAGACAGAGACAGAGACAGAGACAGAGACAGAGACAGAGACAGAGACAGAGACAGAGACAGAGACAGAGACAGAGACAGAGACAGAGACAGAGACAGAGACAGAGACAGAGACAGAGACAGAGACAGAGACAGAGACAGAGACAGAGACAGAGACAGAGACAGAGACAGAGACAGAGACAGAGACAGAGACAGAGACAGAGACAGAGACAGAGACAGAGACAGAGACAGAGACAGAGACAGAGACAGAGACAGAGACAGAGACAGAGACAGAGACAGAGACAGAGACAGAGACAGAGACAGAGACAGAGACAGAGACAGAGACAGAGACAGAGACAGAGACAGAGACAGAGACAGAGACAGAGACAGAGATGGAGACAGAGACAGAGACAGAGACAGAGACAGAGACAGAGACAGAGACAGACACAGAGACAGAGACAGAGACAGAGACAGAGACAGAGAGAGAGACAGAGTCAGAGTCAGAGTCAGAGTCAGAGTCAGAGTCAGAGTCAGAGTCAGAGTCAGAGTCAGAGGCAGATGCACAGGCTGAGGCACAGTCAGAGTCTGAGACAGAGACAGAGTCAGAGTCAGAGTCAGAGTCAGAGTCAGAGTCAGAGTCAGAGTCAGAGTCAGAGTCAGAGTCAGAGTCAGAGACAGAGACGGAGACAGAGACAGAGACAGAGGCAGACAGAGGCAGAGACAGAGGCAGAGACAGAGTCAGAGTCAGAGGCAGATGCAGAGTCAGAGTCAGAGTCAGAGTCAGAGTCAGAGTCAGAGTCAGAGTCAGAGTCAGAGTCAGAGACAGAGACAGAGACAGAGACAGAGACAGAGACAGAGACAGAGACAGAGACAGAGACAGAGACAGAGACAGAGACAGAGACAGAGACAGAGACAGAGACAGAGTCAGAGTCAGAGTCAGAGTCAGAGTCAGAGTCAGAGTCAGAGTCAGAGTCAGAGACAGAGACGGAGACAGAGACAGAGACAGAGGCAGACAGAGGCAGAGACAGAGGCAGAGACAGAGTCAGAGACAGAGTCAGAGTCAGAGTCAGAGTCAGAGTCAGAGTCAGAGTCAGAGTCAGAGTCAGAGTCAGAGTCAGAGTCAGAGTCAGAGTCAGAGTCAGAGTCCGAGTCAGAGTCCGAGTCAGAGACAGAGACAGAGACAGAGACAGAGACAGAGACAGAGACAGAGACAGAGACAGAGACAGAGACAGAGACAGAGACAGAGACAGAGACAGAGACAGAGACAGAGACAGAGACAGAGACAGAGACAGAGACAGAGACAGAGACAGAGACAGAGACAGAGACAGAGACAGAGACAGAGACAGAGACAGAGACAGAGACAGAGACAGAGACAGAGACAGAGACAGAGACAGAGACAGAGACAGAGACAGAGACAGAGACAGAGACAGAGACAGAGACAGAGACAGAGACAGAGACAGAGACAGAGTCAGAGTCAGAGTCAGAGTCAGAGTCAGAGTCAGAGTCAGAGTCAGAGTCAGAGTCAGAGTCAGAGTCAGAGTCAGAGTCAGAGTCAGAGACAGAGACGGAGACAGAGACAGAGACAGAGGCAGACAGAGGCAGAGACAGAGGCAGAGACAGAGTCAGAGTCAGAGGCAGATGCAGAGGCTAAGGCACAGTCAGAGTCAGAGTCAGAGTCAGAGTCAGAGGCAGATGCAGAGGCTGAGGCACAGTCAGAGTCTGAGACAGAGACAGAGACAGAGACAGAGACAGAGACAGAGACAGAGACAGAGACAGAGACAGAGACAGAGACAGAGACAGAGACAGAGACAGAGACAGAGACAGAGACAGAGACAGAGACAGAGACAGAGACAGAGACAGAGACAGAGACAGAGACAGAGACAGAGACAGAGACAGAGACAGAGACAGAGACAGAGACAGAGACAGAGACAGAGACAGAGACAGAGACAGAGACAGAGACAGAGACAGAGACAGAGACAGAGACAGAGACAGAGACAGAGACAGAGACAGAGACAGAGACAGAGACAGAGACAGAGACAGAGACAGAGACAGAGACAGAGACAGAGACAGAGACAGAGACAGAGACAGAGACAGAGACAGAGACAGAGACAGAGACAGAGACAGAGACAGAGACAGAGACAGAGACAGAGACAGAGACAGAGACAGAGACAGAGACAGAGACAGAGACAGAGACAGAGACAGAGACAGAGACAGAGACAGAAACAGAGACAGAGACAGAGACAGAGACAGAGATGGAGACAGAGACAGAGGCAGACAGAGGCAGAGACAGAGGCAGATGCAGAGGCTGTGGCAGAGTCAGAGTCAGAGACAGAGACAGAGACAGAGGCAGACAGAGGCAGAGACAGAGGCAGATGCAGAGGCTGTGGCAGAGTCAGAGTCAGAGACAGAGACAGAGACAGAGGCAGACAGAGGCAGAGACAGAGGCAGATGCAGAGGCTGTGGCAGAGTCAGAGTCAGAGACAGAGTCAGAGTCAGAGTCAGAGTCAGAGTCAGAGTCAGAGTCAGAGTCAGAGTCAGAGTCAGAGTCAGAGTCAGAGTCAGAGTCAGAGTCAGAGTCAGAGTCAGAGTCAGAGTCAGAGTCAGAGTCAGAGTCAGAGTCAGAGTCAGAGTCAGAGTCAGAGTCAGAGTCAGAGTCAGAGACAGAGACAGAGACAGAGACAGAGACAGAGACAGAGACAGAGACAGAGACAGAGACAGAGACAGAGACAGAGACAGAGACAGAGACAGAGACAGAGACAGAGACAGAGTCAGAGTCAGAGTCAGAGTCAGAGTCAGAGTCAGAGTCAGAGTCAGAGTCAGAGACAGAGACGGAGACAGAGACAGAGACAGAGGCAGACAGAGGCAGAGACAGAGGCAGAGACAGAGTCAGAGACAGAGTCAGAGTCAGAGTCAGAGTCAGAGTCAGAGTCAGAGTCAGAGTCAGAGTCCGAGTCAGAGTCCGAGTCAGAGACAGAGACAGAGACAGAGACAGAGACAGAGACAGAGACAGAGACAGAGACAGAGACAGAGACAGAGTCAGAGTCAGAGTCAGAGTCAGAGTCAGGGTCAGGGTCAGAGTCAGAGTCAGAGTCAGAGTCAGAGTCAGAGTCAGAGTCAGAGTCAGAGTCAGAGTCAGAGTCAGAGTCAGAGTCAGAGTCAGAGTCAGAGTCAGAGGCAGATGCAGAGGCTGAGGCACAGTCAGAGTCTGAGACAGAGACAGAGACAGAGACAGAGACAGAGACAGAGACAGAGACAGAGACAGAGATGGAGACAGAGAAAGAGGCAGAGACAGAGACAGAGACAGAGGCAGACAGAGGCAGAGACAGAGGCAGATGCAGAGGCTGTGGCAGAGTCAGAGTCAGAGACAGAGACAGAGACAGAGACAGAGGCAGACAGAGGCAGAGACAGAGGCTGATGCAGAGGCTGTGGCAGAGTCAGAGTCAGAGTCAGAGTCAGAGTCAGAGTCAGAGTCAGAGTCAGAGTCAGAGTCAGAGTCAGAGTCAGAGTCAGAGTCAGAGTCAGAGTCAGAGTCAGAGTCAGAGTCAGAGTCAGAGTCAGAGTCAGAGTCAGAGTCAGAGTCAGAGTCAGAGTCAGAGTCAGAGTCAGAGTCAGAGTCAGAGTCAGAGTCAGAGTCAGAGTCAGAGTCAGAGTCAGAGTCAGAGTCAGAGTCAGAGTCAGAGTCAGAGTCAGAGTCAGAGTCAGAGTCAGAGTCAGAGTCAGAGTCCGAGTCAGAGTCAGAGTCAGAGTCAGAGTCAGAGTCAGAGTCAGAGTCAGAGTCAGAGACAGAGACAGAGACAGAGACAGAGACAGAGACAGAGACAGAGACAGAGTCAGAGTCAGAGTCAGAGTCAGAGTCAGAGTCAGAGTCAGAGTCAGAGTCAGGGTCAGAGTCAGAGTCAGAGGCAGATGCACAGGCTGAGGCACAGTCAGAGTCTGAGACAGAGACAGAGTCAGAGTCAGAGTCAGAGTCAGAGTCAGAGTCAGAGTCAGAGTCAGAGTCAGAGTCAGAGTCAGAGTCAGAGACAGAGACGGAGACAGAGACAGAGACAGAGGCAGACAGAGGCAGAGACAGAGGCAGAGACAGAGTCAGAGTCAGAGGCAGATGCAGAGGCTAAGGCACAGTCAGAGTCTGAGTCAGAGGCAGAGTCAGAGTCAGAGTCAGAGTCAGAGTCAGAGTCAGAGTCAGAGTCAGAGTCAGAGTCAGAGTCAGAGTCAGAGTCAGAGTCAGAGTCAGAGTCAGAGTCAGAGTCAGAGTCAGAGACAGAGACGGAGACAGAGACAGAGACAGAGGCAGACAGAGGCAGAGACAGAGGCAGAGACAGAGTCAGAGTCAGAGGCAGATGCAGAGGCTAAGGCACAGTCAGAGTCTGAGTCAGAGGCAGAGTCAGAGTCAGAGTCAGAGTCAGAGTCAGAGTCAGAGTCAGAGACAGAGACAGAGACAGAGACAGAGACAGAGACAGAGACAGAGACAGAGACAGAGACAGAGACAGAGACAGAGACAGAGACAGAGACAGAGACAGAGATGGAGACAGAGACAGAGGCAGACAGAGGCAGAGACAGAGGCAGATGCAGAGGCTGTGGCAGAGTCAGAGTCAGAGACAGAGACAGAGACAGAGGCAGACAGAGGCAGAGACAGAGGCAGATGCAGAGGCTGTGGCAGAGTCAGAGTCAGAGACAGAGACAGAGACAGAGGCAGACAGAGGCAGAGACAGAGGCAGATGCAGAGGCTGTGGCAGAGTCAGAGTCAGAGACAGAGTCAGAGTCAGAGTCAGAGTCAGAGTCAGAGTCAGAGTCAGAGTCAGAGTCAGAGTCAGAGTCAGAGTCAGAGTCAGAGTCAGAGTCAGAGTCAGAGTCAGAGTCAGAGTCAGAGTCAGAGTCAGAGTCAGAGTCAGAGTCAGAGTCAGAGTCAGAGTCAGAGTCAGAGTCAGAGTCAGAGACAGAGACAGAGACAGAGACAGAGACAGAGACAGAGACAGAGACAGAGACAGAGACAGAGACAGAGACAGAGACAGAGACAGAGACAGAGACAGAGACAGAGACAGAGTCAGAGTCAGAGTCAGAGTCAGAGTCAGAGTCAGAGTCAGAGTCAGAGTCAGAGACAGAGACGGAGACAGAGACAGAGACAGAGGCAGACAGAGGCAGAGACAGAGGCAGAGACAGAGTCAGAGACAGAGTCAGAGTCAGAGTCAGAGTCAGAGTCAGAGTCAGAGTCAGAGTCCGAGTCAGAGTCCGAGTCAGAGACAGAGACAGAGACAGAGACAGAGACAGAGACAGAGACAGAGACAGAGACAGAGACAGAGACAGAGTCAGAGTCAGAGTCAGAGTCAGAGTCAGGGTCAGGGTCAGAGTCAGAGTCAGAGTCAGAGTCAGAGTCAGAGTCAGAGTCAGAGTCAGAGTCAGAGTCAGAGTCAGAGTCAGAGTCAGAGTCAGAGTCAGAGTCAGAGGCAGATGCAGAGGCTGAGGCACAGTCAGAGTCTGAGACAGAGACAGAGACAGAGACAGAGACAGAGACAGAGACAGAGACAGAGACAGAGACAGAGACAGAGATGGAGACAGAGAAAGAGGCAGAGACAGAGACAGAGACAGAGGCAGACAGAGGCAGAGACAGAGGCAGATGCAGAGGCTGTGGCAGAGTCAGAGTCAGAGACAGAGACAGAGACAGAGACAGAGGCAGACAGAGGCAGAGACAGAGGCTGATGCAGAGGCTGTGGCAGAGTCAGAGTCAGAGTCAGAGTCAGAGTCAGAGTCAGAGTCAGAGTCAGAGTCAGAGTCAGAGTCAGAGTCAGAGTCAGAGTCAGAGTCAGAGTCAGAGTCAGAGTCAGAGTCAGAGTCAGAGTCAGAGTCAGAGTCAGAGTCAGAGTCAGAGTCAGAGTCAGAGTCAGAGTCAGAGTCAGAGTCAGAGTCAGAGTCAGAGTCAGAGTCAGAGTCAGAGTCAGAGTCAGAGTCAGAGTCAGAGTCAGAGTCAGAGTCAGAGTCAGAGTCCGAGTCAGAGTCAGAGTCAGAGTCAGAGTCAGAGTCAGAGTCAGAGTCAGAGTCAGAGACAGAGACAGAGACAGAGACAGAGACAGAGACAGAGACAGAGACAGAGTCAGAGTCAGAGTCAGAGTCAGAGTCAGAGTCAGAGTCAGAGTCAGAGTCAGGGTCAGAGTCAGAGTCAGAGGCAGATGCACAGGCTGAGGCACAGTCAGAGTCTGAGACAGAGACAGAGTCAGAGTCAGAGTCAGAGTCAGAGTCAGAGTCAGAGTCAGAGTCAGAGTCAGAGTCAGAGTCAGAGTCAGAGACAGAGACGGAGACAGAGACAGAGACAGAGGCAGACAGAGGCAGAGACAGAGGCAGAGACAGAGTCAGAGTCAGAGGCAGATGCAGAGGCTAAGGCACAGTCAGAGTCTGAGTCAGAGGCAGAGTCAGAGTCAGAGTCAGAGTCAGAGTCAGAGTCAGAGTCAGAGTCAGAGTCAGAGTCAGAGTCAGAGTCAGAGTCAGAGTCAGAGTCAGAGTCAGAGTCAGAGTCAGAGTCAGAGTCAGAGTCAGAGTCAGAGTCAGAGTCAGAGTCAGAGGCAGATGCAGAGGCTGAGGCACAGTCAGAGTCAGAGTCAGAGTCAGAGTCAGAGGCAGATGCAGAGGCTGAGGCACAGTCAGAGGCAGAGTCAGAGTCAGAGTCAGAGACAGAGGCAGAGACAGAGACAGAGACAGAGACAGAGACAGAGACAGAGACAGAGACAGAGTCAGAGTCAGAGTCAGAGTCAGAGTCAGAGTCAGAGTCAGAGTCAGGGTCAGAGTCAGAGTCAGAGTCAGAGTCAGAGTCAGAGTCAGAGTCAGAGTCAGAGTCAGAGTCAGAGTCAGAGTCAGAGTCAGAGTCAGAGTCAGAGTCAGAGTCAGAGGCAGATGTAGAGGCTGAGGCACAGTCAGAGTCTGAGACAGAGACAGAGACAGAGACAGAGACAGAGACAGAGACAGAGACAGAGATGGAGACAGAGAAAGAGGCAGAGACAGAGACAGAGACAGAGGCAGACAGAGGCAGAGACAGAGGCAGATGCAGAGGCTGTGGCAGAGTCAGAGTCAGAGACAGAGACAGAGACAGAGACAGAGGCAGACAGAGGCAGAGACAGAGGCTGATGCAGAGGCTGTGGCAGAGTCAGAGTCAGAGTCAGAGTCAGAGTCAGAGTCAGAGTCAGAGTCAGAGTCAGAGTCAGAGTCAGAGTCAGAGTCAGAGTCAGAGTCAGAGTCAGAGTCAGAGTCAGAGTCAGAGTCAGAGTCAGAGTCAGAGTCAGAGTCAGAGTCAGAGTCAGAGTCAGAGTCAGAGTCAGAGTCAGAGTCAGAGTCAGAGTCAGAGTCAGAGTCAGAGTCAGGGTCAGAGTCAGAGTCAGAGTCAGAGTCAGAGTCAGAGTCAGAGTCAGAGGCAGATGCAGAGGCTGAGGCACAGTCAGAGTCTGAGACAGAGACAGAGACAGAGACAGAGACAGAGACAGAGACAGAGACAGAGATGGAGACAGAGAAAGAGGCAGAGACAGAGACAGAGACAGAGGCAGACAGAGGCAGAGACAGAGGCAGATGCAGAGGCTGTGGCAGAGTCAGAGTCAGAGACAGAGACAGAGACAGAGACAGAGGCAGACAGAGGCAGAGACAGAGGCTGATGCAGAGGCTGTGGCAGAGTCAGAGTCAGAGTCAGAGTCAGAGTCAGAGTCAGAGTCAGAGTCAGAGTCAGAGTCAGAGTCAGAGTCAGAGACAGAGACAGAGACAGAGACAGAGACAGAGACAGAGACAGAGACAGAGACAGAGACAGAGACAGAGACAGAGACAGAGACAGAGACAGAGACAGAGACAGAGACAGAGACAGAGACAGAGACAGAGACAGAGACAGAGACAGAGACAGAGACAGAGACAGAGACAGAGACAGAGACAGAGACAGAGACAGAGACAGAGACAGAGACAGAGACAGAGACAGAGACAGAGACAGAGACAGAGACAGAGACAGAGACAGAGACAGAGACAGAGACAGAGACAGAGACAGAGACAGAGACAGAGATGGAGACAGAGACAGAGACAGAGACAGAGACAGAGACAGAGACAGAGACAGACACAGAGACAGAGACAGAGACAGAGACAGAGACAGAGACAGAGACAGAGTCAGAGTCAGAGTCAGAGTCAGAGTCAGAGTCAGAGTCAGAGTCAGAGTCAGAGGCAGATGCAGAGGCTGAGGCACAGTCAGAGTCTGAGACAGAGACAGAGTCAGAGTCAGAGTCAGAGTCAGAGTCAGAGTCAGAGTCAGAGTCAGAGACAGAGACAGAGACAGAGACAGAGACAGAGACAGAGACAGAGTCAGAGTCAGAGTCAGAGTCAGAGTCAGAGTCAGAGTCAGAGTCAGAGTCAGAGTCAGAGTCAGAGTCAGAGTCAGAGTCAGAGTCAGAGACAGAGACAGAGACAGAGACAGAGACAGAGACAGAGACAGAGACAGAGACAGAGACAGAGACAGAGACAGAGACAGAGACAGAGACAGAGACAGAGACAGAGTCAGAGTCAGAGTCAGAGTCAGAGTCAGAGTCAGAGTCAGAGTCAGAGTCAGAGACAGAGACGGAGACAGAGACAGAGACAGAGGCAGACAGAGGCAGAGACAGAGGCAGAGACAGAGTCAGAGACAGAGTCAGAGTCAGAGTCAGAGTCAGAGTCAGAGTCAGAGTCAGAGTCAGAGTCAGAGTCAGAGTCAGAGTCAGAGTCAGAGTCAGAGTCAGAGTCCGAGTCAGAGTCCGAGTCAGAGACAGAGACAGAGACAGAGACAGAGACAGAGACAGAGACAGAGACAGAGACAGAGACAGAGACAGAGACAGAGACAGAGACAGAGACAGAGACAGAGACAGAGACAGAGACAGAGACAGAGACAGAGACAGAGACAGAGACAGAGACAGAGACAGAGACAGAGACAGAGACAGAGACAGAGACAGAGACAGAGACAGAGACAGAGACAGAGACAGAGACAGAGACAGAGACAGAGACAGAGACAGAGACAGAGACAGAGACAGAGACAGAGACAGAGACAGAGACAGAGACAGAGACAGAGACAGAGACAGAGACAGAGACAGAGACAGAGACAGAGACAGAGACGGAGACGGAGACAGAGACAGAGACAGAGACAGACACAGAGACAGAGACAGAGACAGAGACAGAGACAGAGACAGAGACAGAGACAGAGACAGAGTCAGAGTCAGAGTCAGAGTCAGAGTCAGAGTCAGAGTCAGAGTCAGAGTCAGAGTCAGAGGCAGATGCAGAGGCTGAGGCACAGTCAGAGTCTGAGACAGAGACAGAGACAGAGACAGAGACAGAGACAGAGACAGAGACAGAGATGGAGACAGAGAAAGAGGCAGAGACAGAGACAGAGACAGAGGCAGACAGAGGCAGAGACAGAGGCAGATGCAGAGGCTGTGGCAGAGTCAGAGTCAGAGTCAGAGTCAGAGTCAGAGTCAGAGTCAGAGTCAGAGTCAGAGTCAGAGTCAGAGTCAGAGTCAGAGTCAGAGTCCGAGTCCGAGTCCGAGTCAGAGTCAGAGTCAGAGTCAGAGACAGAGACGGAGACAGAGACAGAGACAGAGGCAGACAGAGGCAGAGACAGAGGCAGAGACAGAGTCAGAGTCAGAGGCAGATGCAGAGGCTAAGGCACAGTCAGAGTCTGAGTCAGAGGCAGAGTCAGAGTCAGAGTCAGAGTCAGAGTCAGAGTCAGAGTCAGAGTCAGAGTCAGAGTCAGAGTCAGAGTCAGAGTCAGAGTCAGAGTCAGAGTCAGAGTCAGAGTCAGAGTCAGAGTCAGAGTCAGAGTCAGAGTCAGAGTCAGAGTCAGAGTCAGAGTCAGAGTCAGAGTCAGAGTCAGAGTCAGAGTCAGAGTCAGAGTCAGAGTCAGAGTCAGAGTCAGAGTCAGAGTCAGAGTCAGAGTCAGAGTCAGAGTCAGAGTCAGAGTCAGGGTCAGGGTCAGAGTCAGAGTCAGAGTCAGAGTCAGAGTCAGAGTCAGAGTCAGAGTCAGAGTCAGAGTCAGAGTCAGAGTCAGAGTCAGAGTCAGAGTCAGAGTCAGAGTCAGAGTCAGAGTCAGAGGCAGATGCAGAGGCTGAGGCACAGTCAGAGTCTGAGACAGAGACAGAGACAGAGACAGAGACAGAGACAGAGACAGAGACAGAGACAGAGACAGAGACAGAGACAGAGACAGAGACAGAGACAGAGACAGAGACAGAGACAGAGACAGAGACAGAGACAGAGACAGAGACAGAGACAGAGACAGAGACAGAGACAGAGACAGAGACAGAGACAGAGACGGAGACGGAGACAGAGACAGAGACAGAGACAGACACAGAGACAGAGACAGAGACAGAGACAGAGACAGAGACAGAGACAGAGACAGAGTCAGAGTCAGAGTCAGAGTCAGAGTCAGAGTCAGAGTCAGAGTCAGAGTCAGAGTCAGAGGCTGAGGCACAGTCAGAGTCTGAGACAGAGACAGAGACAGAGACAGAGACAGAGACAGAGACAGAGACAGAGATGGAGACAGAGAAAGAGGCAGAGACAGAGACAGAGACAGAGGCAGACAGAGGCAGAGACAGAGGCAGATGCAGAGGCTGTGGCAGAGTCAGAGTCAGAGTCAGAGTCAGAGTCAGAGTCAGAGTCAGAGTCAGAGTCAGAGTCAGAGTCAGAGTCAGAGTCAGAGTCAGAGTCAGAGTCCGAGTCCGAGTCCGAGTCCGAGTCAGAGTCAGCGTCAGAGTCAGAGTCAGAGTCAGAGTCAGAGTCAGAGTCAGAGTCAGAGTCAGAGTCAGAGTCAGAGTCAGAGTCAGAGTCAGAGTCAGAGTCAGAGTCAGAGTCAGAGTCAGAGTCAGAGTCAGAGACAGAGACAGAGACAGAGACAGAGACAGAGACAGAGACAGAGTCAGAGTCAGAGTCAGAGTCAGAGTCAGAGTCAGAGTCAGAGTCAGAGTCAGAGTCAGAGTCAGAGTCAGAGTCAGAGTCAGAGTCAGAGTCAGAGTCAGAGTCAGAGTCAGAGACAGAGACAGAGACAGAGACAGAGACAGAGACAGAGACAGAGACAGAGACAGAGACAGAGACGGAGACAGAGACAGAGACAGAGACAGAGACAGAGACAGAGACAGAGACAGAGACAGAGACAGAGACAGAGACAGAGACAGAGACAGAGACAGAGACAGAGACAGAGACAGAGACAGAGACAGAGACAGAGACAGAGACAGAGACAGAGACAGAGACAGAGACAGAGACAGAGACAGAGACAGAGACAGAGACAGAGACAGAGACAGAGACAGAGACAGAGACAGAGACAGAGACAGAGACAGAGACAGAGACAGAGACAGAGACAGAGACAGAGACAGAGGCAGACAGAGGCAGAGACAGAGGCAGATGCAGAGTCAGAGTCAGAGACAGAGTCAGAGTCAGAGGCAGAGACAGAGACAGAGACAGCAACAGAGACAGAGATAGACAGAGACAGAGGCAGATGCAGAGGCTGAGGCACAGTCAGAGTCAGAGTCAGAGTCAGAGTCAGAGTCAGAGTCAGAGTCAGAGTCAGAGTCAGAGTCAGAGTCAGAGTCAGAGTCAGAGTCAGAGTCAGAGTCAGAGTCAGAGTCAGAGTCAGAGTCAGAGTCAGAGTCAGAGTCAGAGTCAGAGTCAGAGTCAGAGTCAGAGTCAGAGTCAGAGTCAGAGTCAGAGTCAGAGTCAGAGTCAGGGTCAGGGTCAGAGTCAGAGTCAGAGTCAGAGTCAGAGTCAGAGTCAGAGTCAGAGTCAGAGTCAGAGTCAGAGTCAGAGTCAGAGTCAGAGTCAGAGTCAGAGTCAGAGTCAGAGTCAGAGGCAGATGCAGAGGCTGAGGCACAGTCAGAGTCTGAGACAGAGACAGAGACAGAGACAGAGACAGAGACAGAGACAGAGACAGAGACAGAGACAGAGACAGAGACAGAGACAGAGACAGAGACAGAGACAGAGACAGAGACGAGACAGAGACAGAGACAGAGACAGAGACAGAGACAGAGACAGAGACAGAGACAGAGACAGAGACAGAGACGGAGACGGAGACAGAGACAGAGACAGAGACAGACACAGAGACAGAGACAGAGACAGAGACAGAGACAGAGACAGAGACAGAGACAGAGTCAGAGTCAGAGTCAGAGTCAGAGTCAGAGTCAGAGTCAGAGTCAGAGTCAGAGTCAGAGGCAGATGCAGAGGCTGAGGCACAGTCAGAGTCTGAGACAGAGACAGAGACAGAGACAGAGACAGAGACAGAGACAGAGACAGAGATGGAGACAGAGAAAGAGGCAGAGACAGAGACAGAGACAGAGGCAGACAGAGGCAGAGACAGAGGCAGATGCAGAGGCTGTGGCAGAGTCAGAGTCAGAGTCAGAGTCAGAGTCAGAGTCAGAGTCAGAGTCAGAGTCAGAGTCAGAGTCAGAGTCAGAGTCAGAGTCAGAGTCAGAGTCCGAGTCCGAGTCCGAGTCCGAGTCAGAGTCAGCGTCAGAGTCAGAGTCAGAGTCAGAGTCAGAGTCAGAGTCAGAGTCAGAGTCAGAGTCAGAGTCAGAGTCAGAGTCAGAGTCAGAGTCAGAGTCAGAGTCAGAGTCAGAGTCAGAGTCAGAGTCAGAGACAGAGACAGAGACAGAGACAGAGACAGAGACAGAGTCAGAGTCAGAGTCAGAGTCAGAGTCAGAGTCAGAGTCAGAGTCAGAGTCAGAGTCAGAGTCAGAGTCAGAGTCAGAGTCAGAGTCAGAGTCAGAGTCAGAGTCAGAGTCAGAGACAGAGACAGAGACAGAGACAGAGACAGAGACAGAGACAGAGACAGAGACAGAGACAGAGACGGAGACAGAGACAGAGACAGAGACAGAGACAGAGACAGAGACAGAGACAGAGACAGAGACAGAGACAGAGACAGAGACAGAGACAGAGACAGAGACAGAGACAGAGACAGAGACAGAGACAGAGACAGAGACAGAGACAGAGACAGAGACAGAGACAGAGACAGAGACAGAGACAGAGACAGAGACAGAGACAGAGACAGAGACAGAGACAGAGACAGAGACAGAGACAGAGACAGAGACAGAGACAGAGACAGAGACAGAGACAGAGACAGAGGCAGACAGAGGCAGAGACAGAGGCAGATGCAGAGTCAGAGTCAGAGACAGAGTCAGAGTCAGAGGCAGAGACAGAGACAGAGACAGCAACAGAGACAGAGATAGACAGAGACAGAGGCAGATGCAGAGGCTGAGGCACAGTCAGAGTCAGAGTCAGAGTCAGAGTCAGAGTCAGAGTCAGAGTCAGAGTCAGAGTCAGAGTCAGAGTCAGAGTCAGAGTCAGAGTCAGAGTCAGAGACAGAGACAGAGACAGAGACAGAGACAGAGACAGAGACAGAGTCAGAGTCAGAGTCAGAGTCAGAGTCAGAGTCAGAGTCAGAGTCAGAGTCAGAGTCAGAGACAGAGACAGAGACAGAGACAGAGACAGAGACAGAGACAGAGACAGAGACAGAGACAGAGACAGAGACAGAGACAGAGACAGAGACAGAGACAGAGACAGAGACAGAGACAGAGACAGAGACAGAGACAGAGACAGAGACAGAGACAGAGACAGAGACAGAGACAGAGACAGAGACAGAGACAGAGACAGAGACAGAGACAGAGACAGAGACAGAGACAGAGACAGAGACAGAGACAGAGACAGAGACAGAGACAGAGACAGAGACAGAGACAGAGACAGAGACAGAGACAGAGACAGAGACAGAGACAGAGACAGAGACAGAGACAGAGACAGAGACAGAGACAGAGACAGAGACAGAGACAGAGACAGAGACAGAGACAGAGACAGAGACAGAGACAGAGACAGAGACAGAGACAGAGACAGAAACAGAGACAGAGACAGAGACAGAGACAGAGATGGAGACAGAGACAGAGGCAGACAGAGGCAGAGACAGAGGCAGATGCAGAGGCTGTGGCAGAGTCAGAGTCAGAGACAGAGACAGAGACAGAGGCAGACAGAGGCAGAGACAGAGGCAGATGCAGAGGCTGTGGCAGAGTCAGAGTCAGAGACAGAGACAGAGACAGAGGCAGACAGAGGCAGACAGAGGCAGAGACAGAGGCAGATGCAGAGGCTGTGGCAGAGTCAGAGTCAGAGACAGAGTCAGAGTCAGAGTCAGAGTCAGAGTCAGAGTCAGAGTCAGAGTCAGAGTCAGAGTCAGAGTCAGAGTCAGAGTCAGAGTCAGAGTCAGAGTCAGAGTCAGAGTCAGAGTCAGAGTCAGAGTCAGAGTCAGAGTCAGAGTCAGAGACAGAGACAGAGACAGAGACAGAGACAGAGACAGAGACAGAGACAGAGACAGAGACAGAGACAGAGACAGAGACAGAGACAGAGACAGAGACAGAGACAGAGTCAGAGTCAGAGTCAGAGTCAGAGTCAGAGTCAGAGTCAGAGTCAGAGTCAGAGACAGAGACGGAGACAGAGACAGAGACAGAGGCAGACAGAGGCAGAGACAGAGGCAGAGACAGAGTCAGAGACAGAGTCAGAGTCAGAGTCAGAGTCAGAGTCAGAGTCAGAGTCAGAGTCCGAGTCAGAGTCCGAGTCAGAGACAGAGACAGAGACAGAGAGAGACAGAGACAGAGACAGAGACAGAGACAGAGACAGAGACAGAGACAGAGACAGAGTCAGAGTCAGAGTCAGAGTCAGAGTCAGGGTCAGGGTCAGAGTCAGAGTCAGAGTCAGAGTCAGAGTCAGAGTCAGAGTCAGAGTCAGAGTCAGAGTCAGAGTCAGAGTCAGAGTCAGAGTCAGAGTCAGAGTCAGAGTCAGAGGCAGATGCAGAGGCTGAGGCACAGTCAGAGTCTGAGACAGAGACAGAGACAGAGACAGAGACAGAGACAGAGACAGAGACAGAGATGGAGACAGAGAAAGAGGCAGAGACAGAGACAGAGACAGAGGCAGACAGAGGCAGAGACAGAGGCAGATGCAGAGGCTACAGAGGCAGATGCAGAGGCTGTGGCAGAGTCAGAGTCAGAGACAGAGACAGAGACAGAGACAGAGGCAGACAGAGGCAGAGACAGAGGCTGATGCAGAGGCTGTGGCAGAGTCAGAGTCAGAGTCAGAGTCAGAGTCAGAGTCAGAGTCAGAGTCAGAGTCAGAGTCAGAGTCAGAGTCAGAGTCAGAGTCAGAGTCAGAGTCAGAGTCAGAGTCAGAGTCAGAGTCAGAGTCAGAGTCAGAGTCAGAGTCAGAGTCAGAGTCAGAGTCAGAGTCAGAGTCAGAGTCAGAGTCAGAGTCAGAGTCAGAGTCAGAGTCAGAGTCAGAGTCAGAGTCAGAGTCAGAGTCAGAGTCAGAGTCAGAGTCAGAGTCAGAGTCAGAGTCAGAGTCAGAGTCAGAGTCAGAGTCAGAGTCAGAGTCAGAGTCAGAGTCAGAGTCAGAGTCAGAGTCCGAGTCAGAGTCAGAGTCAGAGTCAGAGTCAGAGTCAGAGTCAGAGTCAGAGTCAGAGACAGAGACAGAGACAGAGACAGAGACAGAGACAGAGACAGAGTCAGAGTCAGAGTCAGAGTCAGAGTCAGAGTCAGAGTCAGAGTCAGAGTCAGGGTCAGAGTCAGAGTCAGAGTCAGAGTCAGAGTCAGAGTCAGAGTCAGAGGCAGATGCAGAGGCTGAGGCACAGTCAGAGTCTGAGACAGAGACAGAGACAGAGACAGAGACAGAGACAGAGACAGAGACAGAGACAGAGATGGAGACAGAGAAAGAGGCAGAGACAGAGACAGAGACAGAGGCAGACAGAGGCAGAGACAGAGGCAGATGCAGAGGCTGTGGCAGAGTCAGAGTCAGAGACAGAGACAGAGACAGAGACAGAGACAGAGACAGAGGCAGACAGAGGCAGAGACAGAGGCTGATGCAGAGGCTGTGGCAGAGTCAGAGTCAGAGTCAGAGTCAGAGTCAGAGTCAGAGTCAGAGTCAGAGTCAGAGTCAGAGACAGAGACAGAGACAGAGACAGAGACAGAGACAGAGACAGAGACAGAGACAGAGACAGAGACAGAGACAGAGACAGATACAGAGACAGAGACAGAGACAGAGACAGAGACAGAGACAGAGACAGAGACAGAGACAGAGACAGAGACAGAGACAGAGACAGAGACAGAGACAGAGACAGAGACAGAGACAGAGACAGAGACAGAGACAGAGACAGAGACAGAGACAGAGACAGAGACAGAGACAGAGACAGAGACAGAGACAGAGACAGAGACAGAGATGGAGACAGAGACAGAGACAGAGACAGAGACAGAGACAGAGACAGAGACAGACACAGAGACAGAGACAGAGACAGAGACAGAGACAGAGACAGAGACAGAGTCAGAGTCAGAGTCAGAGTCAGAGTCAGAGTCAGAGTCAGAGTCAGAGTCAGAGGCAGATGCACAGGCTGAGGCACAGTCAGAGTCTGAGACAGAGACAGAGTCAGAGTCAGAGTCAGAGTCAGAGTCAGAGTCAGAGTCAGAGTCAGAGTCAGAGTCAGAGTCAGAGTCAGAGTCAGAGACAGAGACGGAGACAGAGACAGAGACAGAGGCAGACAGAGGCAGAGACAGAGGCAGAGACAGAGTCAGAGTCAGAGGCAGATGCAGAGGCTAAGGCACAGTCAGAGTCTGAGTCAGAGGCAGAGTCAGAGTCAGAGTCAGAGTCAGAGTCAGAGTCAGAGTCAGAGTCAGAGTCAGAGTCAGAGTCAGAGTCAGAGTCAGAGTCAGAGTCAGAGTCAGAGTCAGAGTCAGAGTCAGAGTCAGAGGCAGATGCAGAGGCTGAGGCACAGTCAGAGTCAGAGTCAGAGTCAGAGTCAGAGGCAGATGCAGAGGCTGAGGCACAGTCAGAGGCAGAGTCAGAGTCAGAGTCAGAGACAGAGGCAGAGACAGAGACAGAGACAGAGACAGAGACAGAGACAGAGACAGAGTCAGAGTCAGAGTCAGAGTCAGAGTCAGAGTCAGAGTCAGAGTCAGGGTCAGAGTCAGAGTCAGAGTCAGAGTCAGAGTCAGAGTCAGAGTCAGAGTCAGAGTCAGAGTCAGAGTCAGAGTCAGAGTCAGAGTCAGAGTCAGAGTCAGAGTCAGAGGCAGATGTAGAGGCTGAGGCACAGTCAGAGTCTGAGACAGAGACAGAGACAGAGACAGAGACAGAGACAGAGACAGAGACAGAGATGGAGACAGAGAAAGAGGCAGAGACAGAGACAGAGACAGAGGCAGATGAGGCAGAGACAGAGGCAGATGCAGAGGCTGTGGCAGAGTCAGAGTCAGAGACAGAGACAGAGACAGAGACAGAGGCAGACAGAGGCAGAGACAGAGGCTGATGCAGAGGCTGTGGCAGAGTCAGAGTCAGAGTCAGAGTCAGAGTCAGAGTCAGAGTCAGAGTCAGAGTCAGAGTCAGAGTCAGAGTCAGAGTCAGAGTCAGAGTCAGAGTCAGAGTCAGAGTCAGAGTCAGAGTCAGAGTCAGAGTCAGAGTCAGAGTCAGAGTCAGAGTCAGAGTCAGAGTCAGAGTCAGAGTCAGAGTCAGAGTCAGAGTCAGAGTCAGAGTCAGAGTCAGAGTCAGAGTCAGAGTCAGAGTCAGAGTCAGAGTCAGAGTCAGGGTCAGAGTCAGAGTCAGAGTCAGAGTCAGAGTCAGAGTCAGAGTCAGAGTCAGAGTCAGAGTCAGAGTCAGAGTCAGAGACAGAGACAGAGACAGAGACAGAGACAGAGACAGAGACAGAGGCAGAGACAGAGACAGAGACAGAGACAGAGATGGAGAAAGAGAAAGAGACAGAGACAGAGACAGAGACAGAGGCAGACAGAGGCAGAGACAGAGGCAGATGCAGAGGCTGTGGCAGAGTCAGAGGCAGAGACAGAGTCAGAGTCAGAGGCAGAGACAGAGACAGAGACAGAGACAGCAACAGAGACAGAGATAGACAGAGACAGAGGCAGATGCAGAGGCTGAGGCAGAGTCAGAGTCAGAGTCAGAGACAGCGGCATGTGCAGAGGCTGATTCAGAGTCAGAGTCAGAGTCAGAGTCAGAGTCAGAGTCAGAGTCAGAGTCAGAGTCAGAGTCAGAGTCAGAGTCAGAGTCAGAGTCAGAGTCAGAGTCAGAGTCAGAGTCAGAGTCAGAGACAGAGACAGAGACAGAGACAGAGACAGAGACAGAGACAGAGACAGAGTCAGAGACAGAGACAGAGACAGAGACAGAGACAGAGTCAGAGTCAGAGTCAGAGTCAGAGTCAGAGTCAGAGTCAGAGTCAGAGTCAGAGTCAGAGTCAGAGTCAGAGTCAGAGTCAGAGTCAGAGTCAGAGTCAGAGTCAGAGACAGAGACAGAGACAGAGACAGAGACAGAGACAGAGACAGAGACAGAGACAGAGACAGAGACAGAGACAGAGACAGAGACAGAGACAGAGACAGAGACAGAGACAGAGACAGAGACAGAGACAGAGGCAGACAGAGGCAGAGACAGAGGCAGAGACAGAGTCAGAGTCAGAGTCAGAGTCAGAGTCAGAGTCAGAGTCAGAGTCAGAGTCAGAGTCAGAGTCAGAGTCAGAGGCAGATGCAGAGGCTGAGGCACAGTCAGAGTCTGAGACAGAGACAGAGACAGAGACAGAGACAGAGACAGAGACAGAGACAGAGACAGAGACAGAGATGGAGACAGAGAAAGAGGCAGAGACAGAGACAGAGACAGAGGCAGACAGAGGCAGAGACAGAGGCAGATGCAGAGGCTGTGGCAGAGTCAGAGTCAGAGACAGAGACAGAGACAGAGACAGAGGCAGACAGAGGCAGAGACAGAGGCTGATGCAGAGGCTGTGGCAGAGTCAGAGTCAGAGTCAGAGTCAGAGTCAGAGTCAGAGTCAGAGTCAGAGTCAGAGTCAGAGTCAGAGTCAGAGTCAGAGTCAGAGTCAGAGTCAGAGTCAGAGTCAGAGTCAGAGTCAGAGTCAGAGTCAGAGTCAGAGTCAGAGTCAGAGTCAGAGTCAGAGTCAGAGTCAGAGTCAGAGTCAGAGTCAGAGTCAGAGTCAGAGTCAGAGTCAGAGTCAGAGTCAGAGTCAGAGTCAGAGTCAGAGTCAGAGTCAGAGTCAGAGTCAGAGTCAGAGTCAGAGTCAGAGTCAGAGTCAGAGTCCGAGTCAGAGTCAGAGTCAGAGTCAGAGTCAGAGTCAGAGTCAGAGTCAGAGTCAGAGACAGAGACAGAGACAGAGACAGAGACAGAGACAGAGACAGAGACAGAGTCAGAGTCAGAGTCAGAGTCAGAGTCAGAGTCAGAGTCAGAGTCAGAGTCAGGGTCAGAGTCAGAGTCAGAGGCAGATGCACAGGCTGAGGCACAGTCAGAGTCTGAGACAGAGACAGAGTCAGAGTCAGAGTCAGAGTCAGAGTCAGAGTCAGAGTCAGAGTCAGAGTCAGAGTCAGAGTCAGAGTCAGAGACAGAGACGGAGACAGAGACAGAGACAGAGGCAGACAGAGGCAGAGACAGAGGCAGAGACAGAGTCAGAGTCAGAGGCAGATGCAGAGGCTAAGGCACAGTCAGAGTCTGAGTCAGAGGCAGAGTCAGAGTCAGAGTCAGAGTCAGAGTCAGAGTCAGAGTCAGAGTCAGAGTCAGAGTCAGAGTCAGAGTCAGAGTCAGAGTCAGAGTCAGAGTCAGAGTCAGAGTCAGAGTCAGAGTCAGAGTCAGAGTCAGAGTCAGAGTCAGAGGCAGATGCAGAGGCTGAGGCACAGTCAGAGTCAGAGTCAGAGTCAGAGTCAGAGGCAGATGCAGAGGCTGAGGCACAGTCAGAGGCAGAGTCAGAGTCAGAGTCAGAGACAGAGGCAGAGACAGAGACAGAGACAGAGACAGAGACAGAGACAGAGACAGAGACAGAGTCAGAGTCAGAGTCAGAGTCAGAGTCAGAGTCAGAGTCAGAGTCAGGGTCAGAGTCAGAGTCAGAGTCAGAGTCAGAGTCAGAGTCAGAGTCAGAGTCAGAGTCAGAGTCAGAGTCAGAGTCAGAGTCAGAGTCAGAGTCAGAGTCAGAGTCAGAGTCAGAGGCAGATGTAGAGGCTGAGGCACAGTCAGAGTCTGAGACAGAGACAGAGACAGAGACAGAGACAGAGACAGAGACAGAGACAGAGACAGAGATGGAGACAGAGAAAGAGGCAGAGACAGAGACAGAGACAGAGGCAGACAGAGGCAGAGACAGAGGCAGATGCAGAGGCTGTGGCAGAGTCAGAGTCAGAGACAGAGACAGAGACAGAGACAGAGGCAGACAGAGGCAGAGACAGAGGCTGATGCAGAGGCTGTGGCAGAGTCAGAGTCAGAGTCAGAGTCAGAGTCAGAGTCAGAGTCAGAGTCAGAGTCAGAGTCAGAGTCAGAGTCAGAGTCAGAGTCAGAGTCAGAGTCAGAGTCAGAGTCAGAGTCAGAGTCAGAGTCAGAGTCAGAGTCAGAGTCAGAGTCAGAGTCAGAGTCAGAGTCAGAGTCAGAGTCAGAGTCAGAGTCAGAGTCAGAGTCAGAGTCAGAGTCAGGGTCAGAGTCAGAGTCAGAGTCAGAGTCAGAGTCAGAGTCAGAGTCAGAGGCAGATGCAGAGGCTGAGGCACAGTCAGAGTCTGAGACAGAGACAGAGACAGAGACAGAGACAGAGACAGAGACAGAGACAGAGATGGAGACAGAGAAAGAGGCAGAGACAGAGACAGAGACAGAGGCAGACAGAGGCAGAGACAGAGGCAGATGCAGAGGCTGTGGCAGAGTCAGAGTCAGAGACAGAGACAGAGACAGAGACAGAGGCAGACAGAGGCAGAGACAGAGGCTGATGCAGAGGCTGTGGCAGAGTCAGAGTCAGAGTCAGAGTCAGAGTCAGAGTCAGAGTCAGAGTCAGAGTCAGAGTCAGAGTCAGAGTCAGAGACAGAGACAGAGACAGAGACAGAGACAGAGACAGAGACAGAGACAGAGACAGAGACAGAGACAGAGACAGAGACAGAGACAGAGACAGAGACAGAGACAGAGACAGAGACAGAGACAGAGACAGAGACAGAGACAGAGACAGAGACAGAGACAGAGACAGAGACAGAGACAGAGACAGAGACAGAGACAGAGACAGAGACAGAGACAGAGACAGAGACAGAGACAGAGACAGAGACAGAGACAGAGACAGAGACAGAGACAGAGACAGAGACAGAGACAGAGACAGAGACAGAGATGGAGACAGAGACAGAGACAGAGACAGAGACAGAGACAGAGACAGAGACAGACACAGAGACAGAGACAGAGACAGAGACAGAGACAGAGACAGAGACAGAGTCAGAGTCAGAGTCAGAGTCAGAGTCAGAGTCAGAGTCAGAGTCAGAGTCAGAGGCAGATGCAGAGGCTGAGGCACAGTCAGAGTCTGAGACAGAGACAGAGTCAGAGTCAGAGTCAGAGTCAGAGTCAGAGTCAGAGTCAGAGTCAGAGTCAGAGACAGAGACAGAGACAGAGACAGAGACAGAGACAGAGACAGAGTCAGAGTCAGAGTCAGAGTCAGAGTCAGAGTCAGAGTCAGAGTCAGAGTCAGAGTCAGAGTCAGAGTCAGAGTCAGAGTCAGAGTCAGAGACAGAGACAGAGACAGAGACAGAGACAGAGACAGAGACAGAGACAGAGACAGAGACAGAGACAGAGACAGAGACAGAGACAGAGACAGAGACAGAGACAGAGTCAGAGTCAGAGTCAGAGTCAGAGTCAGAGTCAGAGTCAGAGTCAGAGTCAGAGACAGAGACGGAGACAGAGACAGAGACAGAGGCAGACAGAGGCAGAGACAGAGGCAGAGACAGAGTCAGAGACAGAGTCAGAGTCAGAGTCAGAGTCAGAGTCAGAGTCAGAGTCAGAGTCAGAGTCAGAGTCAGAGTCAGAGTCAGAGTCAGAGTCAGAGTCAGAGTCCGAGTCAGAGTCCGAGTCAGAGACAGAGACAGAGACAGAGACAGAGACAGAGACAGAGACAGAGACAGAGACAGAGACAGAGACAGAGACAGAGACAGAGACAGAGACAGAGACAGAGACAGAGACAGAGACAGAGACAGAGACAGAGACAGAGACAGAGACAGAGACAGAGACAGAGACAGAGACAGAGACAGAGACAGAGACAGAGACAGAGACAGAGACAGAGACAGAGACAGAGACAGAGACAGAGACAGAGACAGAGACAGAGACAGAGACAGAGACAGAGACAGAGACAGAGACAGAGACAGAGACAGAGACAGAGACAGAGACAGAGACGGAGACGGAGACAGAGACAG
Source organism: Megachile ligniseca (assembly GCA_945859555.1). Lineage (NCBI taxonomy): Eukaryota > Metazoa > Arthropoda > Insecta > Hymenoptera > Megachilidae > Megachile > Megachile ligniseca. Next base: position 240,142 of record OX243788.1, read on the forward strand.
AGACAGAGACAGACACAGAGACAGAGACAGAGACAGAGACAGAGACAGAGACAGAGACAGAGACAGAGACAGAGTCAGAGTCAGAGTCAGAGTCAGAGTCAGAGTCAGAGTCAGAGTCAGAGTCAGAGTCAGAGGCAGATGCAGAGGCTGAGGCACAGTCAGAGTCTGAGACAGAGACAGAGACAGAGACAGAGACAGAGACAGAGACAGAGACAGAGATGGAGACAGAGAAAGAGGCAGAGACAGAGACAGAGACAGAGGCAGACAGAGGCAGAGACAGAGGCAGATGCAGAGGCTGTGGCAGAGTCAGAGTCAGAGTCAGAGTCAGAGTCAGAGTCAGAGTCAGAGTCAGAGTCAGAGTCAGAGTCAGAGTCAGAGTCAGAGTCAGAGTCAGAGTCAGAGTCAGAGTCCGAGTCCGAGTCCGAGTCAGAGTCAGAGTCAGAGTCAGAGACAGAGACGGAGACAGAGACAGAGACAGAGGCAGACAGAGGCAGAGACAGAGGCAGAGACAGAGTCAGAGTCAGAGGCAGATGCAGAGGCTAAGGCACAGTCAGAGTCTGAGTCAGAGGCAGAGTCAGAGTCAGAGTCAGAGTCAGAGTCAGAGTCAGAGTCAGAGTCAGAGTCAGAGTCAGAGTCAGAGTCAGAGTCAGAGTCAGAGTCAGAGTCAGAGTCAGAGTCAGAGTCAGAGTCAGAGTCAGAGTCAGAGTCAGAGTCAGAGTCAGAGTCAGAGTCAGAGTCAGAGTCAGAGTCAGAGTCAGAGTCAGAGTCAGAGTCAGAGTCAGAGTCAGAGTCAGAGTCAGAGTCAGAGTCAGAGTCAGAGTCAGAGTCAGAGTCAGAGTCAGAGTCAGGGTCAGGGTCAGAGTCAGAGTCAGAGTCAGAGTCAGAGTCAGAGTCAGAGTCAGAGTCAGAGTCAGAGTCAGAGTCAGAGTCAGAGTCAGAGTCAGAGTCAGAGGCAGATGCAGAGGCTGAGGCACAGTCAGAGTCTGAGACAGAGACAGAGACAGAGACAGAGACAGAGACAGAGACAGAGACAGAGACAGAGACAGAGACAGAGACAGAGACAGAGACAGAGACAGAGACAGAGACAGAGACAGAGACAGAGACAGAGACAGAGACAGAGACAGAGACAGAGACAGAGACAGAGACAGAGACAGAGACAGAGACGGAGACGGAGACAGAGACAGAGACAGAGACAGACACAGAGACAGAGACAGAGACAGAGACAGAGACAGAGACAGAGACAGAGACAGAGACAGAGTCAGAGTCAGAGTCAGAGTCAGAGTCAGAGTCAGAGTCAGAGTCAGAGTCAGAGTCAGAGGCAGATGCAGAGGCTGAGGCACAGTCAGAGTCTGAGACAGAGACAGAGACAGAGACAGAGACAGAGACAGAGACAGAGACAGAGATGGAGACAGAGAAAGAGGCAGAGACAGAGACAGAGACAGAGGCAGACAGAGGCAGAGACAGAGGCAGATGCAGAGGCTGTGGCAGAGTCAGAGTCAGAGTCAGAGTCAGAGTCAGAGTCAGAGTCAGAGTCAGAGTCAGAGTCAGAGTCAGAGTCAGAGTCAGAGTCAGAGTCAGAGTCCGAGTCCGAGTCCGAGTCCGAGTCAGAGTCAGAGTCAGAGTCAGAGTCAGAGTCAGAGTCAGAGTCAGAGTCAGAGTCAGAGTCAGAGTCAGAGTCAGAGTCAGAGTCAGAGTCAGAGTCAGAGTCAGAGTCAGAGTCAGAGACAGAGACAGAGACAGAGACAGAGACAGAGACAGAGACAGAGTCAGAGTCAGAGTCAGAGTCAGAGTCAGAGTCAGAGTCAGAGTCAGAGTCAGAGTCAGAGTCAGAGTCAGAGTCAGAGTCAGAGTCAGAGTCAGAGTCAGAGACAGAGACAGAGACAGAGACAGAGACAGAGACAGAGACAGAGACAGAGACAGAGACAGAGACGGAGACAGAGACAGAGACAGAGACAGAGACAGAGACAGAGACAGAGACAGAGACAGAGACAGAGACAGAGACAGAGACAGAGACAGAGACAGAGACAGAGACAGAGACAGAGACAGAGACAGAGACAGAGACAGAGACAGAGACAGAGACAGAGACAGAGACAGAGACAGAGACAGAGACAGAGACAGAGACAGAGACAGAGACAGAGACAGAGACAGAGACAGAGACAGAGACAGAGACAGAGACAGAGACAGAGACAGAGGCAGACAGAGGCAGAGACAGAGGCAGATGCAGAGTCAGAGTCAGAGACAGAGTCAGAGTCAGAGGCAGAGACAGAGACAGAGACAGCAACAGAGACAGAGATAGACAGAGACAGAGGCAGATGCAGAGGCTGAGGCACAGTCAGAGTCAGAGTCAGAGTCAGAGTCAGAGTCAGAGTCAGAGTCAGAGTCAGAGTCAGAGTCAGAGTCAGAGTCAGAGTCAGAGTCAGAGTCAGAGACAGAGACAGAGACAGAGACAGAGACAGAGACAGAGACAGAGTCAGAGTCAGAGTCAGAGTCAGAGTCAGAGTCAGAGTCAGAGTCAGAGTCAGAGTCAGAGACAGAGACAGAGACAGAGACAGAGACAGAGACAGAGACAGAGACAGAGACAGAGACAGAGACAGAGACAGAGACAGAGACAGAGACAGAGACAGAGACAGAGACAGAGACAGAGACAGAGACAGAGACAGAGACAGAGACAGAGACAGAGACAGAGACAGAGACAGAGACAGAGACAGAGACAGAGACAGAGACAGAGACAGAGACAGAGACAGAGACAGAGACAGAGACAGAGACAGAGACAGAGACAGAGACAGAGACAGAGACAGAGACAGAGACAGAGACAGAGACAGAGACAGAGACAGAGACAGAGACAGAGACAGAGACAGAGACAGAGACAGAGACAGAGACAGAGACAGAGACAGAGACAGAGACAGAGACAGAGACAGAGACAGAGACAGAGACAGAGACAGAGACAGAGACAGAGACAGAAACAGAGACAGAGACAGAGACAGAGACAGAGATGGAGACAGAGACAGAGGCAGACAGAGGCAGAGACAGAGGCAGATGCAGAGGCTGTGGCAGAGTCAGAGTCAGAGACAGAGACAGAGACAGAGGCAGACAGAGGCAGAGACAGAGGCAGATGCAGAGGCTGTGGCAGAGTCAGAGTCAGAGACAGAGACAGAGACAGAGGCAGACAGAGGCAGACAGAGGCAGAGACAGAGGCAGATGCAGAGGCTGTGGCAGAGTCAGAGTCAGAGACAGAGTCAGAGTCAGAGTCAGAGTCAGAGTCAGAGTCAGAGTCAGAGTCAGAGTCAGAGTCAGAGTCAGAGTCAGAGTCAGAGTCAGAGTCAGAGTCAGAGTCAGAGTCAGAGTCAGAGTCAGAGTCAGAGTCAGAGACAGAGACAGAGACAGAGACAGAGACAGAGACAGAGACAGAGACAGAGACAGAGACAGAGACAGAGACAGAGACAGAGACAGAGACAGAGACAGAGACAGAGACAGAGTCAGAGTCAGAGTCAGAGTCAGAGTCAGAGTCAGAGTCAGAGTCAGAGTCAGAGACAGAGACGGAGACAGAGACAGAGACAGAGGCAGACAGAGGCAGAGACAGAGGCAGAGACAGAGTCAGAGACAGAGTCAGAGTCAGAGTCAGAGTCAGAGTCAGAGTCAGAGTCAGAGTCCGAGTCAGAGTCCGAGTCAGAGACAGAGACAGAGACAGAGACAGAGACAGAGACAGAGACAGAGACAGAGACAGAGACAGAGACAGAGACAGAGACAGAGACAGAGTCAGAGTCAGAGTCAGAGTCAGAGTCAGGGTCAGGGTCAGAGTCAGAGTCAGAGTCAGAGTCAGAGTCAGAGTCAGAGTCAGAGTCAGAGTCAGAGTCAGAGTCAGAGTCAGAGTCAGAGTCAGAGTCAGAGTCAGAGGCAGATGCAGAGGCTGAGGCACAGTCAGAGTCTGAGACAGAGACAGAGACAGAGACAGAGACAGAGACAGAGACAGAGACAGAGATGGAGACAGAGAAAGAGGCAGAGACAGAGACAGAGACAGAGGCAGACAGAGGCAGAGACAGAGGCAGATGCAGAGGCTGTGGCAGAGTCAGAGTCAGAGACAGAGACAGAGACAGAGACAGAGGCAGACAGAGGCAGAGACAGAGGCTGATGCAGAGGCTGTGGCAGAGTCAGAGTCAGAGTCAGAGTCAGAGTCAGAGTCAGAGTCAGAGTCAGAGTCAGAGTCAGAGTCAGAGTCAGAGTCAGAGTCAGAGTCAGAGTCAGAGTCAGAGTCAGAGTCAGAGTCAGAGTCAGAGTCAGAGTCAGAGTCAGAGTCAGAGTCAGAGTCAGAGTCAGAGTCAGAGTCAGAGTCAGAGTCAGAGTCAGAGTCAGAGTCAGAGTCAGAGTCAGAGTCAGAGTCAGAGTCAGAGTCAGAGTCAGAGTCAGAGTCAGAGTCAGAGTCAGAGTCAGAGTCAGAGTCAGAGTCAGAGTCAGAGTCAGAGTCAGAGTCCGAGTCAGAGTCAGAGTCAGAGTCAGAGTCAGAGTCAGAGTCAGAGTCAGAGTCAGAGACAGAGACAGAGACAGAGACAGAGACAGAGACAGAGACAGAGTCAGAGTCAGAGTCAGAGTCAGAGTCAGAGTCAGAGTCAGAGTCAGAGTCAGGGTCAGAGTCAGAGTCAGAGTCAGAGTCAGAGTCAGAGTCAGAGTCAGAGGCAGATGCAGAGGCTGAGGCACAGTCAGAGTCTGAGACAGAGACAGAGACAGAGACAGAGACAGAGACAGAGACAGAGACAGAGACAGAGATGGAGACAGAGAAAGAGGCAGAGACAGAGACAGAGACAGAGGCAGACAGAGGCAGAGACAGAGGCAGATGCAGAGGCTGTGGCAGAGTCAGAGTCAGAGACAGAGACAGAGACAGAGACAGAGACAGAGACAGAGGCAGACAGAGGCAGAGACAGAGGCTGATGCAGAGGCTGTGGCAGAGTCAGAGTCAGAGTCAGAGTCAGAGTCAGAGTCAGAGTCAGAGTCAGAGTCAGAGTCAGAGACAGAGACAGAGACAGAGACAGAGACAGAGACAGAGACAGAGACAGAGACAGAGACAGAGACAGAGACAGAGACAGATACAGAGACAGAGACAGAGACAGAGACAGAGACAGAGACAGAGACAGAGACAGAGACAGAGACAGAGACAGAGACAGAGACAGAGACAGAGACAGAGACAGAGACAGAGACAGAGACAGAGACAGAGACAGAGACAGAGACAGAGACAGAGACAGAGACAGAGACAGAGACAGAGACAGAGACAGAGACGGAGATGGAGACAGAGACAGAGACAGAGACAGAGACAGAGACAGAGACAGAGACAGACACAGAGACAGAGACAGAGACAGAGACAGAGACAGAGACAGAGACAGAGTCAGAGTCAGAGTCAGAGTCAGAGTCAGAGTCAGAGTCAGAGTCAGAGTCAGAGGCAGATGCACAGGCTGAGGCACAGTCAGAGTCTGAGACAGAGACAGAGTCAGAGTCAGAGTCAGAGTCAGAGTCAGAGTCAGAGTCAGAGTCAGAGTCAGAGTCAGAGTCAGAGTCAGAGTCAGAGACAGAGACGGAGACAGAGACAGAGACAGAGGCAGACAGAGGCAGAGACAGAGGCAGAGACAGAGTCAGAGTCAGAGGCAGATGCAGAGGCTAAGGCACAGTCAGAGTCTGAGTCAGAGGCAGAGTCAGAGTCAGAGTCAGAGTCAGAGTCAGAGTCAGAGTCAGAGTCAGAGTCAGAGTCAGAGTCAGAGTCAGAGTCAGAGTCAGAGTCAGAGTCAGAGTCAGAGTCAGAGTCAGAGTCAGAGGCAGATGCAGAGGCTGAGGCACAGTCAGAGTCAGAGTCAGAGTCAGAGTCAGAGGCAGATGCAGAGGCTGAGGCACAGTCAGAGGCAGAGTCAGAGTCAGAGTCAGAGACAGAGGCAGAGACAGAGACAGAGACAGAGACAGAGACAGAGACAGAGACAGAGTCAGAGTCAGAGTCAGAGTCAGAGTCAGAGTCAGAGTCAGGGTCAGAGTCAGAGTCAGAGTCAGAGTCAGAGTCAGAGTCAGAGTCAGAGTCAGAGTCAGAGTCAGAGTCAGAGTCAGAGTCAGAGTCAGAGTCAGAGTCAGAGTCAGAGGCAGATGTAGAGGCTGAGGCACAGTCAGAGTCTGAGACAGAGACAGAGACAGAGACAGAGACAGAGACAGAGACAGAGACAGAGATGGAGACAGAGAAAGAGGCAGAGACAGAGACAGAGACAGAGGCAGATGAGGCAGAGACAGAGGCAGATGCAGAGGCTGTGGCAGAGTCAGAGTCAGAGTCAGAGTCAGAGTCAGAGTCAGAGTCAGAGTCAGAGTCAGAGTCAGAGTCAGAGTCAGAGTCAGAGTCAGAGTCAGAGTCAGAGTCAGAGTCAGAGTCAGAGACAGAGACAGAGACAGAGACAGAGACAGAGACAGAGACAGAGTCAGAGACAGAGACAGAGACAGAGACAGAGACAGAGACAGAGACAGAGACAGAGACAGAGACAGAGACAGAGACAGAGACAGAGACAGAGACAGAGACAGAGACAGAGACAGAGACAGAGACAGAGACAGAGACAGAGACAGAGACAGAGACAGAGACAGAGACAGAGACAGAGACAGAGACAGAGACAGAGACAGAGACAGAGACAGAGACAGAGTCAGAGTCAGAGTCAGAGTCAGAGTCAGAGTCAGAGTCAGAGTCAGAGTCAGAGTCAGAGTCAGAGTCAGAGTCAGAGTCAGAGTCAGAGTCAGAGTCAGAGTCAGAGTCAGAGTCAGAGTCAGAGTCAGAGTCAGAGTCAGAGTCAGAGTCAGAGTCAGAGTCAGAGTCAGAGTCAGAGTCAGAGTCAGAGTCAGAGTCAGAGTCAGAGTCAGAGTCAGAGACAGAGACAGAGACAGAGACAGAGACAGAGACAGAGACAGAGGCAGAGACAGAGACAGAGACAGAGACAGAGATGGAGAAAGAGAAAGAGACAGAGACAGAGACAGAGACAGAGGCAGACAGAGGCAGAGACAGAGGCAGATGCAGAGGCTGTGGCAGAGTCAGAGGCAGAGACAGAGTCAGAGTCAGAGGCAGAGACAGAGACAGAGACAGCAACAGAGACAGAGATAGACAGAGACAGAGGCAGATGCAGAGGCTGAGGCACAGTCAGAGTCAGAGTCAGAGTCAGAGACAGCGGCATGTGCAGAGGCTGATTCAGAGTCAGAGTCAGAGTCAGAGTCAGAGTCAGAGTCAGAGTCAGAGTCAGAGTCAGAGTCAGAGTCAGAGTCAGAGTCAGAGTCAGAGTCAGAGTCAGAGTCAGAGTCAGAGTCAGAGTCAGAGTCAGAGACAGAGACAGAGACAGAGACAGAGACAGAGACAGAGACAGAGTCAGAGACAGAGACAGAGACAGAGACAGAGTCAGAGTCAGAGTCAGAGTCAGAGTCAGAGTCAGAGTCAGAGTCAGAGTCAGAGTCAGAGTCAGAGTCAGAGTCAGAGTCAGAGTCAGAGTCAGAGTCAGAGACAGAGACAGAGACAGAGACAGAGACAGAGACAGAGACAGAGACAGAGACAGAGACAGAGACAGAGACAGAGACAGAGACAGAGACAGAGACAGAGACAGAGACAGAGACAGAGACAGAGACAGAGACAGAGACAGAGGCAGACAGAGGCAGAGACAGAGGCAGATGCAGAGGCTGTGGCAGAGTCAGAGTCAGAGACAGAGACAGAGACGGAGGCAGACAGAGGCAGAGACAGAGGCAGATGCGGAGGCTGTGGCAGAGTCAGAGTCAGAGACAGAGACAGAGGCAGAGACAGAGGCAGATGCAGAGGCTGTGGCAGAGTCAGAGTCAGAGACAGAGTCAGAGTCAGAGTCAGAGTCAGAGTCAGAGTCAGAGTCAGAGTCAGAGTCAGAGTCAGAGTCAGAGTCAGAGTCAGAGTCAGAGTCAGAGTCAGAGTCAGAGTCAGAGTCAGAGTCAGAGTCAGAGTCAGAGTCAGAGTCAGAGTCAGAGTCAGAGTCAGAGTCAGAGTCAGAGACAGAGACAGAGACAGAGACAGAGACAGAGACAGAGACAGAGACAGAGACAGAGACAGAGACAGAGACAGAGACAGAGACAGAGACAGAGACAGAGACAGAGACAGAGACAGAGACAGAGACAGAGACAGAGACAGAGACAGAGACAGAGACAGAGACAGAGACAGAGACAGAGACAGAGACAGAGACAGAGACAGAGACAGAGACAGAGACAGAGACAGAGACAGAGACAGAGACAGAGACAGAGACAGAGACAGAGACAGAGACAGAGACAGAGACAGAGACAGAGACAGAGACAGAGACAGAGACAGAGACAGAGACAGAGACAGAGACAGAGACAGAGACAGAGACAGAGACAGAGACAGAGACAGAGACAGAGACAGAGACAGAGACAGAGACAGAGACAGAGACAGAGACAGAGACAGAGACAGAGACAGAGACAGAGACAGAGACAGAGACAGAGACAGAGACAGAGACAGAGACAGAGACAGAGACAGAGACAGAGACAGAGACAGAGACAGAGACAGAGACAGAGACAGAGACAGAGACAGAGACAGAGACAGAGACAGAGACAGAGACAGAGACAGAGACAGAGACAGAGACAGAGACAGAGACAGAGACAGAGACAGAGATGGAGACAGAGACAGAGGCAGACAGAGGCAGAGACAGAGGCAGATGCAGAGGCTGTGGCAGAGTCAGAGTCAGAGACAGAGACAGAGACAGAGGCAGACAGAGGCAGAGACAGAGGCAGATGCAGAGGCTGTGGCAGAGTCAGAGTCAGAGACAGAGACAGAGACAGAGGCAGACAGAGGCAGAGACAGAGGCAGATGCAGAGGCTGTGGCAGAGTCAGAGTCAGAGACAGAGTCAGAGTCAGAGTCAGAGTCAGAGTCAGAGTCAGAGTCAGAGTCAGAGTCAGAGTCAGAGTCAGAGTCAGAGTCAGAGTCAGAGTCAGAGTCAGAGTCAGAGTCAGAGTCAGAGTCAGAGTCAGAGTCAGAGTCAGAGTCAGAGTCAGAGTCAGAGTCAGAGTCAGAGTCAGAGTCAGAGTCAGAGTCAGAGTCAGAGTCAGAGTCAGAGTCAGAGTCAGAGTCAGAGTCAGAGTCAGAGTCAGAGTCAGAGTCAGAGTCAGAGTCAGAGTCAGAGTCAGAGACAGAGACAGAGACAGAGACAGAGACAGAGACAGAGACAGAGACAGAGACAGAGGCAGAGACAGAGACAGAGACAGAGACAGAGATGGAGAAAGAGAAAGAGACAGAGACAGAGACAGAGACAGAGGCAGACAGAGGCAGAGACAGAGGCAGATGCAGAGGCTGTGGCAGAGTCAGAGGCAGAGACAGAGTCAGAGTCAGAGGCAGAGACAGAGACAGAGACAGCAACAGAGACAGAGATAGACAGAGACAGAGGCAGATGCAGAGGCTGAGGCACGGTCAGAGTCAGAGTCAGAGTCAGAGACAGCGGCATGTGCAGAGGCTGATTCAGAGTCAGAGTCAGAGTCAGAGTCAGAGTCAGAGTCAGAGTCAGAGTCAGAGTCAGAGTCAGAGTCAGAGTCAGAGTCAGAGTCAGAGTCAGAGTCAGAGACAGAGACAGAGACAGAGACAGAGACAGAGACAGAGACAGAGTCAGAGTCAGAGTCAGAGTCAGAGTCAGAGACAGAGACAGAGACAGAGACAGAGACAGAGACAGAGACAGAGACAGAGACAGAGACAGAGACAGAGACAGAGACAGAGACAGAGACAGAGACAGAGACAGAGACAGAGACAGAGACAGAGACAGAGACAGAGACAGAGACAGAGACAGAGACAGAGACAGAGACAGAGACAGAGACAGAGACAGAGACAGAGACAGAGACAGAGACAGAGACAGAGACAGAGACAGAGACAGAGACAGAGACAGAGACAGAGACAGAGACAGAGACAGAGACAGAGACAGAGACAGAGACAGAGACAGAGACAGAGACAGAGACAGAGACAGAGACAGAGACAGAGACAGAGACAGAGACAGAGACAGAGACAGAGACAGAGACAGAGACAGAGACAGAGACAGAGACAGAGACAGAGACAGAGACAGAGACAGAGACAGAGACAGAGACAGAGACAGAGACAGAGACAGAGACAGAGACAGAGACAGAGACAGAGACAGAGACAGAGACAGAGACAGAGACAGAGACAGAGGCAGACAGAGGCAGAGACAGAGGCAGATGCAGAGGCTGTGGCAGAGTCAGAGTCAGAGACAGAGACAGAGACGGAGGCAGACAGAGGCAGAGACAGAGGCAGATGCAGAGGCTGTGGCAGAGTCAGAGTCAGAGACAGAGACAGAGGCAGAGACAGAGGCAGATGCAGAGGCTGTGGCAGAGTCAGAGTCAGAGACAGAGTCAGAGTCAGAGTCAGAGTCAGAGTCAGAGTCAGAGTCAGAGTCAGAGTCAGAGTCAGAGTCAGAGTCAGAGTCAGAGTCAGAGTCAGAGTCAGAGTCAGAGTCAGAGTCAGAGTCAGAGTCAGAGTCAGAGTCAGAGTCAGAGTCAGAGTCAGAGTCAGAGTCAGAGTCAGAGTCAGAGTCAGAGTCAGAGTCAGAGTCAGAGTCAGAGTCAGAGTCAGAGTCAGAGTCAGAGTCAGAGTCAGAGTCAGAGTCAGAGTCAGAGTCAGAGTCAGAGTCAGAGTCAGAGTCAGAGTCAGAGTCAGAGTCAGAGTCAGAGTCAGAGTCAGAGTCAGAGTCAGAGTCAGAGTCAGAGTCAGAGTCAGAGTCAGAGTCAGAGTCAGAGTCAGAGTCAGAGTCAGAGTCAGAGTCAGATGACAGAGTCAGAGACAGAGACAGAGACAGAGACAGAGACAGAGACAGAGACAGAGACAGAGACAGAGACAGAGACAGAGATGGAGACAGAGAAAGAGACAGAGTCAGAGTCAGAGTCAGAGTCAGAGTCAGAGTCAGAGTCAGAGTCAGAGTCAGAGTCAGAGTCAGAGTCAGAGTCAGAGTCAGAGTCAGAGTCAGAGTCAGAGTCAGAGTCAGAGTCAGAGTCAGAGTCAGAGTCAGAGTCAGAGTCAGAGTCAGAGTCAGAGTCAGAGTCAGAGTCAGAGTCAGAGTCAGAGTCAGAGTCAGAGTCAGAGTCAGAGTCAGAGTCAGAGTCAGAGTCAGAGTCAGAGTCAGAGTCAGAGTCAGAGTCAGAGTCAGAGTCAGAGTCAGAGTCAGAGTCAGAGTCAGAGTCAGAGTCAGAGTCAGAGTCAGAGTCAGAGTCAGAGTCAGAGTCAGAGTCAGAGTCAGAGTCAGAGTCAGAGTCAGAGTCAGAGTCAGAGTCAGAGTCAGAGTCAGAGTCAGAGTCAGAGTCAGATGACAGAGTCAGAGACAGAGACAGAGACAGAGACAGAGACAGAGACAGAGACAGAGACAGAGACAGAGACAGAGATGGAGACAGAGAAAGAGACAGAGTCAGAGACAGAGACAGAGGCAGACAGAGGCAGAGACAGAGGCAGATGCAGAGTCAGAGTCAGAGTCAGAGTCAGAGTCAGAGTCAGAGTCAGAGTCAGAGTCAGAGTCAGAGTCAGAGTCAGAGTCAGAGTCAGAGTCAGAGTCAGAGACAGAGACAGAGACAGAGACCGAGACAGAGACAGAGACAGAGACAGAGACAGAGACAGAGACAGAGACAGAGACAGAGACAGAGACAGAGACAGAGACAGAGACAGAGACAGAGACAGAGACAGAGACAGAGGCAGACAGAGGCAGAGACAGAGGCAGATGCAGAGGCTGTGGCAGAGTCAGAGTCAGAAACAGAGACAGAGACGGAGGCAGACAGAGGCAGAGACAGAGGCAGATGCAGAGGCTGTGGCAGAGTCAGAGTCAGAGACAGAGACAGAGGCAGAGACAGAGGCAGATGCAGAGGCTGTGGCAGAGTCAGAGTCAGAGACAGAGTCAGAGTCAGAGTCAGAGTCAGAGTCAGAGTCAGAGTCAGAGTCAGAGTCAGAGTCAGAGTCAGAGTCAGAGTCAGAGTCAGAGTCAGAGTCAGAGTCAGAGTCAGAGTCAGAGTCAGAGTCAGAGTCAGAGTCAGAGTCAGAGTCAGAGTCAGAGTCAGAGTCAGAGTCAGAGACAGAGACAGAGACAGAGACAGAGACAGAGACAGAGACAGAGACAGAGACAGAGACAGAGACAGAGACAGAGACAGAGGCAGACAGAGGCAGAGACAGAGGCAGATGCAGAGGCTGTGGCAGAGTCAGAGTCAGAGACAGAGACAGAGACGGAGGCAGACAGAGGCAGAGACAGAGGCAGATGCAGAGGCTGTGGCAGAGTCAGAGTCAGAGACAGAGACAGAGGCAGAGACAGAGGCAGATGCAGAGGCTGTGGCAGAGTCAGAGTCAGAGACAGAGTCAGAGTCAGAGTCAGAGTCAGAGTCAGAGTCAGAGTCAGAGTCAGAGTCAGAGTCAGAGTCAGAGTCAGAGTCAGAGTCAGAGTCAGAGTCAGAGTCAGAGTCAGAGTCAGAGTCAGAGTCAGAGTCAGAGTCAGAGTCAGAGTCAGAGTCAGAGTCAGAGTCAGAGACAGAGACAGAGACAGAGACAGAGACAGAGACAGAGACAGAGACAGAGACAGAGACAGAGACAGAGACAGAGACAGAGACAGAGACAGAGACAGAGACAGAGACAGAGACAGAGACAGAGACAGAGACAGAGACAGAGACAGAGACAGAGACAGAGACAGAGACAGAGACAGAGACAGAGACAGAGACAGAGACAGAGACAGAGACAGAGGCAGAGGCAGAGGCAGAGACAGAGACAGAGACAGAGACAGAGACAGAGACAGAGACAGAGACAGAGACAGAGACAGAGACAGAGACAGAGACAGAGACAGAGACAGAGACAGAGACAGAGACAGAGACAGAGACAGAGACAGAGACAGAGACAGAGACAGAGACAGAGACAGAGACAGAGACAGAGACAGAGACAGAGACAGAGACAGAGACAGAGACAGAGACAGAGACAGAGACAGAGACAGAGACAGAGACAGAGACAGAGACAGAGACAGAGACAGAGACAGAGACAGAGACAGAGACAGAGACAGAGACAGAGACAGAGACAGAGACAGAGACAGAGACAGAGACAGAGACAGAGACAGAGACAGAGACAGAGACAGAGACAGAGACAGAGACAGAGACAGAGACAGAGACAGAGACAGAGACAGAGACAGAGATGGAGACAGAGACAGAGGCAGACAGAGGCAGAGACAGAGGCAGATGCAGAGGCTGTGGCAGAGTCAGAGTCAGAGACAGAGACAGAGACAGAGGCAGACAGAGGCAGAGACAGAGGCAGATGCAGAGGCTGTGGCAGAGTCAGAGTCAGAGACAGAGACAGAGACAGAGGCAGACAGAGGCAGAGACAGAGGCAGATGCAGAGGCTGTGGCAGAGTCAGAGTCAGAGACAGAGTCAGAGTCAGAGTCAGAGTCAGAGTCAGAGTCAGAGTCAGAGTCAGAGTCAGAGTCAGAGTCAGAGTCAGAGTCAGAGTCAGAGTCAGAGTCAGAGTCAGAGTCAGAGTCAGAGTCAGAGTCAGAGTCAGAGTCAGAGTCAGAGTCAGAGTCAGAGTCAGAGTCAGAGTCAGAGTCAGAGTCAGAGTCAGAGTCAGAGTCAGAGTCAGAGTCAGCGTCAGAGTCAGAGTCAGAGTCAGAGTCAGAGTCAGAGTCAGAGTCAGAGTCAGAGTCAGAGTCAGAGTCAGAGTCAGAGTCAGAGTCAGAGTCAGAGTCAGAGACAGAGACAGAGACAGAGACAGAGACAGAGACAGAGACAGAGGCAGAGACAGAGACAGAGACAGAGACAGAGATGGAGAAAGAGAAAGAGACAGAGACAGAGACAGAGACAGAGGCAGACAGAGGCAGAGACAGAGGCAGATGCAGAGGCTGTTGCAGAGTCAGAGGCAGAGACAGAGTCAGAGTCAGAGGCAGAGACAGAGACAGAGACAGCAACAGAGACAGAGATAGACAGAGACAGAGGCAGATGCAGAGGCTGAGGCACAGTCAGAGTCAGAGTCAGAGTCAGAGACAGCGGCATGTGCAGAGGCTGATTCAGAGTCAGAGTCAGAGTCAGAGTCAGAGTCAGAGTCAGAGTCAGAGTCAGAGTCAGAGTCAGAGACAGAGACAGAGACAGAGACAGAGACAGAGACAGAGACAGAGTCAGAGTCAGAGTCAGAGTCAGAGTCAGAGACAGAGACAGAGACAGAGACAGAGACAGAGACAGAGACAGAGACAGAGACAGAGACAGAGACAGAGACAGAGACAGAGACAGAGACAGAGACAGAGACAGAGACAGAGACAGAGACAGAGACAGAGACAGAGACAGAGACAGAGACAGAGACAGAGACAGAGACAGAGACAGAGACAGAGACAGAGACAGAGACAGAGACAGAGACAGAGACAGAGACAGAGACAGAGACAGAGACAGAGACAGAGAAAGAGACAGAGTCAGAGACAGAGACAGAGGCAGACAGAGGCAGAGACAGAGGCAGATGCAGAGTCAGAGTCAGAGTCAGAGTCAGAGTCAGAGTCAGAGTCAGAGTCAGAGTCAGAGTCAGAGTCAGAGTCAGAGTCAGAGTCAGAGACAGAGACAGAGACAGAGACCGAGACAGAGACAGAGACAGAGACAGAGACAGAGACAGAGACAGAGACAGAGACAGAGACAGAGACAGAGACAGAGACAGAGACAGAGACAGAGACAGAGACAGAGGCAGACAGAGGCAGAGACAGAGGCAGATGCAGAGGCTGTGGCAGAGTCAGAGTCAGAGACAGAGACAGAGACGGAGGCAGACAGAGGCAGAGACAGAGGCAGATGCAGAGGCTGTGGCAGAGTCAGAGTCAGAGACAGAGACAGAGGCAGAGACAGAGGCAGATGCAGAGGCTGTGGCAGAGTCAGAGTCAGAGACAGAGTCAGAGTCAGAGTCAGAGTCAGAGTCAGAGTCAGAGTCAGAGTCAGAGTCAGAGTCAGAGTCAGAGTCAGAGTCAGAGTCAGAGTCAGAGTCAGAGTCAGAGTCAGAGTCAGAGTCAGAGTCAGAGTCAGAGTCAGAGTCAGAGTCAGAGTCAGAGTCAGAGACAGAGACAGAGACAGAGACAGAGACAGAGACAGAGACAGAGACAGAGACAGAGACAGAGACAGAGGCAGACAGAGGCAGAGACAGAGGCAGATGCAGAGGCTGTGGCAGAGTCAGAGTCAGAGACAGAGACAGAGACGGAGGCAGACAGAGGCAGAGACAGAGGCAGATGCAGAGGCTGTGGCAGAGTCAGAGTCAGAGACAGAGACAGAGGCAGAGACAGAGGCAGATGCAGAGGCTGTGGCAGAGTCAGAGTCAGAGACAGAGTCAGAGTCAGAGTCAGAGTCAGAGTCAGAGTCAGAGTCAGAGTCAGAGTCAGAGTCAGAGTCAGAGTCAGAGTCAGAGTCAGAGTCAGAGTCAGAGTCAGAGTCAGAGTCAGAGTCAGAGTCAGAGTCAGAGTCAGAGTCAGAGTCAGAGACAGAGACAGAGACAGAGACAGAGACAGAGACAGAGACAGAGACAGAGACAGAGACAGAGACAGAGACAGAGACAGAGACAGAGACAGAGACAGAGACAGAGACAGAGACAGAGACAGAGACAGAGACAGAGACAGAGACAGAGACAGAGACAGAGACAGAGACAGAGACAGAGACAGAGACAGAGACAGAGACAGAGACAGAGACAGAGACAGAGACAGAGGCAGAGGCAGAGACAGAGACAGAGACAGAGACAGAGACAGAGACAGAGACAGAGACAGAGACAGAGACAGAGACAGAGACAGAGACAGAGACAGAGACAGAGACAGAGACAGAGACAGAGACAGAGACAGAGACAGAGACAGAGACAGAGACAGAGACAGAGACAGAGACAGAGACAGAGACAGAGACAGAGACAGAGACAGAGACAGAGACAGAGACAGAGACAGAGACAGAGACAGAGACAGAGACAGAGACAGAGACAGAGACAGAGACAGAGACAGAGACAGAGACAGAGACAGAGACAGAGACAGAGACAGAGACAGAGACAGAGACAGAGACAGAGACAGAGACAGAGACAGAGACAGAGACAGAGACAGAGACAGAGACAGAGACAGAGACAGAGACAGAGACAGAGATGGAGACAGAGACAGAGGCAGACAGAGGCAGAGACAGAGGCAGATGCAGAGGCTGTGGCAGAGTCAGAGTCAGAGACAGAGACAGAGACAGAGGCAGACAGAGGCAGAGACAGAGGCAGATGCAGAGGCTGTGGCAGAGTCAGAGTCAGAGACAGAGACAGAGGCAGAGACAGAGGCAGATGCAGAGGCTGTGGCAGAGTCAGAGTCAGAGACAGAGTCAGAGTCAGAGTCAGAGTCAGAGTCAGAGTCAGAGTCAGAGTCAGAGTCAGAGTCAGAGTCAGAGTCAGAGTCAGAGTCAGAGTCAGAGTCAGAGTCAGAGTCAGAGTCAGAGTCAGAGTCAGAGTCAGAGTCAGAGTCAGAGTCAGAGTCAGAGTCAGAGTCAGAGTCAGAGTCAGAGTCAGAGTCAGAGTCAGAGTCAGCGTCAGAGTCAGAGTCAGAGTCAGAGTCAGAGTCAGAGTCAGAGTCAGAGTCAGAGTCAGAGTCAGAGTCAGAGTCAGAGTCAGAGTCAGAGTCAGAGTCAGAGTCAGAGTCAGAGTCAGAGTCAGAGTCAGATGACAGAGTCAGAGACAGAGACAGAGACAGAGACAGAGACAGAGACAGAGACAGAGACAGAGACAGAGACAGAGATGGAGACAGAGAAAGAGACAGAGTCAGAGACAGAGACAGAGGCAGACAGAGGCAGAGACAGAGGCAGATGCAGAGTCGGAGTCAGAGTCAGAGTCAGAGTCAGAGTCAGAGTCAGAGTCAGAGTCAGAGTCAGAGTCAGAGTCAGAGTCAGAGTCAGAGTCAGAGTCAGAGTCAGAGTCAGAGTCAGAGTCAGAGTCAGAGTCAGAGTCAGAGTCAGAGTCAGAGTCAGAGACAGAGACAGAGACAGAGACAGAGTCAGAGTCAGAGTCAGAGTCAGAGTCAGAGTCAGAGTCAGAGTCAGAGACAGAGACAGAGACAGAGACAGAGACAGAGACAGAGACAGAGGCAGAGACAGAGACAGAGACAGAGACAGAGACAGAGACAGAGACAGAGACAGAGACAGAGACAGAGACAGAGACAGAGACAGAGACAGAGACAGAGACAGAGACAGAGACAGAGACAGAGACAGAGACAGAGACAGAGACAGAGACAGAGACAGAGACAGAGACAGAGACAGAGACAGAGACAGAGACAGAGACAGAGACAGAGACAGAGACAGAGACAGAGACAGAGACAGAGACAGAGACAGAGACAGAGACAGAGACAGAGACAGAGACAGAGACAGAGACAGAGACAGAGACAGAGACAGAGACAGAGATGGAGACAGAGACAGAGGCAGACAGAGGCAGAGACAGAGGCAGATGCAGAGGCTGTGGCAGAGTCAGAGTCAGAGACAGAGACAGAGTCAGAGTCAGAGTCAGAGTCAGAGTCAGAGTCAGAGTCAGAGTCAGAGTCAGAGTCAGAGTCAGAGTCAGAGTCAGAGTCAGAGTCAGAGTCAGAGTCAGAGTCAGAGTCAGAGTCAGAGTCAGAGACAGAGACAGAGACAGAGACAGAGACAGAGACAGAGACAGAGGCAGAGACAGAGACAGAGACAGAGACAGAGATGGAGAAAGAGAAAGAGACAGAGACAGAGACAGAGACAGAGGCAGACAGAGGCAGAGACAGAGGCAGATGCAGAGGCTGTTGCAGAGTCAGAGGCAGAGACAGAGTCAGAGTCAGAGGCAGAGACAGAGACAGAGACAGCAACAGAGACAGAGATAGACAGAGACAGAGGCAGATGCAGAGGCTGAGGCACAGTCAGAGTCAGAGTCAGAGTCAGAGACAGCGGCATGTGCAGAGGCTGATTCAGAGTCAGAGTCAGAGTCAGAGTCAGAGTCAGAGTCAGAGTCAGAGTCAGAGTCAGAGTCAGAGTCAGAGTCAGAGTCAGAGTCAGAGACAGAGACAGAGACAGAGACAGAGACAGAGACAGAGACAGAGTCAGAGTCAGAGTCAGAGTCAGAGTCAGAGACAGAGACAGAGACAGAGACAGAGACAGAGACAGAGACAGAGACAGAGACAGAGACAGAGACAGAGACAGAGACAGAGACAGAGACAGAGACAGAGACAGAGACAGAGACAGAGACAGAGACAGAGACAGAGACAGAGACAGAGACAGAGACAGAGACAGAGACAGAGACAGAGACAGAGACAGAGACAGAGACAGAGACAGAGACAGAGACAGAGACAGAGACAGAGACAGAGACAGAGACAGAGACAGAGACAGAGACAGAGACAGAGACAGAGACAGAGACAGAGACAGAGACAGAGACAGAGACAGAGACAGAGACAGAGACAGAGACAGAGACAGAGACAGAGACAGAGACAGAGACAGAGACAGAGACAGAGACAGAGACAGAGGCAGACAGAGGCAGAGACAGAGGCAGATGCAGAGTCAGAGACAGAGTCAGAGTCAGAGGCAGAGACAGAGACAGAGACAGGCAACAGAGACAGAGATAGACAGAGACAGAGGCAGATGCAGAGGCTGAGGCACAGTCAGAGTCTGAGTCAGAGTCAGAGTCAGAGTCAGAGACAGAGGCAGAGACAGAGACAGAGACAGAGACAGATACAGAGACAGAGACAGAGACAGAGACAGAGACAGAGTCAGAGTCAGAGTCAGAGACAGAGTCAGAGTCAGAGGCAGAGACAGAGACAGAGACAGGCAACAGAGACGGAGATAGACAGAGACAGAGGCAGATGCAGAGGCTGAGGCACAGTCAGAGTCTGAGTCAGAGTCAGAGTCAGAGTCAGAGACAGAGGCAGAGACAGAGACAGAGACAGAGACAGAGACAGAGACAGAGACAGAGACAGAGACAGAGACAGAGACAGAGACAGAGACAGAGTCAGAGTCAGAGTCAGAGTCAGAGTCAGAGTCAGAGTCAGAGTCAGAGTCAGAGTCAGAGTCAGAGTCAGAGTCCGAGTCAGAGTCAGAGACAGAGTCAGAGTCAGAGTCAGAGTCAGAGTCAGAGTCAGAGTCAGAGTCAGAGTCAGAGTCAGAGTCAGAGTCAGAGTCAGAGTCAGAGTCAGAGTCAGAGTCAGAGTCAGAGTCAGAGTCAGAGTCAGAGTCAGAGTCAGAGTCAGAGTCAGAGTCAGAGTCAGAGGCAGATGCAGAGGCTGAGGCACAGTCAGAGTCAGAGTCAGAGTCAGAGTCAGAGTCAGAGTCAGAGACAGAGACAGAGACAGAGACAGAGACAGAGACAGAGACAGAGACAGAGACAGAGACAGAGACAGAGACAGAGACAGAGACAGAGACAGAGACAGAGACAGAGACAGAGACAGAGACAGAGACAGAGACAGAGACAGAGACAGAGACAGAGACAGAGACAGAGACAGAGACAGAGACAGAGACAGAGACAGAGACAGAGACAGAGACAGAGACAGAGACAGAGACAGAGACAGAGTCAGAGACAGAGTCAGAGACAGAGACAGAGGCAGAGACAGAGACAGAGACAGAGACAGAGACAGAGACAGAGACAGAGACAGAGACAGAGACAGAGACAGAGTCAGAGTCAGAGTCAGAGTCAGAGTCAGAGTCAGAGTCAGAGTCAGAGTCAGAGTCAGAGTCAGAGTCAGAGTCAGAGTCAGAGTCAGAGTCAGAGTCAGAGTCCGAGTCAGAGTCAGAGTCAGAGTCAGAGTCAGAGTCAGAGTCAGAGTCAGAGTCAGAGTCAGAGTCAGAGTCAGAGTCAGAGTCAGAGTCAGAGTCAGAGTCAGAGTCAGAGTCAGAGTCAGAGTCAGAGTCAGAGTCAGAGTCAGAGTCAGAGTCAGAGTCAGAGTCAGAGTCAGAGTCAGAGTCAGAGTCAGAGTCAGAGTCAGAGTCAGAGTCAGAGTCAGAGTCAGAGTCAGAGTCAGAGACAGAGACAGAGACAGAGACAGAGACAGAGACAGAGATGGAGACAGAGAAAGAGGCAGAGACAGAGACAGAGACAGAGGCAGACAGAGGCAGAGACAGAGGCAGATGCAGAGGCTGTGGCAGAGTCAGAGTCAGAGACAGAGACAGAGACAGAGACAGAGACAGAGACAGAGGCAGACAGAGGCAGAGACAGAGGCAGATGCAGAGGCTGTGGCAGAGTCAGAGTCAGAGTCAGAGTCAGAGTCAGAGTCAGAGTCAGAGTCAGAGTCAGAGTCAGAGTCAGAGTCAGAGTCAGAGTCAGAGTCAGAGTCAGAGTCAGAGTCAGAGTCAGAGTCAGAGTCCTTGTCAGAGTCAGAGTCAGAGTCAGAGTCAGAGTCAGAGTCAGAGTCAGAGTCAGAGTCAGAGTCAGAGTCAGAGTCAGAGTCAGAGTCAGAATCAGAGTCAGAGGCAGATGCAGAGGCTGAGGCACAGTCAGAGTCTGAGTCAGAGGCAGAGTCAGAGTCAGAGTCAGAGTCAGAGACAGAGGCAGAGACAGAGACAGAGACAGAGACAGAGACAGAGACAGAGACAGAGACAGAGACAGAGACAGAGACAGAGACAGAGACAGAGACAGAGACAGAGACAGAGACAGAGACAGAGACAGAGACAGAGACAGAGACAGAGACAGAGACAGAGACAGAGTCAGAGTCAGAGTCAGAGTCAGAGTCAGAGTCAGAGTCAGAGTCAGAGTCAGAGACAGAGACGGAGACAGAGACAGAGACAGAGGCAGACAGAGGCAGAGACAGAGGCAGATGCAGAGTCAGAGTCAGAGTCAGAGTCAGAGTCAGAGTCAGAGTCAGAGTCAGAGTCAGAGGCAGATGCAGAGGCTGAGGCACAGTCAGAGTCAGAGTCAGAGTCAGAGTCAGAGTCAGAGTCAGAGTCAGAGTCAGAGTCAGAGGCAGATGCAGAGGCTAAGGCACAGTCAGAGTCTGAGTCAGAGGCAGAGTCAGAGTCAGAGTCAGAGTCAGAGTCAGAGTCAGAGTCAGAGTCAGAGTCAGAGTCAGAGTCAGAGTCAGAGTCAGAGTCAGAGTCAGAGTCAGAGTCAGAGTCAGAGTCAGAGTCAGAGTCAGAGTCAGAGTCAGAGTCAGAGTCAGAGTCAGAGTCAGAGTCAGAGTCAGAGTCAGAGTCAGAGTCAAAGTCAGAGTCAGAGTCAGAGTCAGAGTCAGAGTCAGAGTCAGAGTCAGGGTCAGAGTCAGAGTCAGAGTCAGAGTCAGAGTCAGAGTCAGAGTCAGAGTCAGAGTCAGAGTCAGAGTCAGAGTCAGAGTCAGAGTCAGAGTCAGTGTCAGAGTCAGAGGCAGATGCAGAGGCTGAGGCACAGTCAGAGTCTGAGACAGAGACAGAGACAGAGACAGAGACAGAGACAGAGACAGAGACAGAGATGGAGACAGAGAAAGAGGCAGAGACAGAGACAGAGACAGAGGCAGACAGAGGCAGAGACAGAGGCAGATGCAGAGGCTGTGGCAGAGTCAGAGTCAGAGACAGAGACAGAGACAGAGACAGAGGCAGACAGAGGCAGAGACAGAGGCTGATGCAGAGGCTGTGGCAGAGTCAGAGTCAGAGTCAGAGTCAGAGTCAGAGTCAGAGTCAGAGTCAGAGTCAGAGTCAGAGTCAGAGTCAGAGTCAGAGTCAGAGTCAGAGTCAGAGTCAGAGTCAGAGTCAGAGTCAGAGTCAGAGTCAGAGTCAGAGTCAGAGTCAGAGTCAGAGTCAGAGTCAGAGTCAGAGTCAGAGTCAGAGTCAGAGTCAGAGTCAGAGTCAGAGTCAGAGTCAGAGTCAGAGTCAGAGTCAGAGTCAGAGTCAGAGTCAGAGTCAGAGTCAGAGTCAGAGTCAGAGTCAGAGTCAGAGTCAGAGTCAGAGTCAGAGTCAGAGTCAGAGACAGAGACAGAGACAGAGACAGAGACAGAGACAGAGACAGAGTCAGAGTCAGAGTCAGAGTCAGAGTCAGAGTCAGAGTCAGAGTCAGAGTCAGAGTCAGAGTCAGAGTCAGAGTCAGAGTCAGAGTCAGAGTCAGAGACAGAGACAGAGACAGAGACAGAGACAGAGACAGAGACAGAGACAGAGACAGAGACAGAGACAGAGACAGAGACAGAGACAGAGACAGAGACAGAGACAGAGACAGAGACAGACACAGAGACAGAGACAGAGACAGAGACAGAGACAGAGACAGAGACAGAGTCAGAGTCAGAGTCAGAGTCAGAGTCAGAGTCAGAGTCAGAGTCAGAGTCAGAGGCAGATGCAGAGGCTGAGGCACAGTCAGAGTCTGAGACAGAGACAGAGTCAGAGTCAGAGTCAGAGTCAGAGTCAGAGTCAGAGTCAGAGTCAGAGACAGAGACAGAGACAGAGACAGAGACAGAGACAGAGACAGAGTCAGAGTCAGAGTCAGAGTCAGAGTCAGAGTCAGAGTCAGAGTCAGAGTCAGAGTCAGAGTCAGAGTCAGAGTCAGAGTCAGAGTCAGAGTCAGAGTCAGAGTCAGAGTCAGAGTCAGAGTCAGAGTCAGAGTCAGAGTCAGAGACAGAGACAGAGACAGAGACAGAGACAGAGACAGAGACAGAGACAGAGACAGAGACAGAGACAGAGACAGAGACAGAGACAGAGACAGAGACAGAGACAGAGACAGAGTCAGAGTCAGAGTCAGAGTCAGAGACAGAGACAGAGACAGAGACAGAGACAGAGACAGAGACAGAGACAGAGACAGAGACAGAGACAGAGACAGAGACAGAGACAGAGACAGAGGCAGACAGAGGCAGAGACAGAGGCAGATGCAGAGTCAGAGACAGAGTCAGAGTCAGAGGCAGAGACAGAGACAGAGACAGGCAACAGAGACAGAGATAGACAGAGACAGAGGCAGATGCAGAGGCTGAGGCACAGTCAGAGTCTGAGTCAGAGTCAGAGTCAGAGTCAGAGACAGAGGCAGAGACAGAGACAGAGACAGAGACAGAGACAGATACAGAGACAGAGACAGAGACAGAGACAGAGACAGAGTCAGAGTCAGAGTCAGAGACAGAGTCAGAGTCAGAGGCAGAGACAGAGACAGAGACAGGCAACAGAGACGGAGATAGACAGAGACAGAGGCAGATGCAGAGGCTGAGGCACAGTCAGAGTCTGAGTCAGAGTCAGAGTCAGAGTCAGAGACAGAGGCAGAGACAGAGACAGAGACAGAGACAGAGACAGAGACAGAGACAGAGACAGAGACAGAGACAGAGACAGAGACAGAGACAGAGACAGAGACAGAGTCAGAGTCAGAGTCAGAGTCAGAGTCAGAGCCAGAGTCAGAGTCAGAGTCAGAGTCAGAGTCAGAGTCAGAGTCCGAGTCAGAGTCAGAGACAGAGTCAGAGTCAGAGTCAGAGTCAGAGTCAGAGTCAGAGTCAGAGTCAGAGTCAGAGTCAGAGTCAGAGTCAGAGTCAGAGTCAGAGTCAGAGTCAGAGTCAGAGTCAGAGTCAGAGTCAGAGTCAGAGTCAGAGTCAGAGTCAGAGTCAGAGTCAGAGTCAGAGGCAGATGCAGAGGCTGAGGCACAGTCAGAGTCAGAGTCAGAGTCAGAGTCAGAGTCAGAGTCAGAGACAGAGACAGAGACAGAGACAGAGACAGAGACAGAGACAGAGACAGAGACAGAGACAGAGACAGAGACAGAGACAGAGACAGAGACAGAGACAGAGACAGAGACAGAGACAGAGACAGAGACAGAGACAGAGACAGAGACAGAGACAGAGACAGAGACAGAGACAGAGACAGAGACAGAGACAGAGACAGAGACAGAGACAGAGACAGAGACAGAGACAGAGACAGAGACAGAGTCAGAGACAGAGTCAGAGACAGAGACAGAGGCAGAGACAGAGACAGAGACAGAGACAGAGACAGAGACAGAGACAGAGACAGAGACAGAGACAGAGACAGAGTCAGAGTCAGAGTCAGAGTCAGAGTCAGAGTCAGAGTCAGAGTCAGAGTCAGAGTCAGAGTCAGAGTCAGAGTCAGAGTCAGAGTCAGAGTCAGAGTCAGAGTCCGAGTCAGAGTCAGAGTCAGAGTCAGAGTCAGAGTCAGAGTCAGAGTCAGAGTCAGAGTCAGAGTCAGAGTCAGAGTCAGAGTCAGAGTCAGAGTCAGAGTCAGAGTCAGAGTCAGAGTCAGAGTCAGAGTCAGAGTCAGAGTCAGAGTCAGAGTCAGAGTCAGAGTCAGAGTCAGAGTCAGAGTCAGAGTCAGAGTCAGAGTCAGAGTCAGAGTCAGAGTCAGAGACAGAGACAGAGACAGAGACAGAGACAGAGACAGAGACAGAGACAGAGACAGAGATGGAGACAGAGAAAGAGGCAGAGACAGAGACAGAGACAGAGGCAGACAGAGGCAGAGACAGAGGCAGATGCAGAGGCTGTGGCAGAGTCAGAGTCAGAGACAGAGACAGAGACAGAGACAGAGACAGAGACAGAGGCAGACAGAGGCAGAGACAGAGGCAGATGCAGAGGCTGTGGCAGAGTCAGAGTCAGAGTCAGAGTCAGAGTCAGAGTCAGAGTCAGAGTCAGAGTCAGAGTCAGAGTCAGAGTCAGAGTCAGAGTCAGAGTCAGAGTCAGAGTCAGAGTCAGAGTCAGAGTCAGAGTCCTTGTCAGAGTCAGAGTCAGAGTCAGAGTCAGAGTCAGAGTCAGAGTCAGAGTCAGAGTCAGAGTCAGAGTCAGAGTCAGAGTCAGAGTCAGAATCAGAGTCAGAGGCAGATGCAGAGGCTGAGGCACAGTCAGAGTCTGAGTCAGAGGCAGAGTCAGAGTCAGAGTCAGAGTCAGAGACAGAGGCAGAGACAGAGACAGAGACAGAGACAGAGACAGAGACAGAGACAGAGACAGAGACAGAGACAGAGACAGAGACAGAGACAGAGACAGAGACAGAGACAGAGACAGAGACAGAGACAGAGACAGAGACAGAGACAGAGACAGAGACAGAGACAGAGTCAGAGTCAGAGTCAGAGTCAGAGTCAGAGTCAGAGTCAGAGTCAGAGTCAGAGACAGAGACGGAGACAGAGACAGAGACAGAGGCAGACAGAGGCAGAGACAGAGGCAGATGCAGAGTCAGAGTCAGAGTCAGAGTCAGAGTCAGAGTCAGAGTCAGAGTCAGAGTCAGAGGCAGATGCAGAGGCTGAGGCACAGTCAGAGTCAGAGTCAGAGTCAGAGTCAGAGTCAGAGTCAGAGTCAGAGTCAGAGTCAGAGTCAGAGGCAGATGCAGAGGCTAAGGCACAGTCAGAGTCTGAGTCAGAGGCAGAGTCAGAGTCAGAGTCAGAGTCAGAGTCAGAGTCAGAGTCAGAGTCAGAGTCAGAGTCAGAGTCAGAGTCAGAGTCAGAGTCAGAGTCAGAGTCAGAGTCAGAGTCAGAGTCAGAGTCAGAGTCAGAGTCAGAGTCAGAGTCAGAGTCAGAGTCAGAGTCAGAGTCAGAGTCAGAGTCAGAGTCAGAGTCAAAGTCAGAGTCAGAGTCAGAGTCAGAGTCAGAGTCAGAGTCAGAGTCAGGGTCAGAGTCAGAGTCAGAGTCAGAGTCAGAGTCAGAGTCAGAGTCAGAGTCAGAGTCAGAGTCAGAGTCAGAGTCAGAGTCAGAGTCAGTGTCAGAGTCAGAGGCAGATGCAGAGGCTGAGGCACAGTCAGAGTCTGAGACAGAGACAGAGACAGAGACAGAGACAGAGACAGAGACAGAGATGGAGACAGAGAAAGAGGCAGAGACAGAGACAGAGACAGAGGCAGACAGAGGCAGAGACAGAGGCAGATGCAGAGGCTGTGGCAGAGTCAGAGTCAGAGACAGAGACAGAGACAGAGACAGAGGCAGACAGAGGCAGAGACAGAGGCTGATGCAGAGGCTGTGGCAGAGTCAGAGTCAGAGTCAGAGTCAGAGTCAGAGTCAGAGTCAGAGTCAGAGTCAGAGTCAGAGTCAGAGTCAGAGTCAGAGTCAGAGTCAGAGTCAGAGTCAGAGTCAGAGTCAGAGTCAGAGTCAGAGTCAGAGTCAGAGTCAGAGTCAGAGTCAGAGTCAGAGTCAGAGTCAGAGTCAGAGTCAGAGTCAGAGTCAGAGTCAGAGTCAGAGTCAGAGTCAGAGTCAGAGTCAGAGTCAGAGTCAGAGTCAGAGTCAGAGTCAGAGTCAGAGTCAGAGTCAGAGTCAGAGTCAGAGTCAGAGTCAGAGTCAGAGTCAGAGACAGAGACAGAGACAGAGACAGAGACAGAGACAGAGACAGAGTCAGAGTCAGAGTCAGAGTCAGAGTCAGAGTCAGAGTCAGAGTCAGAGTCAGAGTCAGAGTCAGAGTCAGAGTCAGAGTCAGAGTCAGAGTCAGAGACAGAGACAGAGACAGAGACAGAGACAGAGACAGAGACAGAGACAGAGACAGAGACAGAGACAGAGACAGAGACAGAGACAGAGACAGAGACAGAGACAGAGACAGAGACAGACACAGAGACAGAGACAGAGACAGAGACAGAGACAGAGACAGAGACAGAGACAGAGTCAGAGTCAGAGTCAGAGTCAGAGTCAGAGTCAGAGTCAGAGTCAGAGTCAGAGTCAGAGGCAGATGCAGAGGCTGAGGCACAGTCAGAGTCTGAGACAGAGACAGAGTCAGAGTCAGAGTCAGAGTCAGAGTCAGAGTCAGAGTCAGAGTCAGAGACAGAGACAGAGACAGAGACAGAGACAGAGACAGAGACAGAGTCAGAGTCAGAGTCAGAGTCAGAGTCAGAGTCAGAGTCAGAGTCAGAGTCAGAGTCAGAGTCAGAGTCAGAGTCAGAGTCAGAGTCAGAGTCAGAGTCAGAGTCAGAGTCAGAGTCAGAGTCAGAGTCAGAGTCAGAGTCAGAGACAGAGACAGAGACAGAGACAGAGACAGAGACAGAGACAGAGACAGAGACAGAGACAGAGACAGAGACAGAGACAGAGACAGAGACAGAGACAGAGACAGAGACAGAGTCAGAGTCAGAGTCAGAGTCAGAGTCAGAGTCAGAGTCAGAGTCAGAGTCAGAGACAGAGACGGAGACAGAGACAGAGACAGAGGCAGACAGAGGCAGAGACAGAGGCAGAGACAGAGTCAGAGACAGAGTCAGAGTCAGAGTCAGAGTCAGAGTCAGAGTCAGAGTCCGAGTCAGAGTCCGAGTCAGAGACAGAGACAGAGACAGAGACAGAGACAGAGACAGAGACAGAGACAGAGACAGAGACAGAGTCAGAGTCAGAGTCAGAGTCAGAGTCAGGGTCAGGGTCAGAGTCAGAGTCAGAGTCAGAGTCAGAGTCAGAGTCAGAGTCAGAGTCAGAGTCAGAGTCAGAGTCAGAGTCAGAGTCAGAGTCAGAGTCAGAGGCAGATGCAGAGGCTGAGGCACAGTCAGAGTCTGAGACAGAGACAGAGACAGAGACAGAGACAGAGACAGAGACAGAGACAGAGATGGAGACAGAGAAAGAGGCAGAGACAGAGACAGAGACAGAGGCAGACAGAGGCAGAGACAGAGGCAGATGCAGAGGCTGTGGCAGAGTCAGAGTCAGAGACAGAGACAGAGACAGAGACAGAGGCAGACAGAGGCAGAGACAGAGGCTGATGCAGAGGCTGTGGCAGAGTCAGAGTCAGAGTCAGAGTCAGAGTCAGAGTCAGAGTCAGAGTCAGAGTCAGAGTCAGAGTCAGAGTCAGAGTCAGAGTCAGAGTCAGAGTCAGAGTCAGAGTCAGAGTCAGAGTCAGAGTCAGAGTCAGAGTCAGAGTCAGAGTCAGAGTCAGAGTCAGAGTCAGAGTCAGAGTCAGAGTCAGAGTCAGAGTCAGAGTCAGAGTCAGAGTCAGAGTCAGAGTCAGAGTCAGAGTCAGAGTCCGAGTCAGAGTCAGAGTCAGAGTCAGAGTCAGAGTCAGAGTCAGAGTCAGAGTCAGAGTCAGAGACAGAGACAGAGACAGAGACAGAGACAGAGACAGAGACAGAGTCAGAGTCAGAGTCAGAGTCAGAGTCAGAGTCAGAGTCAGAGTCAGAGTCAGGGTCAGAGTCAGAGTCAGAGTCAGAGTCAGAGTCAGAGTCAGAGTCAGAGGCAGATGCAGAGGCTGAGGCACAGTCAGAGTCTGAGACAGAGACAGAGACAGAGACAGAGACAGAGACAGAGACAGAGACAGAGACAGAGATGGAGACAGAGAAAGAGGCAGAGACAGAGACAGAGACAGAGGCAGACAGAGGCAGAGACAGAGGCAGATGCAGAGGCTGTGGCAGAGTCAGAGTCAGAGACAGAGACAGAGACAGAGACAGAGACAGAGACAGAGACAGAGACAGACAGAGGCAGAGACAGAGGCTGATGCAGAGGCTGTGGCAGAGTCAGAGTCAGAGTCAGAGTCAGAGTCAGAGTCAGAGTCAGAGTCAGAGACAGAGACAGAGACAGAGACAGAGACAGAGACAGAGACAGAGACAGAGACAGAGACAGAGACAGAGACAGAGACAGAGACAGAGACAGAGACAGAGACAGAGACAGAGACAGAGACAGAGACAGAGACAGAGACAGAGACAGAGACAGAGACAGAGACAGAGACAGAGACAGAGACAGAGACAGAGACAGAGACAGAGACAGAGACAGAGACAGAGACAGAGACAGAGACAGAGACAGAGACAGAGACAGAGACAGAGATGGAGACAGAGACAGAGACAGAGACAGAGACAGAGACAGACACAGAGACAGAGACAGAGACAGAGACAGAGACAGAGACAGAGACAGAGTCAGAGTCAGAGTCAGAGTCAGAGTCAGAGTCAGAGTCAGAGTCAGAGTCAGAGGCAGATGCACAGGCTGAGGCACAGTCAGAGTCTGAGACAGAGACAGAGTCAGAGTCAGAGTCAGAGTCAGAGTCAGAGTCAGAGTCAGAGTCAGAGTCAGAGTCAGAGTCAGAGTCAGAGACAGAGACGGAGACAGAGACAGAGACAGAGGCAGACAGAGGCAGAGACAGAGGCAGAGACAGAGTCAGAGTCAGAGGCAGATGCAGAGGCTAAGGCACAGTCAGAGTCTGAGACAGAGACAGAGTCAGAGTCAGAGTCAGAGTCAGAGTCAGAGTCAGAGTCAGAGTCAGAGACAGAGACAGAGACAGAGACAGAGACAGAGACAGAGACAGAGTCAGAGTCAGAGTCAGAGTCAGAGTCAGAGTCAGAGTCAGAGTCAGAGTCAGAGTCAGAGTCAGAGTCAGAGTCAGAGACAGAGACAGAGACAGAGACAGAGACAGAGACAGAGACAGAGACAGAGACAGAGACAGAGACAGAGACAGAGACAGAGACAGAGACAGAGGCAGACAGAGGCAGAGACAGAGGCAGATGCAGAGTCAGAGACAGAGTCAGAGTCAGAGGCAGAGACAGAGACAGAGACAGGCAACAGAGACAGAGATAGACAGAGACAGAGGCAGATGCAGAGGCTGAGGCACAGTCAGAGTCTGAGTCAGAGTCAGAGTCAGAGTCAGAGACAGAGGCAGAGACAGAGACAGAGACAGAGACAGAGACAGATACAGAGACAGAGACAGAGACAGAGACAGAGACAGAGTCAGAGTCAGAGTCAGAGACAGAGTCAGAGTCAGAGGCAGAGACAGAGACAGAGACAGGCAACAGAGACGGAGATAGACAGAGACAGAGGCAGATGCAGAGGCTGAGGCACAGTCAGAGTCTGAGTCAGAGTCAGAGTCAGAGTCAGAGACAGAGGCAGAGACAGAGACAGAGACAGAGACAGAGACAGAGACAGAGACAGAGACAGAGACAGAGACAGAGACAGAGACAGAGACAGAGACAGAGTCAGAGTCAGAGTCAGAGTCAGAGTCAGAGCCAGAGTCAGAGTCAGAGTCAGAGTCAGAGTCAGAGTCAGAGTCCGAGTCAGAGTCAGAGACAGAGTCAGAGTCAGAGTCAGAGTCAGAGTCAGAGTCAGAGTCAGAGTCAGAGTCAGAGTCAGAGTCAGAGTCAGAGTCAGAGTCAGAGTCAGAGTCAGAGTCAGAGTCAGAGTCAGAGTCAGAGTCAGAGTCAGAGTCAGAGTCAGAGTCAGAGTCAGAGTCAGAGTCAGAGGCAGATGCAGAGGCTGAGGCACAGTCAGAGTCAGAGTCAGAGTCAGAGTCAGAGTCAGAGTCAGAGACAGAGACAGAGACAGAGACAGAGACAGAGACAGAGACAGAGACAGAGACAGAGACAGAGACAGAGACAGAGACAGAGACAGAGACAGAGACAGAGACAGAGACAGAGACAGAGACAGAGACAGAGACAGAGACAGAGACAGAGACAGAGACAGAGACAGAGACAGAGACAGAGACAGAGACAGAGACAGAGACAGAGACAGAGACAGAGACAGAGACAGAGACAGAGACAGAGTCAGAGACAGAGTCAGAGACAGAGACAGAGGCAGAGACAGAGACAGAGACAGAGACAGAGACAGAGACAGAGACAGAGACAGAGACAGAGACAGAGACAGAGTCAGAGTCAGAGTCAGAGTCAGAGTCAGAGTCAGAGTCAGAGTCAGAGTCAGAGTCAGAGTCAGAGTCAGAGTCAGAGTCAGAGTCAGAGTCAGAGTCAGAGTCCGAGTCAGAGTCAGAGTCAGAGTCAGAGTCAGAGTCAGAGTCAGAGTCAGAGTCAGAGTCAGAGTCAGAGTCAGAGTCAGAGTCAGAGTCAGAGTCAGAGTCAGAGTCAGAGTCAGAGTCAGAGTCAGAGTCAGAGTCAGAGTCAGAGTCAGAGTCAGAGTCAGAGTCAGAGTCAGAGTCAGAGTCAGAGTCAGAGTCAGAGTCAGAGTCAGAGTCAGAGTCAGAGTCAGAGACAGAGACAGAGACAGAGACAGAGACAGAGACAGAGATGGAGACAGAGAAAGAGGCAGAGACAGAGACAGAGACAGAGGCAGACAGAGGCAGAGACAGAGGCAGATGCAGAGGCTGTGGCAGAGTCAGAGTCAGAGACAGAGACAGAGACAGAGACAGAGACAGAGACAGAGGCAGACAGAGGCAGAGACAGAGGCAGATGCAGAGGCTGTGGCAGAGTCAGAGTCAGAGTCAGAGTCAGAGTCAGAGTCAGAGTCAGAGTCAGAGTCAGAGTCAGAGTCAGAGTCAGAGTCAGAGTCAGAGTCAGAGTCAGAGTCAGAGTCAGAGTCAGAGTCAGAGTCCTTGTCAGAGTCAGAGTCAGAGTCAGAGTCAGAGTCAGAGTCAGAGTCAGAGTCAGAGTCAGAGTCAGAGTCAGAGTCAGAGTCAGAGTCAGAATCAGAGTCAGAGGCAGATGCAGAGGCTGAGGCACAGTCAGAGTCTGAGTCAGAGGCAGAGTCAGAGTCAGAGTCAGAGTCAGAGACAGAGGCAGAGACAGAGACAGAGACAGAGACAGAGACAGAGACAGAGACAGAGACAGAGACAGAGACAGAGACAGAGACAGAGACAGAGACAGAGACAGAGACAGAGACAGAGACAGAGACAGAGACAGAGACAGAGACAGAGACAGAGACAGAGACAGAGTCAGAGTCAGAGTCAGAGTCAGAGTCAGAGTCAGAGTCAGAGTCAGAGTCAGAGACAGAGACGGAGACAGAGACAGAGACAGAGGCAGACAGAGGCAGAGACAGAGGCAGATGCAGAGTCAGAGTCAGAGTCAGAGTCAGAGTCAGAGTCAGAGTCAGAGTCAGAGTCAGAGGCAGATGCAGAGGCTGAGGCACAGTCAGAGTCAGAGTCAGAGTCAGAGTCAGAGTCAGAGTCAGAGTCAGAGTCAGAGTCAGAGGCAGATGCAGAGGCTAAGGCACAGTCAGAGTCTGAGTCAGAGGCAGAGTCAGAGTCAGAGTCAGAGTCAGAGTCAGAGTCAGAGTCAGAGTCAGAGTCAGAGTCAGAGTCAGAGTCAGAGTCAGAGTCAGAGTCAGAGTCAGAGTCAGAGTCAGAGTCAGAGTCAGAGTCAGAGTCAGAGTCAGAGTCAGAGTCAGAGTCAGAGTCAGAGTCAGAGTCAGAGTCAGAGTCAGAGTCAGAGTCAAAGTCAGAGTCAGAGTCAGAGTCAGAGTCAGAGTCAGAGTCAGAGTCAGGGTCAGAGTCAGAGTCAGAGTCAGAGTCAGAGTCAGAGTCAGAGTCAGAGTCAGAGTCAGAGTCAGAGTCAGAGTCAGAGTCAGAGTCAGTGTCAGAGTCAGAGGCAGATGCAGAGGCTGAGGCACAGTCAGAGTCTGAGACAGAGACAGAGACAGAGACAGAGACAGAGACAGAGACAGAGATGGAGACAGAGAAAGAGGCAGAGACAGAGACAGAGACAGAGGCAGACAGAGGCAGAGACAGAGGCAGATGCAGAGGCTGTGGCAGAGTCAGAGTCAGAGACAGAGACAGAGACAGAGACAGAGGCAGACAGAGGCAGAGACAGAGGCTGATGCAGAGGCTGTGGCAGAGTCAGAGTCAGAGTCAGAGTCAGAGTCAGAGTCAGAGTCAGAGTCAGAGTCAGAGTCAGAGTCAGAGTCAGAGTCAGAGTCAGAGTCAGAGTCAGAGTCAGAGTCAGAGTCAGAGTCAGAGTCAGAGTCAGAGTCAGAGTCAGAGTCAGAGTCAGAGTCAGAGTCAGAGTCAGAGTCAGAGTCAGAGTCAGAGTCAGAGTCAGAGTCAGAGTCAGAGTCAGAGTCAGAGTCAGAGTCAGAGTCAGAGTCAGAGTCAGAGTCAGAGTCAGAGTCAGAGTCAGAGTCAGAGTCAGAGTCAGAGTCAGAGTCAGAGTCAGAGTCAGAGTCAGAGACAGAGACAGAGACAGAGACAGAGACAGAGACAGAGACAGAGTCAGAGTCAGAGTCAGAGTCAGAGTCAGAGTCAGAGTCAGAGTCAGAGTCAGAGTCAGAGTCAGAGTCAGAGTCAGAGTCAGAGACAGAGACAGAGACAGAGACAGAGACAGAGACAGAGACAGAGACAGAGACAGAGACAGAGACAGAGACAGAGACAGAGACAGAGACAGAGACAGAGACAGAGACAGAGACAGACACAGAGACAGAGACAGAGACAGAGACAGAGACAGAGACAGAGACAGAGTCAGAGTCAGAGTCAGAGTCAGAGTCAGAGTCAGAGTCAGAGTCAGAGTCAGAGGCAGATGCAGAGGCTGAGGCACAGTCAGAGTCTGAGACAGAGACAGAGTCAGAGTCAGAGTCAGAGTCAGAGTCAGAGTCAGAGTCAGAGTCAGAGACAGAGACAGAGACAGAGACAGAGACAGAGACAGAGACAGAGTCAGAGTCAGAGTCAGAGTCAGAGTCAGAGTCAGAGTCAGAGTCAGAGTCAGAGTCAGAGTCAGAGTCAGAGTCAGAGTCAGAGTCAGAGTCAGAGTCAGAGTCAGAGTCAGAGTCAGAGTCAGAGTCAGAGTCAGAGTCAGAGACAGAGACAGAGACAGAGACAGAGACAGAGACAGAGACAGAGACAGAGACAGAGACAGAGACAGAGACAGAGACAGAGACAGAGACAGAGACAGAGACAGAGACAGAGTCAGAGTCAGAGTCAGAGTCAGAGTCAGAGTCAGAGTCAGAGTCAGAGTCAGAGACAGAGACGGAGACAGAGACAGAGACAGAGGCAGACAGAGGCAGAGACAGAGGCAGAGACAGAGTCAGAGACAGAGTCAGAGTCAGAGTCAGAGTCAGAGTCAGAGTCAGAGTCCGAGTCAGAGTCCGAGTCAGAGACAGAGACAGAGACAGAGACAGAGACAGAGACAGAGACAGAGACAGAGACAGAGACAGAGTCAGAGTCAGAGTCAGAGTCAGAGTCAGGGTCAGGGTCAGAGTC
Source organism: Megachile ligniseca (assembly GCA_945859555.1). Classification (NCBI taxonomy): domain Eukaryota; kingdom Metazoa; phylum Arthropoda; class Insecta; order Hymenoptera; family Megachilidae; genus Megachile; species Megachile ligniseca. Next base: position 273,782 of record OX243788.1, read on the forward strand.
AGAGTCAGAGTCAGAGTCAGAGTCAGAGTCAGAGTCAGAGTCAGAGTCAGAGTCAGAGTCAGAGTCAGAGTCAGAGTCAGAGTCAGAGGCAGATGCAGAGGCTGAGGCACAGTCAGAGTCTGAGACAGAGACAGAGACAGAGACAGAGACAGAGACAGAGACAGAGACAGAGATGGAGACAGAGAAAGAGGCAGAGACAGAGACAGAGACAGAGGCAGACAGAGGCAGAGACAGAGGCAGATGCAGAGGCTGTGGCAGAGTCAGAGTCAGAGACAGAGACAGAGACAGAGACAGAGGCAGACAGAGGCAGAGACAGAGGCTGATGCAGAGGCTGTGGCAGAGTCAGAGTCAGAGTCAGAGTCAGAGTCAGAGTCAGAGTCAGAGTCAGAGTCAGAGTCAGAGTCAGAGTCAGAGTCAGAGTCAGAGTCAGAGTCAGAGTCAGAGTCAGAGTCAGAGTCAGAGTCAGAGTCAGAGTCAGAGTCAGAGTCAGAGTCAGAGTCAGAGTCAGAGTCAGAGTCAGAGTCAGAGTCAGAGTCAGAGTCAGAGTCAGAGTCAGAGTCCGAGTCAGAGTCAGAGTCAGAGTCAGAGTCAGAGTCAGAGTCAGAGTCAGAGTCAGAGTCAGAGACAGAGACAGAGACAGAGACAGAGACAGAGACAGAGACAGAGTCAGAGTCAGAGTCAGAGTCAGAGTCAGAGTCAGAGTCAGAGTCAGAGTCAGGGTCAGAGTCAGAGTCAGAGTCAGAGTCAGAGTCAGAGTCAGAGTCAGAGGCAGATGCAGAGGCTGAGGCACAGTCAGAGTCTGAGACAGAGACAGAGACAGAGACAGAGACAGAGACAGAGACAGAGACAGAGACAGAGATGGAGACAGAGAAAGAGGCAGAGACAGAGACAGAGACAGAGGCAGACAGAGGCAGAGACAGAGGCAGATGCAGAGGCTGTGGCAGAGTCAGAGTCAGAGACAGAGACAGAGACAGAGACAGAGACAGAGACAGAGACAGACAGAGGCAGAGACAGAGGCTGATGCAGAGGCTGTGGCAGAGTCAGAGTCAGAGTCAGAGTCAGAGTCAGAGTCAGAGTCAGAGTCAGAGACAGAGACAGAGACAGAGACAGAGACAGAGACAGAGACAGAGACAGAGACAGAGACAGAGACAGAGACAGAGACAGAGACAGAGACAGAGACAGAGACAGAGACAGAGACAGAGACAGAGACAGAGACAGAGACAGAGACAGAGACAGAGACAGAGACAGAGACAGAGACAGAGACAGAGACAGAGACAGAGACAGAGACAGAGACAGAGACAGAGACAGAGACAGAGACAGAGACAGAGACAGAGACAGAGACAGAGATGGAGACAGAGACAGAGACAGAGACAGAGACAGAGACAGACACAGAGACAGAGACAGAGACAGAGACAGAGACAGAGACAGAGACAGAGTCAGAGTCAGAGTCAGAGTCAGAGTCAGAGTCAGAGTCAGAGTCAGAGTCAGAGGCAGATGCACAGGCTGAGGCACAGTCAGAGTCTGAGACAGAGACAGAGTCAGAGTCAGAGTCAGAGTCAGAGTCAGAGTCAGAGTCAGAGTCAGAGTCAGAGTCAGAGTCAGAGTCAGAGACAGAGACGGAGACAGAGACAGAGACAGAGGCAGACAGAGGCAGAGACAGAGGCAGAGACAGAGTCAGAGTCAGAGGCAGATGCAGAGGCTAAGGCACAGTCAGAGTCTGAGTCAGAGGCAGAGTCAGAGTCAGAGTCAGAGTCAGAGTCAGAGTCAGAGTCAGAGTCAGAGTCAGAGTCAGAGTCAGAGTCAGAGTCAGAGTCAGAGTCAGAGTCAGAGTCAGAGTCAGAGTCAGAGTCAGAGTCAGAGTCAGAGGCAGATGCAGAGGCTGAGGCACAGTCAGAGTCAGAGTCAGAGTCAGAGTCAGAGGCAGATGCAGAGGCTGAGGCACAGTCAGAGGCAGAGTCAGAGTCAGAGTCAGAGACAGAGGCAGAGACAGAGACAGAGACAGAGACAGAGACAGAGACAGAGACAGAGTCAGAGTCAGAGTCAGAGTCAGAGTCAGAGTCAGAGTCAGAGTCAGGGTCAGAGTCAGAGTCAGAGTCAGAGTCAGAGTCAGAGTCAGAGTCAGAGTCAGAGTCAGAGTCAGAGTCAGAGTCAGAGTCAGAGTCAGAGTCAGACTCAGAGTCAGAGTCAGAGGCAGATGTAGAGGCTGAGGCACAGTCAGAGTCTGAGACAGAGACAGAGACAGAGACAGAGACAGAGACAGAGACAGAGACAGAGATGGAGACAGAGAAAGAGGCAGAGACAGAGACAGAGACAGAGGCAGACAGAGGCAGAGACAGAGGCAGATGCAGAGGCTGTGGCAGAGTCAGAGTCAGAGACAGAGACAGAGACAGAGACAGAGGCAGACAGAGGCAGAGACAGAGGCTGATGCAGAGGCTGTGGCAGAGTCAGAGTCAGAGTCAGAGTCAGAGTCAGAGTCAGAGTCAGAGTCAGAGTCAGAGTCAGAGTCAGAGTCAGAGTCAGAGTCAGAGTCAGAGTCAGAGTCAGAGTCAGAGTCAGAGTCAGAGTCAGAGTCAGAGTCAGAGTCAGAGTCAGAGTCAGAGTCAGAGTCAGAGTCAGAGTCAGAGTCAGAGTCAGAGTCAGAGTCAGAGTCAGAGTCAGAGTCAGAGTCAGAGTCAGAGTCAGAGTCAGAGTCAGAGTCAGAGTCAGAGTCAGAGTCAGAGTCAGGGTCAGAGTCAGAGTCAGAGTCAGAGTCAGAGTCAGAGTCAGAGTCAGAGTCAGAGGCAGATGCAGAGGCTGAGGCACAGTCAGAGTCTGAGACAGAGACAGAGACAGAGACAGAGACAGAGACAGAGGCAGACAGAGGCAGAGACAGAGGCAGATGCAGAGGCTGTGGCAGAGTCAGAGTCAGAGACAGAGACAGAGACAGAGACAGAGGCAGACAGAGGCAGAGACAGAGGCTGATGCAGAGGCTGTGGCAGAGTCAGAGTCAGAGTCAGAGTCAGAGTCAGAGTCAGAGTCAGAGTCAGAGTCAGAGTCAGAGTCAGAGTCAGAGTCAGAGTCAGAGTCAGAGTCAGAGTCAGAGTCAGAGTCAGAGTCAGAGTCAGAGTCAGAGTCAGAGTCAGAGTCAGAGTCAGAGTCAGAGTCAGAGTCAGAGTCAGAGTCAGAGTCAGAGTCAGAGTCAGAGTCAGAGTCAGAGTCAGAGTCAGAGTCAGAGTCAGAGTCAGAGTCAGAGTCAGAGTCAGAGTCAGAGTCAGAGTCAGAGTCAGAGTCAGAGTCAGAGTCAGAGTCAGAGTCAGAGTCAGAGTCAGAGTCAGAGTCAGAGTCAGAGTCAGAGTCAGAGACAGAGACAGAGACAGAGACAGAGACAGAGACAGAGACAGAGTCAGAGTCAGAGTCAGAGTCAGAGTCAGAGTCAGAGTCAGAGTCAGAGTCAGGGTCAGAGTCAGAGTCAGAGTCAGAGTCAGAGTCAGAGTCAGAGTCAGAGGCAGATGCAGAGGCTGAGGCACAGTCAGAGTCTGAGACAGAGACAGAGACAGAGACAGAGACAGAGACAGAGACAGAGACAGAGACAGAGATGGAGACAGAGAAAGAGGCAGAGACAGAGACAGAGACAGAGGCAGACAGAGGCAGAGACAGAGGCAGATGCAGAGGCTGTGGCAGAGTCAGAGTCAGAGACAGAGACAGAGACAGAGACAGAGACAGAGGCAGACAGAGGCAGAGACAGAGGCTGATGCAGAGGCTGTGGCAGAGTCAGAGTCAGAGTCAGAGTCAGAGTCAGAGTCAGAGTCAGAGTCAGAGTCAGAGTCAGAGACAGAGACAGAGACAGAGACAGAGACAGAGACAGAGACAGAGACAGAGACAGAGACAGAGACAGAGACAGAGACAGAGACAGAGACAGAGACAGAGACAGAGACAGAGACAGAGACAGAGACAGAGACAGAGACAGAGACAGAGACAGAGACAGAGACAGAGACAGAGACAGAGACAGAGACAGAGACAGAGACAGAGACAGAGACAGAGACAGAGACAGAGACAGAGACAGAGACAGAGACAGAGACAGAGACAGAGACAGAGACAGAGACAGAGACAGAGACAGAGACAGAGACAGAGACAGAGACAGAGACAGAGACAGAGACAGAGACAGAGACAGAGACAGAGACAGAGACAGAGACAGAGACAGAGACAGAGATGGAGACAGAGACAGAGACAGAGACAGAGACAGAGACAGAGACAGAGACAGACACAGAGACAGAGACAGAGACAGAGACAGAGACAGAGACAGAGACAGAGTCAGAGTCAGAGTCAGAGTCAGAGTCAGAGTCAGAGTCAGAGTCAGAGTCAGAGGCAGATGCACAGGCTGAGGCACAGTCAGAGTCTGAGACAGAGACAGAGTCAGAGTCAGAGTCAGAGTCAGAGTCAGAGTCAGAGTCAGAGTCAGAGTCAGAGTCAGAGTCAGAGTCAGAGTCAGAGACAGAGACGGAGACAGAGACAGAGACAGAGGCAGACAGAGGCAGAGACAGAGGCAGAGACAGAGTCAGAGTCAGAGGCAGATGCAGAGGCTAAGGCACAGTCAGAGTCTGAGTCAGAGGCAGAGTCAGAGTCAGAGTCAGAGTCAGAGTCAGAGTCAGAGTCAGAGTCAGAGTCAGAGTCAGAGTCAGAGTCAGAGTCAGAGTCAGAGTCAGAGTCAGAGTCAGAGTCAGAGTCAGAGTCAGAGTCAGAGGCAGATGCAGAGGCTGAGGCACAGTCAGAGTCAGAGTCAGAGTCAGAGTCAGAGGCAGATGCAGAGGCTGAGGCACAGTCAGAGGCAGAGTCAGAGTCAGAGTCAGAGACAGAGGCAGAGACAGAGACAGAGACAGAGACAGAGACAGAGTCAGAGTCAGAGTCAGAGTCAGAGTCAGAGTCAGAGTCAGAGTCAGGGTCAGAGTCAGAGTCAGAGTCAGAGTCAGAGTCAGAGTCAGAGTCAGAGTCAGAGTCAGAGTCAGAGTCAGAGTCAGAGTCAGAGTCAGAGGCAGATGTAGAGGCTGAGGCACAGTCAGAGTCTGAGACAGAGACAGAGACAGAGACAGAGACAGAGACAGAGACAGAGACAGAGATGGAGACAGAGAAAGAGGCAGAGACAGAGACAGAGACAGAGGCAGACAGAGGCAGAGACAGAGGCAGATGCAGAGGCTGTGGCAGAGTCAGAGTCAGAGACAGAGACAGAGACAGAGACAGAGGCAGACAGAGGCAGAGACAGAGGCTGATGCAGAGGCTGTGGCAGAGTCAGAGTCAGAGTCAGAGTCAGAGTCAGAGTCAGAGTCAGAGTCAGAGTCAGAGTCAGAGTCAGAGTCAGAGTCAGAGTCAGAGTCAGAGTCAGAGTCAGAGTCAGAGTCAGAGTCAGAGTCAGAGTCAGAGTCAGAGTCAGAGTCAGAGTCAGAGTCAGAGTCAGAGTCAGAGTCAGAGTCAGAGTCAGAGTCAGAGTCAGAGTCAGAGTCAGAGTCAGAGTCAGAGTCAGAGTCAGAGTCAGGGTCAGAGTCAGAGTCAGAGTCAGAGTCAGAGTCAGAGTCAGAGTCAGAGGCAGATGCAGAGGCTGAGGCACAGTCAGAGTCTGAGACAGAGACAGAGACAGAGACAGAGACAGAGACAGAGACAGAGACAGAGATGGAGACAGAGAAAGAGGCAGAGACAGAGACAGAGACAGAGGCAGACAGAGGCAGAGACAGAGGCAGATGCAGAGGCTGTGGCAGAGTCAGAGTCAGAGACAGAGACAGAGACAGAGACAGAGGCAGACAGAGGCAGAGACAGAGGCTGATGCAGAGGCTGTGGCAGAGTCAGAGTCAGAGTCAGAGTCAGAGTCAGAGTCAGAGTCAGAGTCAGAGTCAGAGTCAGAGACAGAGACAGAGACAGAGACAGAGACAGAGACAGAGACAGAGACAGAGACAGAGACAGAGACAGAGACAGAGACAGAGACAGAGACAGAGACAGAGACAGAGACAGAGACAGAGACAGAGACAGAGACAGAGACAGAGACAGAGACAGAGACAGAGACAGAGACAGAGACAGAGACAGAGACAGAGACAGAGACAGAGACAGAGACAGAGACAGAGACAGAGACAGAGACAGAGACAGAGACAGAGACAGAGACAGAGATGGAGACAGAGACAGAGACAGAGACAGAGACAGAGACAGAGACAGAGACAGACACAGAGACAGAGACAGAGACAGAGACAGAGACAGAGACAGAGACAGAGTCAGAGTCAGAGTCAGAGTCAGAGTCAGAGTCAGAGTCAGAGTCAGAGTCAGAGGCAGATGCAGAGGCTGAGGCACAGTCAGAGTCTGAGACAGAGACAGAGTCAGAGTCAGAGTCAGAGTCAGAGTCAGAGTCAGAGTCAGAGTCAGAGACAGAGACAGAGACAGAGACAGAGACAGAGACAGAGACAGAGTCAGAGTCAGAGTCAGAGTCAGAGTCAGAGTCAGAGTCAGAGTCAGAGTCAGAGTCAGAGTCAGAGTCAGAGTCAGAGTCAGAGTCAGAGTCAGAGTCAGAGTCAGAGTCAGAGTCAGAGTCAGAGTCAGAGTCAGAGTCAGAGACAGAGACAGAGACAGAGACAGAGACAGAGACAGAGACAGAGACAGAGACAGAGACAGAGACAGAGACAGAGACAGAGACAGAGACAGAGACAGAGACAGAGACAGAGTCAGAGTCAGAGTCAGAGTCAGAGTCAGAGTCAGAGTCAGAGTCAGAGTCAGAGACAGAGACGGAGACAGAGACAGAGACAGAGGCAGACAGAGGCAGAGACAGAGGCAGAGACAGAGTCAGAGACAGAGTCAGAGTCAGAGTCAGAGTCAGAGTCAGAGTCAGAGTCAGAGTCAGAGTCAGAGTCAGAGTCAGAGTCAGAGTCAGAGTCAGAGTCAGAGTCAGAGTCAGAGTCCGAGTCAGAGTCCGAGTCAGAGACAGAGACAGAGACAGAGACAGAGACAGAGACAGAGACAGAGACAGAGACAGAGACAGAGACAGAGACAGAGACAGAGACAGAGACAGAGACAGAGACAGAGACAGAGACAGAGACAGAGACAGAGACAGAGACAGAGACAGAGACAGAGACAGAGACAGAGACAGAGACAGAGACAGAGACAGAGACAGAGACAGAGACAGAGTCAGAGTCAGAGTCAGAGTCAGAGTCAGAGTCAGAGTCAGAGTCAGAGTCAGAGTCAGAGTCAGAGTCAGAGTCAGAGTCAGAGACAGAGACGGAGACAGAGACAGAGACAGAGGCAGACAGAGGCAGAGACAGAGGCAGAGACAGAGTCAGAGTCAGAGGCAGATGCAGAGGCTAAGGCACAGTCAGAGTCTGAGTCAGAGGCAGAGTCAGAGTCAGAGTCAGAGTCAGAGTCAGAGTCAGAGTCAGAGTCAGAGTCAGAGTCAGAGTCAGAGTCAGAGTCAGAGTCAGAGTCAGAGTCAGAGTCAGAGTCAGAGTCAGAGTCAGAGTCAGAGTCAGAGTCAGAGTCAGAGTCAGAGTCAGAGTCAGAGTCAGAGTCAGAGTCAGGGTCAGGGTCAGAGTCAGAGTCAGAGTCAGGGTCAGGGTCAGAGTCAGAGTCAGAGTCAGAGTCAGAGTCAGAGTCAGAGTCAGAGTCAGAGTCAGAGTCAGAGGCAGATGCAGAGGCTGAGGCACAGTCAGAGTCTGAGACAGAGACAGAGACAGAGACAGAGACAGAGACAGAGACAGAGACAGAGACAGAGATGGAGACAGAGAAAGAGGCAGAGACAGAGACAGAGACAGAGGCAGACAGAGGCAGAGACAGAGGCAGATGCAGAGGCTGTGGCAGAGTCAGAGTCAGAGACAGAGACAGAGACAGAGACAGAGGCAGACAGAGGCAGAGACAGAGGCTGATGCAGAGGCTGTGGCAGAGTCAGAGTCAGAGTCAGAGTCAGAGTCAGAGTCAGAGTCAGAGTCAGAGTCAGAGTCAGAGTCAGAGTCAGAGTCAGAGTCAGAGTCAGAGTCAGAGTCAGAGTCAGAGTCAGAGTCAGAGTCAGAGTCAGAGTCAGAGTCAGAGTCAGAGTCCGAGTCAGAGTCAGAGTCAGAGTCAGAGTCAGAGTCAGAGTCAGAGTCAGAGTCAGAGTCAGAGTCAGAGTCAGAGACAGAGACAGAGACAGAGACAGAGACAGAGACAGAGACAGAGACAGAGACAGAGACAGAGACAGAGACAGAGACAGAGACAGAGACAGAGACAGAGACAGAGACAGAGACAGAGACAGAGACAGAGACAGAGACAGAGACAGAGACAGAGACAGAGACAGAGACAGAGACAGAGACAGAGACAGAGACGGAGACGGAGACAGAGACAGAGACAGAGACAGACACAGAGACAGAGACAGAGACAGAGACAGAGACAGAGACAGAGACAGAGACAGAGTCAGAGTCAGAGTCAGAGTCAGAGTCAGAGTCAGAGTCAGAGTCAGAGTCAGAGTCAGAGGCAGATGCAGAGGCTGAGGCACAGTCAGAGTCTGAGACAGAGACAGAGACAGAGACAGAGACAGAGACAGAGACAGAGACAGAGATGGAGACAGAGAAAGAGGCAGAGACAGAGACAGAGACAGAGGCAGACAGAGGCAGAGACAGAGGCAGATGCAGAGGCTGTGGCAGAGTCAGAGTCAGAGTCAGAGTCAGAGTCAGAGTCAGAGTCAGAGTCAGAGTCAGAGTCAGAGTCAGAGTCAGAGTCAGAGTCAGAGTCAGAGTCAGAGTCCGAGTCCGAGTCCGAGTCAGAGTCAGAGTCAGAGTCAGCGTCAGAGTCAGAGTCAGAGTCAGAGTCAGAGTCAGAGTCAGAGTCAGAGTCAGAGTCAGAGTCAGAGTCAGAGTCAGAGTCAGAGTCAGAGTCAGAGTCAGAGTCAGAGTCAGAGACAGAGACAGAGACAGAGACAGAGACAGAGACAGAGACAGAGTCAGAGTCAGAGTCAGAGTCAGAGTCAGAGTCAGAGTCAGAGTCAGAGTCAGAGTCAGAGTCAGAGTCAGAGTCAGAGTCAGAGTCAGAGTCAGAGTCAGAGTCAGAGACAGAGACAGAGACAGAGACAGAGACAGAGACAGAGACAGAGACAGAGACAGAGACGGAGACGGAGACGGAGACGGAGACAGAGACAGAGACAGAGACAGAGACAGAGACAGAGACAGAGACAGAGACAGAGACAGAGACAGAGACAGAGACAGAGACAGAGACAGAGACAGAGACAGAGACAGAGACAGAGACAGAGACAGAGACAGAGACAGAGACAGAGACAGAGACAGAGACAGAGACAGAGACAGAGACAGAGACAGAGACAGAGACAGAGACAGAGACAGAGACAGAGACAGAGACAGAGACAGAGACAGAGACAGAGACAGAGACAGAGACAGAGACAGAGGCAGAGTCAGAGTCAGAGACAGAGACAGAGACAGAGACAGAGACAGAGACAGAGACAGAGTCAGAGTCAGAGTCAGAGTCAGAGTCAGAGTCAGAGTCAGAGTCAGAGTCAGAGTCAGAGACAGAGACAGAGACAGAGACAGAGACAGAGACAGAGACAGAGACAGAGACAGAGACAGAGACAGAGACAGAGACAGAGACAGAGACAGAGACAGAGACAGAGACAGAGACAGAGACAGAGACAGAGACAGAGACAGAGACAGAGACAGAGACAGAGACAGAGACAGAGACAGAGACAGAGACAGAGACAGAGACAGAGACAGAGACAGAGACAGAGACAGAGACAGAGACAGAGACAGAGACAGAGACAGAGACAGAGACAGAGACAGAGACAGAGACAGAGACAGAGACAGAGACAGAGACAGAGACAGAGACAGAGACAGAGACAGAGACAGAGACAGAGACAGAGACAGAGACAGAGACAGAGACAGAGACAGAGACAGAGACAGAGACAGAGACAGAGACAGAGACAGAGACAGAGACAGAGACAGAGACAGAGACAGAGACAGAGACAGAGACAGAGACAGAGACAGAGACAGAGACAGAGACAGAGACAGAGACAGAGACAGAGACAGAGACAGAGACAGAGACAGAGACAGAGACAGAGACAGAGACAGAGACAGAGACAGAGACAGAGACAGAGACAGAGACAGAGACAGAGACAGAGACAGAGACAGAGACAGAGACAGAGACAGAGACAGAGACAGAGACAGAGACAGAGACAGAGACAGAGACAGAGACAGAGACAGAGACAGAGACAGAGACAGAGACAGAGACAGAAACAGAGACAGAGACAGAGACAGAGACAGAGATGGAGACAGAGACAGAGGCAGACAGAGGCAGAGACAGAGGCAGATGCAGAGGCTGTGGCAGAGTCAGAGTCAGAGACAGAGACAGAGACAGAGGCAGACAGAGGCAGAGACAGAGGCAGATGCAGAGGCTGTGGCAGAGTCAGAGTCAGAGACAGAGACAGAGACAGAGGCAGACAGAGGCAGAGACAGAGGCAGATGCAGAGGCTGTGGCAGAGTCAGAGTCAGAGACAGAGTCAGAGTCAGAGTCAGAGTCAGAGTCAGAGTCAGAGTCAGAGTCAGAGTCAGAGTCAGAGTCAGAGTCAGAGTCAGAGTCAGAGTCAGAGTCAGAGTCAGAGTCAGAGTCAGAGTCAGAGTCAGAGTCAGAGTCAGAGTCAGAGTCAGAGTCAGAGTCAGAGTCAGAGTCAGAGACAGAGACAGAGACAGAGACAGAGACAGAGACAGAGACAGAGACAGAGACAGAGACAGAGACAGAGACAGAGACAGAGACAGAGACAGAGACAGAGACAGAGACAGAGTCAGAGTCAGAGTCAGAGTCAGAGTCAGAGTCAGAGTCAGAGTCAGAGTCAGAGACAGAGACGGAGACAGAGACAGAGACAGAGGCAGACAGAGGCAGAGACAGAGGCAGAGACAGAGTCAGAGACAGAGTCAGAGTCAGAGTCAGAGTCAGAGTCAGAGTCAGAGTCAGAGTCAGAGTCCGAGTCAGAGTCCGAGTCAGAGACAGAGACAGAGACAGAGACAGAGACAGAGACAGAGACAGAGACAGAGACAGAGACAGAGACAGAGACAGAGTCAGAGTCAGAGTCAGAGTCAGAGTCAGGGTCAGGGTCAGAGTCAGAGTCAGAGTCAGAGTCAGAGTCAGAGTCAGAGTCAGAGTCAGAGTCAGAGTCAGAGTCAGAGTCAGAGTCAGAGTCAGAGTCAGAGTCAGAGGCAGATGCAGAGGCTGAGGCACAGTCAGAGTCTGAGACAGAGACAGAGACAGAGACAGAGACAGAGACAGAGACAGAGACAGAGATGGAGACAGAGAAAGAGGCAGAGACAGAGACAGAGACAGAGGCAGACAGAGGCAGAGACAGAGGCAGATGCAGAGGCTGTGGCAGAGTCAGAGTCAGAGACAGAGACAGAGACAGAGACAGAGGCAGACAGAGGCAGAGACAGAGGCTGATGCAGAGGCTGTGGCAGAGTCAGAGTCAGAGTCAGAGTCAGAGTCAGAGTCAGAGTCAGAGTCAGAGTCAGAGTCAGAGTCAGAGTCAGAGTCAGAGTCAGAGTCAGAGTCAGAGTCAGAGTCAGAGTCAGAGTCAGAGTCAGAGTCAGAGTCAGAGTCAGAGTCAGAGTCAGAGTCAGAGTCAGAGTCAGAGTCAGAGTCAGAGTCAGAGTCAGAGTCAGAGTCAGAGTCAGAGTCAGAGTCAGAGTCAGAGTCAGAGTCAGAGTCAGAGTCAGAGTCAGAGTCAGAGTCAGAGTCAGAGTCAGAGTCAGAGTCAGAGTCAGAGTCAGAGTCAGAGTCAGAGTCAGAGTCCGAGTCAGAGTCAGAGTCAGAGTCAGAGTCAGAGTCAGAGTCAGAGTCAGAGTCAGAGACAGAGACAGAGACAGAGACAGAGACAGAGACAGAGACAGAGTCAGAGTCAGAGTCAGAGTCAGAGTCAGAGTCAGAGTCAGAGTCAGAGTCAGGGTCAGAGTCAGAGTCAGAGTCAGAGTCAGAGTCAGAGTCAGAGTCAGAGGCAGATGCAGAGGCTGAGGCACAGTCAGAGTCTGAGACAGAGACAGAGACAGAGACAGAGACAGAGACAGAGACAGAGACAGAGACAGAGACAGAGACAGAGATGGAGACAGAGAAAGAGGCAGAGACAGAGACAGAGACAGAGGCAGACAGAGGCAGAGACAGAGGCAGATGCAGAGGCTGTGGCAGAGTCAGAGTCAGAGACAGAGACAGAGACAGAGACAGAGACAGAGGCAGACAGAGGCAGAGACAGAGGCTGATGCAGAGGCTGTGGCAGAGTCAGAGTCAGAGTCAGAGTCAGAGTCAGAGTCAGAGTCAGAGTCAGAGTCAGAGTCAGAGTCAGAGACAGAGACAGAGACAGAGACAGAGACAGAGACAGAGACAGAGACAGAGACAGAGACAGAGACAGAGACAGAGACAGAGACAGAGACAGAGACAGAGACAGAGACAGAGACAGAGACAGAGACAGAGACAGAGACAGAGACAGAGACAGAGACAGAGACAGAGACAGAGACAGAGACAGAGACAGAGACAGAGACAGAGACAGAGACAGAGACAGAGACAGAGACAGAGACAGAGACAGAGACAGAGACAGAGACAGAGACAGAGACAGAGACAGAGACAGAGACAGAGACAGAGACAGAGATGGAGACAGAGACAGAGACAGAGACAGAGACAGAGACAGAGACAGAGACAGACACAGAGACAGAGACAGAGACAGAGACAGAGACAGAGACAGAGACAGAGTCAGAGTCAGAGTCAGAGTCAGAGTCAGAGTCAGAGTCAGAGTCAGAGTCAGAGTCAGAGGCAGATGCACAGGCTGAGGCACAGTCAGAGTCTGAGACAGAGACAGAGTCAGAGTCAGAGTCAGAGTCAGAGTCAGAGTCAGAGTCAGAGTCAGAGTCAGAGTCAGAGTCAGAGTCAGAGACAGAGACGGAGACAGAGACAGAGACAGAGGCAGACAGAGGCAGAGACAGAGGCAGAGACAGAGTCAGAGTCAGAGGCAGATGCAGAGGCTAAGGCACAGTCAGAGTCTGAGTCAGAGGCAGAGTCAGAGTCAGAGTCAGAGTCAGAGTCAGAGTCAGAGTCAGAGTCAGAGTCAGAGTCAGAGTCAGAGTCAGAGTCAGAGTCAGAGTCAGAGTCAGAGTCAGAGTCAGAGTCAGAGTCAGAGTCAGAGGCAGATGCAGAGGCTGAGGCACAGTCAGAGTCAGAGTCAGAGTCAGAGTCAGAGGCAGATGCAGAGGCTGAGGCACAGTCAGAGGCAGAGTCAGAGTCAGAGTCAGAGACAGAGGCAGAGACAGAGACAGAGACAGAGACAGAGACAGAGACAGAGACAGAGTCAGAGTCAGAGTCAGAGTCAGAGTCAGAGTCAGAGTCAGAGTCAGGGTCAGAGTCAGAGTCAGAGTCAGAGTCAGAGTCAGAGTCAGAGTCAGAGTCAGAGTCAGAGTCAGAGTCAGAGTCAGAGTCAGAGTCAGAGTCAGAGGCAGATGTAGAGGCTGAGGCACAGTCAGAGTCTGAGACAGAGACAGAGACAGAGACAGAGACAGAGACAGAGACAGAGACAGAGACAGAGATGGAGACAGAGAAAGAGGCAGAGACAGAGACAGAGACAGAGGCAGACAGAGGCAGAGACAGAGGCAGATGCAGAGGCTGTGGCAGAGTCAGAGTCAGAGACAGAGACAGAGACAGAGACAGAGGCAGACAGAGGCAGAGACAGAGGCTGATGCAGAGGCTGTGGCAGAGTCAGAGTCAGAGTCAGAGTCAGAGTCAGAGTCAGAGTCAGAGTCAGAGTCAGAGTCAGAGTCAGAGTCAGAGTCAGAGTCAGAGTCAGAGTCAGAGTCAGAGTCAGAGTCAGAGTCAGAGTCAGAGTCAGAGTCAGAGTCAGAGTCAGAGTCAGAGTCAGAGTCAGAGTCAGAGTCAGAGTCAGAGTCAGAGTCAGAGTCAGAGTCAGAGTCAGAGTCAGAGTCAGAGTCAGAGTCAGGGTCAGAGTCAGAGTCAGAGTCAGAGTCAGAGTCAGAGTCAGAGTCAGAGGCAGATGCAGAGGCTGAGGCACAGTCAGAGTCTGAGACAGAGACAGAGACAGAGACAGAGACAGAGACAGAGACAGAGACAGAGATGGAGACAGAGAAAGAGGCAGAGACAGAGACAGAGACAGAGGCAGACAGAGGCAGAGACAGAGGCAGATGCAGAGGCTGTGGCAGAGTCAGAGTCAGAGACAGAGACAGAGACAGAGACAGAGGCAGACAGAGGCAGAGACAGAGGCTGATGCAGAGGCTGTGGCAGAGTCAGAGTCAGAGTCAGAGTCAGAGTCAGAGTCAGAGTCAGAGTCAGAGTCAGAGTCAGAGTCAGAGACAGAGACAGAGACAGAGACAGAGACAGAGACAGAGACAGAGACAGAGACAGAGACAGAGACAGAGACAGAGACAGAGACAGAGACAGAGACAGAGACAGAGACAGAGACAGAGACAGAGACAGAGACAGAGACAGAGACAGAGACAGAGACAGAGACAGAGACAGAGACAGAGACAGAGACAGAGACAGAGACAGAGACAGAGACAGAGACAGAGACAGAGACAGAGACAGAGACAGAGACAGAGACAGAGACAGAGACAGAGACAGAGACAGAGACAGAGACAGAGACAGAGACAGAGACAGAGACAGAGACAGAGACAGAGACAGAGACAGAGACAGAGACAGAGACAGAGACAGAGATGGAGACAGAGACAGAGACAGAGACAGAGACAGAGACAGAGACAGAGACAGACACAGAGACAGAGACAGAGACAGAGACAGAGACAGAGACAGAGACAGAGACAGAGTCAGAGTCAGAGTCAGAGTCAGAGTCAGAGTCAGAGTCAGAGTCAGAGTCAGAGGCAGATGCAGAGGCTGAGGCACAGTCAGAGTCTGAGACAGAGACAGAGTCAGAGTCAGAGTCAGAGTCAGAGTCAGAGTCAGAGTCAGAGTCAGAGACAGAGACAGAGACAGAGACAGAGACAGAGACAGAGACAGAGTCAGAGTCAGAGTCAGAGTCAGAGTCAGAGTCAGAGTCAGAGTCAGAGTCAGAGTCAGAGTCAGAGTCAGAGTCAGAGTCAGAGTCAGAGTCAGAGTCAGAGTCAGAGTCAGAGTCAGAGTCAGAGTCAGAGTCAGAGACAGAGACAGAGACAGAGACAGAGACAGAGACAGAGACAGAGACAGAGACAGAGACAGAGACAGAGACAGAGACAGAGACAGAGACAGAGACAGAGACAGAGTCAGAGTCAGAGTCAGAGTCAGAGTCAGAGTCAGAGTCAGAGTCAGAGTCAGAGACAGAGACAGAGGCAGACAGAGGCAGAGACAGAGGCAGAGACAGAGTCAGAGACAGAGTCAGAGTCAGAGTCAGAGTCAGAGTCAGAGTCAGAGTCAGAGTCAGAGTCAGAGTCAGAGTCAGAGTCAGAGTCAGAGTCAGAGTCAGAGTCCGAGTCAGAGTCCGAGTCAGAGACAGAGACAGAGACAGAGACAGAGACAGAGACAGAGACAGAGACAGAGACAGAGACAGAGACAGAGACAGAGACAGAGACAGAGACAGAGACAGAGACAGAGACAGAGACAGAGACAGAGACAGAGACAGAGACAGAGACAGAGACAGAGACAGAGACAGAGACAGAGACAGAGACAGAGACAGAGACAGAGACAGAGACAGAGACAGAGACAGAGACAGAGACAGAGACAGAGACAGAGACAGAGACAGAGACAGAGACAGAGACAGAGACAGAGTCAGAGTCAGAGTCAGAGTCAGAGTCAGAGTCAGAGTCAGAGTCAGAGTCAGAGTCAGAGTCAGAGTCAGAGTCAGAGTCAGAGACAGAGACGGAGACAGAGACAGAGACAGAGGCAGACAGAGGCAGAGACAGAGGCAGAGACAGAGTCAGAGTCAGAGGCAGATGCAGAGGCTAAGGCACAGTCAGAGTCAGAGTCAGAGTCAGAGTCAGAGGCAGATGCAGAGGCTGAGGCACAGTCAGAGTCTGAGACAGAGACAGAGACAGAGACAGAGACAGAGACAGAGACAGAGACAGAGACAGAGACAGAGACAGAGACAGAGACAGAGACAGAGACAGAGACAGAGACAGAGACAGAGACAGAGACAGAGACAGAGACAGAGACAGAGACAGAGACAGAGACAGAGACAGAGACAGAGACAGAGACAGAGACAGAGACAGAGACAGAGACAGAGACAGAGACAGAGACAGAGACAGAGACAGAGACAGAGACAGAGACAGAGACAGAGACAGAGACAGAGACAGAGACAGAGACAGAGACAGAGACAGAGACAGAGACAGAGACAGAGACAGAGACAGAGACAGAGACAGAGACAGAGACAGAGACAGAGACAGAGACAGAGACAGAGACAGAGACAGAGACAGAGACAGAGACAGAGACAGAGACAGAGACAGAGACAGAGACAGAGACAGAGACAGAGACAGAGACAGAGACAGAGACAGAGACAGAGACAGAGACAGAGACAGAGACAGAGACAGAGACAGAGACAGAGACAGAGACAGAGACAGAGACAGAGACAGAGACAGAGACAGAAACAGAGACAGAGACAGAGACAGAGACAGAGATGGAGACAGAGACAGAGGCAGACAGAGGCAGAGACAGAGGCAGATGCAGAGGCTGTGGCAGAGTCAGAGTCAGAGACAGAGACAGAGACAGAGGCAGACAGAGGCAGAGACAGAGGCAGATGCAGAGGCTGTGGCAGAGTCAGAGTCAGAGACAGAGACAGAGACAGAGGCAGACAGAGGCAGAGACAGAGGCAGATGCAGAGGCTGTGGCAGAGTCAGAGTCAGAGACAGAGTCAGAGTCAGAGTCAGAGTCAGAGTCAGAGTCAGAGTCAGAGTCAGAGTCAGAGTCAGAGTCAGAGTCAGAGTCAGAGTCAGAGTCAGAGTCAGAGTCAGAGTCAGAGTCAGAGTCAGAGTCAGAGTCAGAGTCAGAGTCAGAGTCAGAGTCAGAGACAGAGACAGAGACAGAGACAGAGACAGAGACAGAGACAGAGACAGAGACAGAGACAGAGACAGAGACAGAGACAGAGACAGAGACAGAGACAGAGACAGAGACAGAGACAGAGTCAGAGTCAGAGTCAGAGTCAGAGTCAGAGTCAGAGTCAGAGTCAGAGTCAGAGACAGAGACGGAGACAGAGACAGAGACAGAGGCAGACAGAGGCAGAGACAGAGGCAGAGACAGAGTCAGAGACAGAGTCAGAGTCAGAGTCAGAGTCAGAGTCAGAGTCAGAGTCAGAGTCCGAGTCAGAGTCCGAGTCAGAGACAGAGACAGAGACAGAGACAGAGACAGAGACAGAGACAGAGACAGAGACAGAGACAGAGACAGAGTCAGAGTCAGAGTCAGAGTCAGAGTCAGGGTCAGGGTCAGAGTCAGAGTCAGAGTCAGAGTCAGAGTCAGAGTCAGAGTCAGAGTCAGAGTCAGAGTCAGAGTCAGAGTCAGAGTCAGAGTCAGAGTCAGAGTCAGAGTCAGAGGCAGATGCAGAGGCTGAGGCACAGTCAGAGTCTGAGACAGAGACAGAGACAGAGACAGAGACAGAGACAGAGACAGAGACAGAGATGGAGACAGAGAAAGAGGCAGAGACAGAGACAGAGACAGAGGCAGACAGAGGCAGAGACAGAGGCAGATGCAGAGGCTGTGGCAGAGTCAGAGTCAGAGTCAGAGTCAGAGTCAGAGTCAGAGTCAGAGTCAGAGTCAGAGTCAGAGTCAGAGTCAGAGTCAGAGTCAGAGTCAGAGTCAGAGTCAGAGTCAGAGTCAGAGTCAGAGTCAGAGTCAGAGTCAGAGTCAGAGTCAGAGTCAGAGTCAGAGTCAGAGTCAGAGTCAGAGTCAGAGTCAGAGTCAGAGTCAGAGTCAGAGTCAGAGTCAGAGTCAGAGTCAGAGTCAGAGTCAGAGTCAGAGTCAGAGTCAGAGTCAGAGTCAGAGTCAGAGTCCGAGTCAGAGTCAGAGTCAGAGTCAGAGTCAGAGTCAGAGTCAGAGTCAGAGTCAGAGACAGAGACAGAGACAGAGACAGAGACAGAGACAGAGACAGAGTCAGAGTCAGAGTCAGAGTCAGAGTCAGAGTCAGAGTCAGAGTCAGAGTCAGGGTCAGAGTCAGAGTCAGAGGCAGATGCACAGGCTGAGGCACAGTCAGAGTCTGAGACAGAGACAGAGTCAGAGTCAGAGTCAGAGTCAGAGTCAGAGTCAGAGTCAGAGTCAGAGTCAGAGTCAGAGTCAGAGTCAGAGTCAGAGACAGAGACGGAGACAGAGACAGAGACAGAGGCAGACAGAGGCAGAGACAGAGGCAGAGACAGAGTCAGAGTCAGAGGCAGATGCAGAGGCTAAGGCACAGTCAGAGTCTGAGTCAGAGGCAGAGTCAGAGTCAGAGTCAGAGTCAGAGTCAGAGTCAGAGTCAGAGTCAGAGTCAGAGTCAGAGTCAGAGTCAGAGTCAGAGTCAGAGTCAGAGTCAGAGTCAGAGTCAGAGTCAGAGTCAGAGTCAGAGTCAGAGTCAGAGGCAGATGCAGAGGCTGAGGCACAGTCAGAGTCAGAGTCAGAGTCAGAGTCAGAGGCAGATGCAGAGGCTGAGGCACAGTCAGAGGCAGAGTCAGAGTCAGAGTCAGAGACAGAGGCAGAGACAGAGACAGAGACAGAGACAGAGACAGAGACAGAGACAGAGTCAGAGTCAGAGTCAGAGTCAGAGTCAGAGTCAGAGTCAGAGTCAGGGTCAGAGTCAGAGTCAGAGTCAGAGTCAGAGTCAGAGTCAGAGTCAGAGTCAGAGTCAGAGTCAGAGTCAGAGTCAGAGTCAGAGTCAGAGTCAGAGTCAGAGTCAGAGGCAGATGTAGAGGCTGAGGCACAGTCAGAGTCTGAGACAGAGACAGAGACAGAGACAGAGACAGAGACAGAGACAGAGACAGAGATGGAGACAGAGAAAGAGGCAGAGACAGAGACAGAGACAGAGGCAGACAGAGGCAGAGACAGAGGCAGATGCAGAGGCTGTGGCAGAGTCAGAGTCAGAGACAGAGACAGAGACAGAGACAGAGGCAGACAGAGGCAGAGACAGAGGCTGATGCAGAGGCTGTGGCAGAGTCAGAGTCAGAGTCAGAGTCAGAGTCAGAGTCAGAGTCAGAGTCAGAGTCAGAGTCAGAGTCAGAGTCAGAGTCAGAGTCAGAGTCAGAGTCAGAGTCAGAGTCAGAGTCAGAGTCAGAGTCAGAGTCAGAGTCAGAGTCAGAGTCAGAGTCAGAGTCAGAGTCAGAGTCAGAGTCAGAGTCAGAGTCAGAGTCAGAGTCAGAGTCAGAGTCAGAGTCAGAGTCAGAGTCAGAGTCAGAGTCAGAGTCAGGGTCAGAGTCAGAGTCAGAGTCAGAGTCAGAGTCAGAGTCAGAGTCAGAGGCAGATGCAGAGGCTGAGGCACAGTCAGAGTCTGAGACAGAGACAGAGACAGAGACAGAGACAGAGACAGAGACAGAGACAGAGATGGAGACAGAGAAAGAGGCAGAGACAGAGACAGAGACAGAGGCAGACAGAGGCAGAGACAGAGGCAGATGCAGAGGCTGTGGCAGAGTCAGAGTCAGAGACAGAGACAGAGACAGAGACAGAGGCAGACAGAGGCAGAGACAGAGGCTGATGCAGAGGCTGTGGCAGAGTCAGAGTCAGAGTCAGAGTCAGAGTCAGAGTCAGAGTCAGAGTCAGAGTCAGAGTCAGAGACAGAGACAGAGACAGAGACAGAGACAGAGACAGAGACAGAGACAGAGACAGAGACAGAGACAGAGACAGAGACAGAGACAGAGACAGAGACAGAGACAGAGACAGAGACAGAGACAGAGACAGAGACAGAGACAGAGACAGAGACAGAGACAGAGACAGAGACAGAGACAGAGACAGAGACAGAGACAGAGACAGAGACAGAGACAGAGACAGAGACAGAGACAGAGACAGAGACAGAGACAGAGACAGAGACAGAGACAGAGACAGAGACAGAGACAGAGACAGAGACAGAGACAGAGACAGAGATGGAGACAGAGACAGAGACAGAGACAGAGACAGAGACAGAGACAGAGACAGACACAGAGACAGAGACAGAGACAGAGACAGAGACAGAGACAGAGACAGAGTCAGAGTCAGAGTCAGAGTCAGAGTCAGAGTCAGAGTCAGAGTCAGAGTCAGAGGCAGATGCAGAGGCTGAGGCACAGTCAGAGTCTGAGACAGAGACAGAGTCAGAGTCAGAGTCAGAGTCAGAGTCAGAGTCAGAGTCAGAGTCAGAGACAGAGACAGAGACAGAGACAGAGACAGAGACAGAGACAGAGTCAGAGTCAGAGTCAGAGTCAGAGTCAGAGTCAGAGTCAGAGTCAGAGTCAGAGTCAGAGTCAGAGTCAGAGTCAGAGTCAGAGTCAGAGTCAGAGTCAGAGTCAGAGTCAGAGTCAGAGTCAGAGTCAGAGTCAGAGACAGAGACAGAGACAGAGACAGAGACAGAGACAGAGACAGAGACAGAGACAGAGACAGAGACAGAGACAGAGACAGAGACAGAGACAGAGACAGAGACAGAGTCAGAGTCAGAGTCAGAGTCAGAGTCAGAGTCAGAGTCAGAGTCAGAGTCAGAGACAGAGACGGAGACAGAGACAGAGACAGAGGCAGACAGAGGCAGAGACAGAGGCAGAGACAGAGTCAGAGACAGAGTCAGAGTCAGAGTCAGAGTCAGAGTCAGAGTCAGAGTCAGAGTCAGAGTCAGAGTCAGAGTCAGAGTCAGAGTCAGAGTCAGAGTCAGAGTCCGAGTCAGAGACAGAGACAGAGACAGAGACAGAGACAGAGACAGAGACAGAGACAGAGACAGAGACAGAGACAGAGACAGAGACAGAGACAGAGACAGAGACAGAGACAGAGACAGAGACAGAGACAGAGACAGAGACAGAGACAGAGACAGAGACAGAGACAGAGACAGAGACAGAGACAGAGACAGAGACAGAGACAGAGACAGAGACAGAGACAGAGACAGAGACAGAGACAGAGACAGAGACAGAGACAGAGACAGAGACAGAGACAGAGACAGAGACAGAGACAGAGACAGAGACAGAGACAGAGACAGAGACAGAGACAGAGTCAGAGTCAGAGTCAGAGTCAGAGTCAGAGTCAGAGTCAGAGTCAGAGTCAGAGTCAGAGTCAGAGTCAGAGTCAGAGTCAGAGTCAGAGTCAGAGGCAGATGCAGAGGCTGAGGCACAGTCAGAGTCTGAGACAGAGACAGAGACAGAGACAGAGACAGAGACAGAGACAGAGACAGAGACAGAGATGGAGACAGAGAAAGAGGCAGAGACAGAGACAGAGACAGAGGCAGACAGAGGCAGAGACAGAGGCAGATACAGAGGCTGTGGCAGAGTCAGAGTCAGAGACAGAGACAGAGACAGAGACAGAGGCAGACAGAGGCAGAGACAGAGGCTGATGCAGAGGCTGTGGCAGAGTCAGAGTCAGAGTCAGAGTCAGAGTCAGAGTCAGAGTCAGAGTCAGAGTCAGAGTCAGAGTCAGAGTCAGAGTCAGAGTCAGAGTCAGAGTCAGAGTCAGAGTCAGAGTCAGAGTCAGAGTCAGAGTCAGAGTCAGAGTCAGAGTCAGAGTCAGAGTCCGAGTCAGAGTCAGAGTCAGAGTCAGAGTCAGAGTCAGAGTCAGAGTCAGAGTCAGAGTCAGAGTCAGAGTCAGAGACAGAGACAGAGACAGAGACAGAGACAGAGACAGAGACAGAGACAGAGACAGAGACAGAGACAGAGACAGAGACAGAGACAGAGACAGAGACAGAGACAGAGACAGAGACAGAGACAGAGACAGAGACGGAGACGGAGACAGAGACAGAGACAGAGACAGACACAGAGACAGAGACAGAGACAGAGACAGAGACAGAGACAGAGACAGAGACAGAGTCAGAGTCAGAGTCAGAGTCAGAGTCAGAGTCAGAGTCAGAGTCAGAGTCAGAGTCAGAGGCAGATGCAGAGGCTGAGGCACAGTCAGAGTCTGAGACAGAGACAGAGACAGAGACAGAGACAGAGACAGAGACAGAGACAGAGATGGAGACAGAGAAAGAGGCAGAGACAGAGACAGAGACAGAGGCAGACAGAGACAGAGACAGAGACAGAGACAGAGACAGAGACAGAGACAGAGACAGAGACAGAGACAGAGACAGAGACAGAGACAGAGACAGAGACAGAGACAGAGACAGAGACAGAGACAGAGACAGAGACAGAGACAGAGACAGAGACAGAGACAGAGACAGAGACAGAGACAGAGACAGAGACAGAGACAGAGACAGAGACAGAGACAGAGACAGAGACAGAGACAGAGACAGAGACAGAGACAGAGACAGAGACAGAGTCAGAGTCAGAGTCAGAGTCAGAGTCAGAGTCAGAGTCAGAGTCAGAGTCAGAGTCAGAGTCAGAGTCAGAGTCAGAGTCAGAGACAGAGACGGAGACAGAGACAGAGACAGAGGCAGACAGAGGCAGAGACAGAGGCAGAGACAGAGTCAGAGTCAGAGGCAGATGCAGAGGCTAAGGCACAGTCAGAGTCAGAGTCAGAGTCAGAGTCAGAGGCAGATGCAGAGGCTGAGGCACAGTCAGAGTCTGAGACAGAGACAGAGACAGAGACAGAGACAGAGACAGAGACAGAGACAGAGACAGAGACAGAGACAGAGATGGAGACAGAGAAAGAGGCAGAGACAGAGACAGAGACAGAGGCAGACAGAGGCAGAGACAGAGGCAGATGCAGAGGCTGTGGCAGAGTCAGAGTCAGAGACAGAGACAGAGACAGAGACAGAGGCAGACAGAGGCAGAGACAGAGGCTGATGCAGAGGCTGTGGCAGAGTCAGAGTCAGAGTCAGAGTCAGAGTCAGAGTCAGAGTCAGAGTCAGAGTCAGAGACAGAGACAGAGACAGAGACAGAGACAGAGACAGAGACAGAGACAGAGACAGAGACAGAGACAGAGACAGAGACAGAGATGGAGACAGAGAAAGAGGCAGAGACAGAGACAGAGACAGAGGCAGACAGAGGCAGAGACAGAGGCAGATGCAGAGGCTGTGGCAGAGTCAGAGTCAGAGACAGAGACAGAGACAGAGACAGAGGCAGACAGAGGCAGAGACAGAGGCTGATGCAGAGGCTGTGGCAGAGTCAGAGTCAGAGTCAGAGTCAGAGTCAGAGTCAGAGTCAGAGTCAGAGTCAGAGTCAGAGTCAGAGTCAGAGTCAGAGTCAGAGTCAGAGTCAGAGTCAGAGTCAGAGTCAGAGTCAGAGTCAGAGTCAGAGTCAGAGTCAGAGTCAGAGTCCGAGTCAGAGTCAGAGTCAGAGTCAGAGTCAGAGTCAGAGTCAGAGTCAGAGTCAGAGTCAGAGTCAGAGTCAGAGACAGAGACAGAGACAGAGACAGAGACAGAGACAGAGACAGAGACAGAGACAGAGACAGAGACAGAGACAGAGACAGAGACAGAGACAGAGACAGAGACAGAGACAGAGACAGAGACAGAGACAGAGACAGAGACAGAGACAGAGACGGAGACGGAGACAGAGACAGACACAGAGACAGAGACAGAGACAGAGACAGAGACAGAGACAGAGACAGAGACAGAGTCAGAGTCAGAGTCAGAGTCAGAGTCAGAGTCAGAGTCAGAGTCAGAGTCAGAGTCAGAGGCAGATGCAGAGGCTGAGGCACAGTCAGAGTCTGAGACAGAGACAGAGACAGAGACAGAGACAGAGACAGAGACAGAGACAGAGATGGAGACAGAGAAAGAGGCAGAGACAGAGACAGAGACAGAGGCAGACAGAGGCAGAGACAGAGGCAGATGCAGAGGCTGTGGCAGAGTCAGAGTCAGAGTCAGAGTCAGAGTCAGAGTCAGAGTCAGAGTCAGAGTCAGAGTCAGAGTCAGAGTCAGAGTCAGAGTCAGAGTCAGAGTCAGAGTCAGAGTCAGAGTCCGAGTCCGAGTCCGAGTCAGAGTCAGAGTCAGAGTCAGCGTCAGAGTCAGAGTCAGAGTCAGAGTCAGAGTCAGAGTCAGAGTCAGAGTCAGAGTCAGAGTCAGAGTCAGAGTCAGAGTCAGAGTCAGAGTCAGAGTCAGAGTCAGAGACAGAGACAGAGACAGAGACAGAGACAGAGACAGAGACAGAGTCAGAGTCAGAGTCAGAGTCAGAGTCAGAGTCAGAGTCAGAGTCAGAGTCAGAGTCAGAGTCAGAGTCAGAGTCAGAGTCAGAGTCAGAGTCAGAGTCAGAGTCAGAGTCAGAGTCAGAGTCAGAGACAGAGACAGAGACAGAGACAGAGACAGAGACAGAGACAGAGACAGAGACAGAGACAGAGACAGAGACGGAGACAGAGACAGAGACAGAGACAGAGACAGAGACAGAGACAGAGACAGAGACAGAGACAGAGACAGAGACAGAGACAGAGACAGAGACAGAGACAGAGACAGAGACAGAGACAGAGACAGAGACAGAGACAGAGACAGAGACAGAGACAGAGACAGAGACAGAGACAGAGACAGAGACAGAGACAGAGACAGAGACAGAGACAGAGACAGAGACAGAGACAGAGACAGAGACAGAGACAGAGACAGAGACAGAGACAGAGACAGAGACAGAGGCAGACAGAGGCAGAGACAGAGGCAGATGCAGAGTCAGAGTCAGAGACAGAGTCAGAGTCAGAGGCAGAGACAGAGACAGAGACAGCAACAGAGACAGAGATAGACAGAGACAGAGGCAGATGCAGAGGCTGAGGCACAGTCAGAGTCAGAGTCAGAGTCAGAGTCAGAGTCAGAGTCAGAGTCAGAGTCAGAGTCAGAGTCAGAGTCAGAGTCAGAGTCAGAGTCAGAGTCAGAGACAGAGACAGAGACAGAGTCAGAGTCAGAGTCAGAGTCAGAGTCAGAGTCAGAGTCAGAGTCAGAGTCAGAGTCAGAGACAGAGACAGAGACAGAGACAGAGACAGAGACAGAGACAGAGACAGAGACAGAGACAGAGACAGAGACAGAGACAGAGACAGAGACAGAGACAGAGACAGAGACAGAGACAGAGACAGAGACAGAGACAGAGACAGAGACAGAGACAGAGACAGAGACAGAGACAGAGACAGAGACAGAGACAGAGACAGAGACAGAGACAGAGACAGAGACAGAGACAGAGACAGAGACAGAGACAGAGACAGAGACAGAGACAGAGACAGAGACAGAGACAGAGACAGAGACAGAGACAGAGACAGAGACAGAGACAGAGACAGAGACAGAGACAGAGACAGAGACAGAGACAGAGACAGAGACAGAGACAGAGACAGAGACAGAGACAGAGACAGAGACAGAGACAGAGACAGAGACAGAGACAGAGACAGAGACAGAGACAGAGACAGAGACAGAGACAGAGACAGAGACAGAAACAGAGACAGAGACAGAGACAGAGACAGAGATGGAGACAGAGACAGAGGCAGACAGAGGCAGAGACAGAGGCAGATGCAGAGGCTGTGGCAGAGTCAGAGTCAGAGACAGAGACAGAGACAGAGGCAGACAGAGGCAGAGACAGAGGCAGATGCAGAGGCTGTGGCAGAGTCAGAGTCAGAGACAGAGACAGAGACAGAGGCAGACAGAGGCAGAGACAGAGGCAGATGCAGAGGCTGTGGCAGAGTCAGAGTCAGAGACAGAGTCAGAGTCAGAGTCAGAGTCAGAGTCAGAGTCAGAGTCAGAGTCAGAGTCAGAGTCAGAGTCAGAGTCAGAGTCAGAGTCAGAGTCAGAGTCAGAGTCAGAGTCAGAGTCAGAGTCAGAGTCAGAGTCAGAGTCAGAGTCAGAGTCAGAGACAGAGACAGAGACAGAGACAGAGACAGAGACAGAGACAGAGACAGAGACAGAGACAGAGACAGAGACAGAGACAGAGACAGAGACAGAGACAGAGACAGAGACAGAGACAGAGACAGAGTCAGAGTCAGAGTCAGAGTCAGAGTCAGAGTCAGAGTCAGAGTCAGAGACAGAGACGGAGACAGAGACAGAGACAGAGGCAGACAGAGGCAGAGACAGAGGCAGAGACAGAGTCAGAGACAGAGTCAGAGTCAGAGTCAGAGTCAGAGTCAGAGTCAGAGTCAGAGTCCGAGTCAGAGTCCGAGTCAGAGACAGAGACAGAGACAGAGACAGAGACAGAGACAGAGACAGAGACAGAGACAGAGACAGAGACAGAGACAGAGTCAGAGTCAGAGTCAGAGTCAGAGTCAGGGTCAGGGTCAGAGTCAGAGTCAGAGTCAGAGTCAGAGTCAGAGTCAGAGTCAGAGTCAGAGTCAGAGTCAGAGTCAGAGTCAGAGGCAGATGCAGAGGCTGAGGCACAGTCAGAGTCTGAGACAGAGACAGAGACAGAGACAGAGACAGAGACAGAGACAGAGACAGAGATGGAGACAGAGAAAGAGGCAGAGACAGAGACAGAGACAGAGGCAGACAGAGGCAGAGACAGAGGCAGATGCAGAGGCTGTGGCAGAGTCAGAGTCAGAGACAGAGACAGAGACAGAGACAGAGGCAGACAGAGGCAGAGACAGAGGCTGATGCAGAGGCTGTGGCAGAGTCAGAGTCAGAGTCAGAGTCAGAGTCAGAGTCAGAGTCAGAGTCAGAGTCAGAGTCAGAGTCAGAGTCAGAGTCAGAGTCAGAGTCAGAGTCAGAGTCAGAGTCAGAGTCAGAGTCAGAGTCAGAGTCAGAGTCAGAGTCAGAGTCAGAGTCAGAGTCAGAGTCAGAGTCAGAGTCAGAGTCAGAGTCAGAGTCAGAGTCAGAGTCAGAGTCAGAGTCAGAGTCAGAGTCAGAGTCAGAGTCAGAGTCAGAGTCAGAGTCAGAGTCAGAGTCAGAGTCAGAGTCAGAGTCAGAGTCAGAGTCAGAGTCAGAGTCAGAGTCAGAGTCAGAGTCAGAGTCAGAGTCCGAGTCAGAGTCAGAGTCAGAGTCAGAGTCAGAGTCAGAGTCAGAGTCAGAGTCAGAGACAGAGACAGAGACAGAGACAGAGACAGAGACAGAGACAGAGTCAGAGTCAGAGTCAGAGTCAGAGTCAGAGTCAGAGTCAGAGTCAGGGTCAGAGTCAGAGTCAGAGTCAGAGTCAGAGTCAGAGTCAGAGTCAGAGGCAGATGCAGAGGCTGAGGCACAGTCAGAGTCTGAGACAGAGACAGAGACAGAGACAGAGACAGAGACAGAGACAGAGACAGAGACAGAGATGGAGACAGAGAAAGAGGCAGAGACAGAGACAGAGACAGAGGCAGACAGAGGCAGAGACAGAGGCAGATGCAGAGGCTGTGGCAGAGTCAGAGTCAGAGACAGAGACAGAGACAGAGACAGAGACAGAGGCAGACAGAGGCAGAGACAGAGGCTGATGCAGAGGCTGTGGCAGAGTCAGAGTCAGAGTCAGAGTCAGAGTCAGAGTCAGAGTCAGAGTCAGAGTCAGAGTCAGAGACAGAGACAGAGACAGAGACAGAGACAGAGACAGAGACAGAGACAGAGACAGAGACAGAGACAGAGACAGAGACAGAGACAGAGACAGAGACAGAGACAGAGACAGAGACAGAGACAGAGACAGAGACAGAGACAGAGACAGAGACAGAGACAGAGACAGAGACAGAGACAGAGACAGAGACAGAGACAGAGACAGAGACAGAGACAGAGACAGAGACAGAGACAGAGACAGAGACAGAGACAGAGACAGAGACAGAGACAGAGACGGAGACAGAGACAGAGACAGAGACAGAGACAGAGACAGAGACAGAGACAGACACAGAGACAGAGACAGAGACAGAGACAGAGACAGAGACAGAGACAGAGACAGAGTCAGAGTCAGAGTCAGAGTCAGAGTCAGAGTCAGAGTCAGAGTCAGAGTCAGAGGCAGATGCACAGGCTGAGGCACAGTCAGAGTCTGAGACAGAGACAGAGTCAGAGTCAGAGTCAGAGTCAGAGTCAGAGTCAGAGTCAGAGTCAGAGTCAGAGTCAGAGTCAGAGTCAGAGTCAGAGACAGAGACGGAGACAGAGACAGAGACAGAGGCAGACAGAGGCAGAGACAGAGGCAGAGACAGAGTCAGAGTCAGAGGCAGATGCAGAGGCTAAGGCACAGTCAGAGTCTGAGTCAGAGGCAGAGTCAGAGTCAGAGTCAGAGTCAGAGTCAGAGTCAGAGTCAGAGTCAGAGTCAGAGTCAGAGTCAGAGTCAGAGTCAGAGTCAGAGTCAGAGTCAGAGTCAGAGTCAGAGTCAGAGGCAGATGCAGAGGCTGAGGCACAGTCAGAGTCAGAGTCAGAGTCAGAGTCAGAGGCAGATGCAGAGGCTGAGGCACAGTCAGAGGCAGAGTCAGAGTCAGAGTCAGAGACAGAGGCAGAGACAGAGACAGAGACAGAGACAGAGACAGAGACAGAGACAGAGTCAGAGTCAGAGTCAGAGTCAGAGTCAGAGTCAGAGTCAGAGTCAGGGTCAGAGTCAGAGTCAGAGTCAGAGTCAGAGTCAGAGTCAGAGTCAGAGTCAGAGTCAGAGTCAGAGTCAGGGTCAGAGTCAGAGTCAGAGTCAGAGTCAGAGTCAGAGTCAGAGTCAGAGTCAGAGTCAGAGTCAGAGTCAGAGTCAGAGACAGAGACAGAGACAGAGACAGAGACAGAGACAGAGACAGAGGCAGAGACAGAGACAGAGACAGAGACAGAGATGGAGAAAGAGAAAGAGACAGAGACAGAGACAGAGACAGAGGCAGACAGAGGCAGAGACAGAGGCAGATGCAGAGGCTGTGGCAGAGTCAGAGGCAGAGACAGAGTCAGAGTCAGAGGCAGAGACAGAGACAGAGACAGCAACAGAGACAGAGATAGACAGAGACAGAGGCAGATGCAGAGGCTGAGGCACAGTCAGAGTCAGAGTCAGAGTCAGAGACAGCGGCATGTGCAGAGGCTGATTCAGAGTCAGAGTCAGAGTCAGAGTCAGAGTCAGAGTCAGAGTCAGAGTCAGAGTCAGAGTCAGAGTCAGAGTCAGAGTCAGAGTCAGAGTCAGAGTCAGAGTCAGAGTCAGAGTCAGAGTCAGAGACAGAGACAGAGACAGAGACAGAGACAGAGACAGAGACAGAGTCAGAGACAGAGACAGAGACAGAGACAGAGTCAGAGTCAGAGTCAGAGTCAGAGTCAGAGTCAGAGTCAGAGTCAGAGTCAGAGTCAGAGTCAGAGTCAGAGTCAGAGTCAGAGTCAGAGTCAGAGACAGAGACAGAGACAGAGACAGAGACAGAGACAGAGACAGAGACAGAGACAGAGACAGAGACAGAGACAGAGACAGAGACAGAGACAGAGACAGAGACAGAGACAGAGACAGAGACAGAGACAGAGACAGAGGCAGACAGAGGCAGAGACAGAGGCAGATGCAGAGGCTGTGGCAGAGTCAGAGTCAGAGACAGAGACAGAGACGGAGGCAGACAGAGGCAGAGACAGAGGCAGATGCAGAGGCTGTGGCAGAGTCAGAGTCAGAGACAGAGACAGAGGCAGAGACAGAGGCAGATGCAGAGGCTGTGGCAGAGTCAGAGTCAGAGACAGAGTCAGAGTCAGAGTCAGAGTCAGAGTCAGAGTCAGAGTCAGAGTCAGAGTCAGAGTCAGAGTCAGAGTCAGAGTCAGAGTCAGAGTCAGAGTCAGAGTCAGAGTCAGAGTCAGAGTCAGAGTCAGAGTCAGAGTCAGAGTCAGAGTCAGAGTCAGAGTCAGAGTCAGAGTCAGAGTCAGAGTCAGAGTCAGAGTCAGAGACAGAGACAGAGACAGAGACAGAGACAGAGACAGAGACAGAGACAGAGACAGAGACAGAGACAGAGACAGAGACAGAGACAGAGACAGAGACAGAGACAGAGACAGAGACAGAGACAGAGACAGAGACAGAGACAGAGACAGAGACAGAGACAGAGACAGAGACAGAGACAGAGACAGAGACAGAGACAGAGACAGAGACAGAGACAGAGACAGAGTCAGAGTCAGAGTCAGAGTCAGAGTCAGAGTCAGAGTCAGAGTCAGAGTCAGAGTCAGAGTCAGAGTCAGAGTCAGAGTCAGAGTCAGAGTCAGAGTCAGAGTCAGAGTCAGAGTCAGAGTCAGAGTCAGAGTCAGAGTCAGAGTCAGAGTCAGAGTCAGAGTCAGAGTCAGAGTCAGAGTCAGAGTCAGAGTCAGAGTCAGAGTCAGAGTCAGAGTCAGAGTCAGAGTCAGAGTCAGAGACAGAGACAGAGACAGAGACAGAGACAGAGACAGAGACAGAGGCAGAGACAGAGACAGAGACAGAGACAGAGATGGAGAAAGAGAAAGAGACAGAGACAGAGACAGAGACAGAGGCAGACAGAGGCAGAGACAGAGGCAGATGCAGAGGCTGTGGCAGAGTCAGAGGCAGAGACAGAGTCAGAGTCAGAGGCAGAGACAGAGACAGAGACAGCAACAGAGACAGAGATAGACAGAGACAGAGGCAGATGCAGAGGCTGAGGCACAGTCAGAGTCAGAGTCAGAGTCAGAGACAGCGGCATGTGCAGAGGCTGATTCAGAGTCAGAGTCAGAGTCAGAGTCAGAGTCAGAGTCAGAGTCAGAGTCAGAGTCAGAGTCAGAGTCAGAGTCAGAGTCAGAGTCAGAGTCAGAGTCAGAGTCAGAGTCAGAGTCAGAGTCAGAGTCAGAGACAGAGACAGAGACAGAGACAGAGACAGAGACAGAGACAGAGACAGAGTCAGAGACAGAGACAGAGACAGAGACAGAGTCAGAGTCAGAGTCAGAGTCAGAGTCAGAGTCAGAGTCAGAGTCAGAGTCAGAGTCAGAGTCAGAGTCAGAGTCAGAGTCAGAGTCAGAGTCAGAGACAGAGACAGAGACAGAGACAGAGACAGAGACAGAGACAGAGACAGAGACAGAGACAGAGACAGAGACAGAGACAGAGACAGAGACAGAGACAGAGACAGAGACAGAGACAGAGACAGAGGCAGACAGAGGCAGAGACAGAGGCAGATGCAGAGGCTGTGGCAGAGTCAGAGTCAGAGACAGAGACAGAGACGGAGGCAGACAGAGGCAGAGACAGAGGCAGATGCAGAGGCTGTGGCAGAGTCAGAGTCAGAGACAGAGACAGAGGCAGAGACAGAGGCAGATGCAGAGGCTGTGGCAGAGTCAGAGTCAGAGACAGAGTCAGAGTCAGAGTCAGAGTCAGAGTCAGAGTCAGAGTCAGAGTCAGAGTCAGAGTCAGAGTCAGAGTCAGAGTCAGAGTCAGAGTCAGAGTCAGAGTCAGAGTCAGAGTCAGAGTCAGAGTCAGAGTCAGAGTCAGAGTCAGAGTCAGAGTCAGAGTCAGAGTCAGAGTCAGAGACAGAGACAGAGACAGAGACAGAGACAGAGACAGAGACAGAGACAGAGACAGAGACAGAGACAGAGACAGAGACAGAGACAGAGACAGAGACAGAGACAGAGACAGAGACAGAGACAGAGACAGAGACAGAGACAGAGACAGAGACAGAGACAGAGACAGAGACAGAGACAGAGACAGAGACAGAGACAGAGACAGAGACAGAGACAGAGACAGAGACAGAGACAGAGACAGAGACAGAGACAGAGACAGAGACAGAGACAGAGACAGAGACAGAGACAGAGACAGAGACAGAGACAGAGACAGAGACAGAGACAGAGACAGAGACAGAGACAGAGACAGAGACAGAGACAGAGACAGAGACAGAGACAGAGACAGAGACAGAGACAGAGACAGAGACAGAGACAGAGACAGAGACAGAGACAGAGACAGAGACAGAGACAGAGACAGAGACAGAGACAGAGACAGAGACAGAGACAGAGACAGAGACAGAGACAGAGACAGAGACAGAGACAGAGACAGAGACAGAGACAGAGACAGAGACAGAGACAGAGACAGAGACAGAGACAGAGACAGAGACAGAGACAGAGACAGAGACAGAGACAGAGACAGAGACAGAGACAGAGACAGAGACAGAGACAGAGACAGAGACAGAGACAGAGACAGAGACAGAGACAGAGACAGAGACAGAGACAGAGATGGAGACAGAGACAGAGGCAGACAGAGGCAGAGACAGAGGCAGATGCAGAGGCTGTGGCAGAGTCAGAGTCAGAGACAGAGACAGAGACAGAGGCAGACAGAGGCAGAGACAGAGGCAGATGCAGAGGCTGTGGCAGAGTCAGAGTCAGAGACAGAGACAGAGACAGAGGCAGACAGAGGCAGAGACAGAGGCAGATGCAGAGGCTGTGGCAGAGTCAGAGTCAGAGACAGAGTCAGAGTCAGAGTCAGAGTCAGAGTCAGAGTCAGAGTCAGAGTCAGAGTCAGAGTCAGAGTCAGAGTCAGAGTCAGAGTCAGAGTCAGAGTCAGAGTCAGAGTCAGAGTCAGAGTCAGAGTCAGAGTCAGAGTCAGAGTCAGAGTCAGAGTCAGAGTCAGAGTCAGAGTCAGAGTCAGAGTCAGAGTCAGAGTCAGAGTCAGAGTCAGAGTCAGAGTCAGAGTCAGAGTCAGAGTCAGAGTCAGAGTCAGAGTCAGAGTCAGAGTCAGAGTCAGAGTCAGAGTCAGAGTCAGAGTCAGAGTCAGAGTCAGAGTCAGAGTCAGAGACAGAGACAGAGACAGAGACAGAGACAGAGACAGAGACAGAGGCAGAGACAGAGACAGAGACAGAGACAGAGATGGAGAAAGAGAAAGAGACAGAGACAGAGACAGAGACAGAGGCAGACAGAGGCAGAGACAGAGGCAGATGCAGAGGCTGTGGCAGAGTCAGAGGCAGAGACAGAGTCAGAGTCAGAGGCAGAGACAGAGACAGAGACAGCAACAGAGACAGAGATAGACAGAGACAGAGGCAGATGCAGAGGCTGAGGCACGGTCAGAGTCAGAGTCAGAGTCAGAGACAGCGGCATGTGCAGAGGCTGATTCAGAGTCAGAGTCAGAGTCAGAGTCAGAGTCAGAGTCAGAGTCAGAGTCAGAGTCAGAGTCAGAGTCAGAGTCAGAGTCAGAGTCAGAGTCAGAGTCAGAGACAGAGACAGAGACAGAGACAGAGACAGAGACAGAGACAGAGTCAGAGTCAGAGTCAGAGTCAGAGTCAGAGACAGAGACAGAGACAGAGACAGAGACAGAGACAGAGACAGAGACAGAGACAGAGACAGAGACAGAGACAGAGACAGAGACAGAGACAGAGACAGAGACAGAGACAGAGACAGAGACAGAGACAGAGACAGAGACAGAGACAGAGACAGAGACAGAGACAGAGACAGAGACAGAGACAGAGACAGAGACAGAGACAGAGACAGAGACAGAGACAGAGACAGAGACAGAGACAGAGACAGAGACAGAGACAGAGACAGAGACAGAGACAGAGACAGAGACAGAGACAGAGACAGAGACAGAGACAGAGACAGAGACAGAGACAGAGACAGAGACAGAGACAGAGACAGAGACAGAGACAGAGACAGAGACAGAGACAGAGACAGAGACAGAGACAGAGACAGAGACAGAGACAGAGACAGAGACAGAGACAGAGACAGAGACAGAGACAGAGACAGAGACAGAGACAGAGACAGAGACAGAGACAGAGACAGAGACAGAGACAGAGACAGAGACAGAGACAGAGACAGAGACAGAGACAGAGACAGAGACAGAGACAGAGACAGAGACAGAGACAGAGACAGAGACAGAGACAGAGACAGAGACAGAGACAGAGACAGAGACAGAGACAGAGACAGAGACAGAGACAGAGACAGAGACAGAGACAGAGACAGAGACAGAGACAGAGACAGAGACAGAGACAGAGACAGAGACAGAGACAGAGACAGAGACAGAGACAGAGACAGAGACAGAGACAGAGACAGAGACAGAGACAGAGACAGAGACAGAGACAGAGACAGAGACAGAGACAGAGACAGAGACAGAGACAGAGACAGAGACAGAGACAGAGACAGAGACAGAGACAGAGACAGAGACAGAGACAGAGACAGAGGCAGACAGAGGCAGAGACAGAGGCAGATGCAGAGGCTGTGGCAGAGTCAGAGTCAGAGACAGAGACAGAGACGGAGGCAGACAGAGGCAGAGACAGAGGCAGATGCAGAGGCTGTGGCAGAGTCAGAGTCAGAGACAGAGACAGAGGCAGAGACAGAGGCAGATGCAGAGGCTGTGGCAGAGTCAGAGTCAGAGACAGAGTCAGAGTCAGAGTCAGAGTCAGAGTCAGAGTCAGAGTCAGAGTCAGAGTCAGAGTCAGAGTCAGAGTCAGAGTCAGAGTCAGAGTCAGAGTCAGAGTCAGAGTCAGAGTCAGAGTCAGAGTCAGAGTCAGAGTCAGAGTCAGAGTCAGAGTCAGAGTCAGAGTCAGAGTCAGAGTCAGAGTCAGAGTCAGAGTCAGAGTCAGAGTCAGAGTCAGAGTCAGAGTCAGAGTCAGAGTCAGAGTCAGAGTCAGAGTCAGAGTCAGAGTCAGAGTCAGAGTCAGAGTCAGAGTCAGAGTCAGAGTCAGAGTCAGAGTCAGAGTCAGAGTCAGAGTCAGAGTCAGAGTCAGAGTCAGAGTCAGAGTCAGAGTCAGAGTCAGAGTCAGATGACAGAGTCAGAGACAGAGACAGAGACAGAGACAGAGACAGAGACAGAGACAGAGACAGAGACAGAGACAGAGATGGAGACAGAGAAAGAGACAGAGTCAGAGTCAGAGTCAGAGTCAGAGTCAGAGTCAGAGTCAGAGTCAGAGTCAGAGTCAGAGTCAGAGTCAGAGTCAGAGTCAGAGTCAGAGTCAGAGTCAGAGTCAGAGTCAGAGTCAGAGTCAGAGTCAGAGTCAGAGTCAGAGTCAGAGTCAGAGTCAGAGTCAGAGTCAGAGTCAGAGTCAGAGTCAGAGTCAGAGTCAGAGTCAGAGTCAGAGTCAGAGTCAGAGTCAGAGTCAGAGTCAGAGTCAGAGTCAGAGTCAGAGTCAGAGTCAGAGTCAGAGTCAGAGTCAGAGTCAGAGTCAGAGTCAGAGTCAGAGTCAGAGTCAGAGTCAGAGTCAGAGTCAGAGTCAGAGTCAGAGTCAGAGTCAGAGTCAGAGTCAGAGTCAGAGTCAGAGTCAGAGTCAGAGTCAGAGTCAGAGTCAGAGTCAGAGTCAGAGTCAGAGTCAGAGTCAGATGACAGAGTCAGAGACAGAGACAGAGACAGAGACAGAGACAGAGACAGAGATGGAGACAGAGAAAGAGACAGAGTCAGAGACAGAGACAGAGGCAGACAGAGGCAGAGACAGAGGCAGATGCAGAGTCAGAGTCAGAGTCAGAGTCAGAGTCAGAGTCAGAGTCAGAGTCAGAGTCAGAGTCAGAGTCAGAGTCAGAGTCAGAGTCAGAGACAGAGACAGAGACAGAGACCGAGACAGAGACAGAGACAGAGACAGAGACAGAGACAGAGACAGAGACAGAGACAGAGACAGAGACAGAGACAGAGACAGAGACAGAGACAGAGGCAGACAGAGGCAGAGACAGAGGCAGATGCAGAGGCTGTGGCAGAGTCAGAGTCAGAGACAGAGACAGAGACGGAGGCAGACAGAGGCAGAGACAGAGGCAGATGCAGAGGCTGTGGCAGAGTCAGAGTCAGAGACAGAGACAGAGGCAGAGACAGAGGCAGATGCAGAGGCTGTGGCAGAGTCAGAGTCAGAGACAGAGTCAGAGTCAGAGTCAGAGTCAGAGTCAGAGTCAGAGTCAGAGTCAGAGTCAGAGTCAGAGTCAGAGTCAGAGTCAGAGTCAGAGTCAGAGTCAGAGTCAGAGTCAGAGTCAGAGTCAGAGTCAGAGTCAGAGTCAGAGTCAGAGTCAGAGTCAGAGTCAGAGTCAGAGTCAGAGTCAGAGACAGAGACAGAGACAGAGACAGAGACAGAGACAGAGACAGAGACAGAGACAGAGACAGAGACAGAG
Source organism: Megachile ligniseca (assembly GCA_945859555.1). Classification (NCBI taxonomy): domain Eukaryota; kingdom Metazoa; phylum Arthropoda; class Insecta; order Hymenoptera; family Megachilidae; genus Megachile; species Megachile ligniseca. The sequence goes on from OX243788.1 coordinate 309,534, forward strand.
ACAGAGACAGAGACAGAGGCAGACAGAGGCAGAGACAGAGGCAGATGCAGAGGCTGTGGCAGAGTCAGAGTCAGAGACAGAGACAGAGACGGAGGCAGACAGAGGCAGAGACAGAGGCAGATGCAGAGGCTGTGGCAGAGTCAGAGTCAGAGACAGAGACAGAGGCAGAGACAGAGGCAGATGCAGAGGCTGTGGCAGAGTCAGAGTCAGAGACAGAGTCAGAGTCAGAGTCAGAGTCACAGTCAGAGTCAGAGTCAGAGTCAGAGTCAGAGTCAGAGTCAGAGTCAGAGTCAGAGTCAGAGTCAGAGTCAGAGTCAGAGTCAGAGTCAGAGTCAGAGTCAGAGTCAGAGTCAGAGTCAGAGTCAGAGTCAGAGACAGAGACAGAGACAGAGACAGAGACAGAGACAGAGACAGAGACAGAGACAGAGACAGAGACAGAGACAGAGACAGAGACAGAGACAGAGACAGAGACAGAGACAGAGACAGAGACAGAGACAGAGACAGAGACAGAGACAGAGACAGAGACAGAGACAGAGACAGAGACAGAGACAGAGACAGAGGCAGAGACAGAGACAGAGACAGAGACAGAGACAGAGACAGAGACAGAGACAGAGACAGAGACAGAGACAGAGACAGAGACAGAGACAGAGACAGAGACAGAGACAGAGACAGAGACAGAGACAGAGACAGAGACAGAGACAGAGACAGAGACAGAGACAGAGACAGAGACAGAGACAGAGACAGAGACAGAGACAGAGACAGAGACAGAGACAGAGACAGAGACAGAGACAGAGACAGAGACAGAGACAGAGACAGAGACAGAGACAGAGACAGAGACAGAGACAGAGACAGAGACAGAGACAGAGACAGAGACAGAGACAGAGACAGAGACAGAGACAGAGACAGAGACAGAGACAGAGACAGAGACAGAGACAGAGACAGAGACAGAGACAGAGACAGAGACAGAGACAGAGACAGAGACAGAGACAGAGACAGAGACAGAGACAGAGACAGAGACAGAGACAGAGACAGAGACAGAGACAGAGACAGAGACAGAGACAGAGACAGAGACAGAGACAGAGACAGAGACAGAGACAGAGACAGAGACAGAGACAGAGACAGAGATGGAGACAGAGACAGAGGCAGACAGAGGCAGAGACAGAGGCAGATGCAGAGGCTGTGGCAGAGTCAGAGTCAGAGACAGAGACAGAGACAGAGGCAGACAGAGGCAGAGACAGAGGCAGATGCAGAGGCTGTGGCAGAGTCAGAGTCAGAGACAGAGACAGAGACAGAGGCAGACAGAGGCAGAGACAGAGGCAGATGCAGAGGCTGTGGCAGAGTCAGAGTCAGAGACAGAGTCAGAGTCAGAGTCAGAGTCAGAGTCAGAGTCAGAGTCAGAGTCAGAGTCAGAGTCAGAGTCAGAGTCAGAGTCAGAGTCAGAGTCAGAGTCAGAGTCAGAGTCAGAGTCAGAGTCAGAGTCAGAGTCAGAGTCAGAGTCAGAGTCAGAGTCAGAGTCAGAGTCAGAGTCAGAGTCAGAGTCAGAGTCAGAGTCAGAGTCAGAGTCAGAGTCAGAGTCAGAGTCAGAGTCAGAGTCAGAGTCAGAGTCAGAGTCAGAGTCAGAGTCAGAGTCAGAGTCAGAGTCAGAGTCAGAGTCAGAGTCAGAGTCAGAGTCAGAGACAGAGACAGAGACAGAGACAGAGACAGAGACAGAGACAGAGGCAGAGACAGAGACAGAGACAGAGACAGAGATGGAGAAAGAGAAAGAGACAGAGACAGAGACAGAGACAGAGGCAGACAGAGGCAGAGACAGAGGCAGATGCAGAGGCTGTTGCAGAGTCAGAGGCAGAGACAGAGTCAGAGTCAGAGGCAGAGACAGAGACAGAGACAGCAACAGAGACAGAGATAGACAGAGACAGAGGCAGATGCAGAGGCTGAGGCACAGTCAGAGTCAGAGTCAGAGTCAGAGACAGCGGCATGTGCAGAGGCTGATTCAGAGTCAGAGTCAGAGTCAGAGTCAGAGTCAGAGTCAGAGTCAGAGTCAGAGTCAGAGTCAGAGTCAGAGTCAGAGTCAGAGACAGAGACAGAGACAGAGACAGAGACAGAGACAGAGACAGAGTCAGAGTCAGAGTCAGAGTCAGAGTCAGAGACAGAGACAGAGACAGAGACAGAGACAGAGACAGAGACAGAGACAGAGACAGAGACAGAGACAGAGACAGAGACAGAGACAGAGACAGAGACAGAGACAGAGACAGAGACAGAGACAGAGACAGAGACAGAGACAGAGACAGAGACAGAGACAGAGACAGAGACAGAGACAGAGACAGAGACAGAGACAGAGACAGAGACAGAGACAGAGACAGAGACAGAGACAGAGACAGAGACAGAGACAGAGACAGAGACAGAGACAGAGACAGAGACAGAGACAGAGACAGAGACAGAGACAGAGACAGAGACAGAGACAGAGACAGAGACAGAGACAGAGACAGAGACAGAGACAGAGACAGAGACAGAGACAGAGACAGAGACAGAGACAGAGACAGAGACAGAGACAGAGACAGAGACAGAGACAGAGACAGAGACAGAGACAGAGACAGAGACAGAGACAGAGACAGAGACAGAGACAGAGACAGAGACAGAGACAGAGACAGAGACAGAGACAGAGACAGAGACAGAGACAGAGACAGAGACAGAGACAGAGACAGAGACAGAGACAGAGACAGAGACAGAGACAGAGACAGAGACAGAGACAGAGACAGAGACAGAGACAGAGACAGAGACAGAGACAGAGACAGAGACAGAGACAGAGACAGAGACAGAGACAGAGACAGAGACAGAGACAGAGACAGAGACAGAGACAGAGACAGAGACAGAGACAGAGACAGAGACAGAGACAGAGACAGAGACAGAGACAGAGACAGAGACAGAGACAGAGACAGAGACAGAGACAGAGACAGAGACAGAGACAGAGACAGAGACAGAGACAGAGACAGAGACAGAGACAGAGACAGAGACAGAGACAGAGACAGAGACAGAGACAGAGACAGAGACAGAGACAGAGACAGAGACAGAGACAGAGACAGAGACAGAGACAGAGACAGAGACAGAGACAGAGACAGAGACAGAGACAGAGACAGAGACAGAGACAGAGACAGAGACAGAGGCAGACAGAGGCAGAGACAGAGGCAGATGCAGAGGCTGTGGCAGAGTCAGAGTCAGAGACAGAGACAGAGACGGAGGCAGACAGAGGCAGAGACAGAGGCAGATGCAGAGGCTGTGGCAGAGTCAGAGTCAGAGACAGAGACAGGGGCAGAGACAGAGGCAGATGCAGAGGCTGTGGCAGAGTCAGAGTCAGAGACAGAGTCAGAGTCAGAGTCAGAGTCAGAGTCAGAGTCAGAGTCAGAGTCAGAGTCAGAGTCAGAGTCAGAGTCAGAGTCAGAGTCAGAGTCAGAGTCAGAGTCAGAGTCAGAGTCAGAGTCAGAGTCAGAGTCAGAGTCAGAGTCAGAGTCAGAGTCAGAGTCAGAGTCAGAGTCAGAGTCAGAGTCAGAGTCAGAGTCAGAGTCAGAGTCAGAGTCAGAGTCAGAGTCAGAGTCAGAGTCAGAGTCAGAGTCAGAGTCAGAGTCAGAGTCAGAGTCAGAGTCAGAGTCAGAGTCAGAGTCAGAGTCAGAGTCAGAGTCAGAGTCAGAGTCAGAGTCAGAGTCAGAGTCAGAGTCAGAGTCAGAGTCAGAGTCAGAGTCAGAGTCAGAGTCAGAGTCAGAGTCAGAGTCAGAGTCAGAGTCAGAGTCAGAGTCAGAGTCAGAGTCAGAGTCAGAGTCAGAGTCAGAGTCAGAGTCAGAGTCAGAGTCAGAGTCAGAGTCAGAGTCAGATGACAGAGTCAGAGACAGAGACAGAGACAGAGACAGAGACAGAGACAGAGACAGAGACAGAGACAGAGACAGAGACAGAGACAGAGATGGAGACAGAGAAAGAGACAGAGTCAGAGACAGAGACAGAGGCAGACAGAGGCAGAGACAGAGGCAGATGCAGAGTCAGAGTCAGAGTCAGAGTCAGAGTCAGAGTCAGAGTCAGAGTCAGAGTCAGAGTCAGAGTCAGAGTCAGAGACAGAGACAGAGACAGAGACAGAGACAGAGACAGAGACAGAGACAGAGACAGAGATGGAGACAGAGAAAGAGACAGAGACAGAGACAGAGACAGAGACAGAGACAGAGACAGAGACAGAGACAGAGACAGAGACAGAGACAGAGACAGAGACAGAGACAGAGACAGAGACAGAGACAGAGACAGAGACAGAGACAGAGACAGAGACAGAGACAGAGACAGAGACAGAGACAGAGACAGAGACAGAGACAGAGACAGAGACAGAGACAGAGACAGAGACAGAGACAGAGACAGAGACAGAGACAGAGACAGAGACAGAGACAGAGACAGAGACAGAGACAGAGACAGAGACAGAGACAGAGACAGAGACAGAGACAGAGACAGAGACAGAGACAGAGACAGAGGCAGATGCAGAGGCTGTGGCAGAGTCAGAGTCAGAGTCAGAGTCAGAGTCAGAGTCAGAGTCAGAGTCAGAGTCAGAGTCAGAGTCAGAGTCAGAGTCAGAGTCAGAGTCAGAGTCAGAGTCAGAGTCAGAGTCAGAGTCAGAGTCAGAGTCAGAGTCAGAGTCAGAGTCAGAGTCAGAGACAGAGACAGAGACAGAGACAGAAACAGAGACAGAGACAGAGACAGAGACAGAGACAGAGATGGAGACAGAGAAAGAGACACAGTCAGAGACAGAGACAGAGGCAGACAGAGGCAGAGACAGAGGCAGATGCAGAGGCTGTGGCAGAGTCAGAGTCAGAGACAGAGTCAGAGTCAGAGTCAGAGTCAGAGGCAGAGACAGAGACAGAGACAGCAACAGAGACAGAGATAGACAGAGACAGAGGCAGATGCAGAGGCTGAGGCACAGTCAGAGTCAGAGTCAGAGTCAGAGTCAGAGTCAGAGTCAGAGTCAGAGTCAGAGTCAGAGTCAGAGACAGAGACAGATACAGAGACAGAGACAGAAACAGAGACAGAGTCAGAGACAGAGACAGAGACAGAGACAGAGTCAGAGTCAGAGTCAGAGTCAGAGTCAGAGTCAGAGTCAGAGACAGAGACAGAGACAGAGACAGAGACAGAGACAGAGACAGAGACAGAGACAGAGACAGAGACAGAGACAGAGACAGAGACAGAGACAGAGACAGAGACAGAGACAGAGACAGAGACAGAGACAGAGACAGAGACAGAGACAGAGACAGAGACAGAGACAGAGACAGAGACAGAGACAGAGACAGAGACAGAGACAGAGACAGAGACAGAGACAGAGACAGAGACAGAGACAGAGACAGAGACAGAGACAGAGACAGAGGCAGATGCAGAGGCTGTGGCAGAGTCAGAGACAGAGTCAGAGACAGAGACAGAGACAGAGACAGAGTCAGAGTCAGAGTCAGAGTCAGAGTCAGAGTCAGAGTCAGAGTCAGAGTCAGAGTCAGAGTCAGAGTCAGAGTCAGAGTCAGAGTCAGAGTCAGAGACAGAGACAGAGACAGAGACAGAGACAGAGACAGAGACAGAGACAGAGACAGAGACAGAGACGGAGACAGAGAAAGAGACAGAGACAGAGACAGAGACAGAGACAGAGACAGAGACAGAGACAGAGACAGAGACAGAGACAGAGACAGAGACAGAGACAGAGACAGAGACAGAGACAGAGACAGAGACAGAGACAGAGACAGAGACAGAGACAGAGACAGAGACAGAGACAGAGACAGAGACAGAGACAGAGACAGAGACAGAGACAGAGACAGAGACAGAGACAGAGACAGAGACAGAGACAGAGACAGAGACAGAGACAGAGACAGAGACAGAGACAGAGACAGAGACAGAGACAGAGACAGAGACAGAGACAGAGACAGAGACAGAGACAGAGACAGAGACAGAGACAGAGACAGAGACAGAGACAGAGACAGAGACAGAGACAGAGACAGAGACAGAGACAGAGACAGAGACAGAGACAGAGACAGAGACAGAGACAGAGACAGAGACAGAGGCAGACAGAGGCAGAGACAGAGGCAGATGCAGAGGCTGTGGCAGAGTCAGAGTCAGAGACAGAGACAGAGACGGAGGCAGACAGAGGCAGAGACAGAGGCAGATGCAGAGGCTGTGGCAGAGTCAGAGTCAGAGACAGAGACAGGGGCAGAGACAGAGGCAGATGCAGAGGCTGTGGCAGAGTCAGAGTCAGAGACAGAGTCAGAGTCAGAGTCAGAGTCAGAGTCAGAGTCAGAGTCAGAGTCAGAGTCAGAGTCAGAGTCAGAGTCAGAGTCAGAGTCAGAGTCAGAGTCAGAGTCAGAGTCAGAGTCAGAGTCAGAGTCAGAGTCAGAGTCAGAGTCAGAGTCAGAGTCAGAGACAGAGACAGAGACAGAGACAGAGATGGAGACAGAGAAAGAGACAGAGTCAGAGACAGAGACAGAGGCAGACAGAGGCAGAGACAGAGGCAGATGCAGAGTCAGAGTCAGAGTCAGAGTCAGAGTCAGAGTCAGAGTCAGAGTCAGAGTCAGAGTCAGAGTCAGAGTCAGAGTCAGAGTCAGAGACAGAGACAGATACAGAGACAGAGACAGAGACAGAGACAGAGTCAGAGACAGAGACAGAGACAGAGACAGAGTCAGAGTCAGAGTCAGAGTCAGAGTCAGAGTCAGAGTCAGAGTCAGAGTCAGAGTCAGAGTCAGAGTCAGAGTCAGAGACAGAGACAGAGACAGAGACAGAGACAGAGACAGAGACAGAGACAGAGACAGAGACAGAGACAGAGGCAGATGCAGAGGCTGTGGCAGAGTCAGAGACAGAGTCAGAGACAGAGACAGAGACAGAGACAGAGTCAGAGTCAGAGTCAGAGTCAGAGTCAGAGTCAGAGTCAGAGTCAGAGTCAGAGTCAGAGTCAGAGTCAGAGTCAGAGTCAGAGTCAGAGTCAGAGACAGAGACAGAGACAGAGACAGAGACAGAGACAGAGACAGAGACAGAGACAGAGACAGAGACGGAGACAGAGAAAGAGACAGAGACAGAGACAGAGACAGAGACAGAGACAGAGACAGAGACAGAGACAGAGACAGAGACAGAGACAGAGACAGAGACAGAGACAGAGACAGAGACAGAGACAGAGACAGAGACAGAGACAGAGACAGAGACAGAGACAGAGACAGAGACAGAGACAGAGACAGAGACAGAGACAGAGACAGAGACAGAGACAGAGACAGAGACAGAGACAGAGACAGAGACAGAGACAGAGACAGAGACAGAGACAGAGACAGAGACAGAGACAGAGACAGAGACAGAGACAGAGACAGAGACAGAGACAGAGACAGAGACAGAGACAGAGACAGAGACAGAGACAGAGACAGAGACAGAGACAGAGACAGAGACAGAGACAGAGACAGAGACAGAGACAGAGACAGAGACAGAGACAGAGACAGAGACAGAGACAGAGACAGAGACAGAGACAGAGACAGAGACAGAGACAGAGACAGAGACAGAGACAGAGGCAGACAGAGGCAGAGACAGAGGCAGATGCAGAGGCTGTGGCAGAGTCAGAGTCAGAGACAGAGACAGAGACGGAGGCAGACAGAGGCAGAGACAGAGGCAGATGCAGAGGCTGTGGCAGAGTCAGAGTCAGAGACAGAGACAGGGGCAGAGACAGAGGCAGATGCAGAGGCTGTGGCAGAGTCAGAGTCAGAGACAGAGTCAGAGTCAGAGTCAGAGTCAGAGTCAGAGTCAGAGTCAGAGTCAGAGTCAGAGTCAGAGTCAGAGTCAGAGTCAGAGTCAGAGTCAGAGTCAGAGTCAGAGTCAGAGTCAGAGTCAGAGTCAGAGTCAGAGTCAGAGTCAGAGTCAGAGTCAGAGTCAGAGTCAGAGACAGAGACAGAGACAGAGACAGAGATGGAGACAGAGAAAGAGACAGAGTCAGAGACAGAGACAGAGGCAGACAGAGGCAGAGACAGAGGCAGATGCAGAGTCAGAGTCAGAGTCAGAGTCAGAGTCAGAGTCAGAGTCAGAGTCAGAGTCAGAGTCAGAGTCAGAGTCAGAGTCAGAGTCAGAGTCAGAGTCAGAGTCAGAGTCAGAGACAGAGACAGATACAGAGACAGAGACAGAGACAGAGACAGAGTCAGAGACAGAGACAGAGACAGAGACAGAGTCAGAGTCAGAGTCAGAGTCAGAGTCAGAGTCAGAGTCAGAGTCAGAGTCAGAGTCAGAGTCAGAGTCAGAGTCAGAGTCAGAGTCAGAGACAGAGACAGAGACAGAGACAGAGACAGAGACAGAGACAGAGACAGAGACAGAGATGGAGACAGAGAAAGAGACAGAGACAGAGACAGAGACAGAGACAGAGACAGAGACAGAGACAGAGACAGAGACAGAGACAGAGACAGAGACAGAGACAGAGACAGAGACAGAGACAGAGACAGAGACAGAGACAGAGACAGAGACAGAGACAGAGACAGAGACAGAGACAGAGACAGAGACAGAGACAGAGACAGAGACAGAGACAGAGACAGAGACAGAGACAGAGACAGAGACAGAGACAGAGACAGAGACAGAGACAGAGACAGAGACAGAGACAGAGACAGAGACAGAGACAGAGACAGAGACAGAGACAGAGACAGAGACAGAGACAGAGACAGAGACAGAGACAGAGACAGAGACAGAGACAGAGACAGAGACAGAGACAGAGACAGAGACAGAGACAGAGGCAGATGCAGAGGCTGTGGCAGAGTCAGAGTCAGAGTCAGAGTCAGAGTCAGAGTCAGAGTCAGAGTCAGAGTCAGAGTCAGAGTCAGAGTCAGAGTCAGAGTCAGAGTCAGAGTCAGAGTCAGAGTCAGAGTCAGAGTCAGAGTCAGAGTCAGAGTCAGAGTCAGAGTCAGAGTCAGAGTCAGAGTCAGAGTCAGAGTCAGAGACAGAGACAGAGACAGAGACAGAAACAGAGACAGAGACAGAGACAGAGACAGAGACAGAGATGGAGACAGAGAAAGAGACACAGTCAGAGACAGAGACAGAGGCAGACAGAGGCAGAGACAGAGGCAGATGCAGAGGCTGTGGCAGAGTCAGAGTCAGAGACAGAGTCAGAGTCAGAGTCAGAGTCAGAGGCAGAGACAGAGACAGAGACAGCAACAGAGACGGAGATAGACAGAGACAGAGGCAGATGCAGAGGCTGAGGCACAGTCAGAGTCAGAGTCAGAGTCAGAGTCAGAGTCAGCGTCAGAGTCAGAGTCAGAGTCAGAGTCAGAGACAGAGACAGATACAGAGACAGAGACAGAGACAGAGACAGAGTCAGAGACAGAGACAGAGACAGAGACAGAGTCAGAGTCAGAGTCAGAGTCAGAGTCAGAGTCAGAGTCAGAGTCAGAGTCAGAGTCAGAGTCAGAGTCAGAGTCAGAGTCAGAGTCAGAGACAGAGACAGAGACAGAGACAGAGACAGAGACAGAGACAGAGACAGAGACAGAGATGGAGACAGAGAAAGAGACAGAGACAGAGACAGAGACAGAGACAGAGACAGAGACAGAGACAGAGACAGAGACAGAGACAGAGACAGAGACAGAGACAGAGACAGAGACAGAGACAGAGACAGAGACAGAGACAGAGACAGAGACAGAGACAGAGACAGAGACAGAGACAGAGGCAGATGCAGAGGCTGTGGCAGAGTCAGAGTCAGAGTCAGAGTCAGAGTCAGAGTCAGAGTCAGAGTCAGAGTCAGAGTCAGAGTCAGAGTCAGAGTCAGAGTCAGAGTCAGAGTCAGAGTCAGAGTCAGAGTCAGAGTCAGAGTCAGAGTCAGAGTCAGAGTCAGAGTCAGAGACAGAGACAGAGACAGAGACAGAAACAGAGACAGAGACAGAGACAGAGACAGAGACAGAGATGGAGACAGAGAAAGAGACACAGTCAGAGACAGAGACAGAGGCAGACAGAGGCAGAGACAGAGGCAGATGCAGAGGCTGTGGCAGAGTCAGAGTCAGAGACAGAGTCAGAGTCAGAGTCAGAGTCAGAGGCAGAGACAGAGACAGAGACAGCAACAGAGACAGAGATAGACAGAGACAGAGGCAGATGCAGAGGCTGAGGCACAGTCAGAGTCAGAGTCAGAGTCAGAGTCAGAGTCAGAGTCAGAGTCAGAGTCAGAGTCAGAGTCAGAGTCAGAGTCAGAGTCAGAGTCAGAGTCAGAGTCAGAGTCAGAGTCAGAGTCAGAGTCAGAGTCAGAGTCAGAGTCAGAGTCAGAGTCAGAGTCAGAGTCAGAGTCAGAGTCAGAGTCAGAGACAGAGACAGAGACAGCGGCATGTGCAGAGGCTGATTCAGAGTCAGAGTCAGAGTCAGAGTCAGAGTCAGAGTCAGAGTCAGAGTCAGAGTCAGAGTCAGAGTCAGAGTCAGAGTCAGAGTCAGAGTCAGAGTCAGAGTCAGAGTCAGAGTCAGAGTCAGAGTCAGAGTCAGAGTCAGAGTCAGAGTCAGAGTCAGAGTCAGAGTCAGAGTCAGAGTCAGAGTCAGAGTCAGAGTCAGAGTCAGAGTCAGAGTCAGAGTCAGAGTCAGAGTCAGAGTCAGAGTCAGAGTCAGAGTCAGAGTCAGAGTCAGAGTCAGAGTCAGAGTCAGAGTCAGAGTCAGAGTCAGAGACAGAGACAGAGACAGAGACAGAGACAGAGACAGAGACAGAGACAGAGTCAGAGACAGAGACAGAGACAGAGACAGAGTCAGAGTCAGAGTCAGAGTCAGAGTCAGAGTCAGAGTCAGAGTCAGAGTCAGAGTCAGAGTCAGAGTCAGAGTCAGAGTCAGAGTCAGAGACAGAGACAGAGACAGAGACAGAGACAGAGACAGAGACAGAGACAGAGACAGAGATGGAGACAGAGAAAGAGACAGAGACAGAGACAGAGACAGAGACAGAGACAGAGACAGAGACAGAGACAGAGACAGAGACAGAGACAGAGACAGAGACAGAGACAGAGACAGAGACAGAGACAGAGACAGAGACAGAGACAGAGACAGAGACAGAGACAGAGACAGAGACAGAGACAGAGACAGAGACAGAGACAGAGACAGAGACAGAGACAGAGACAGAGACAGAGACAGAGACAGAGACAGAGACAGAGACAGAGACAGAGACAGAGACAGAGACAGAGACAGAGACAGAGACAGAGACAGAGACAGAGACAGAGACAGAGACAGAGACAGAGACAGAGACAGAGACAGAGACAGAGACAGAGACAGAGACAGAGACAGAGATGGAGACAGAGAAAGAGACACAGTCAGAGACAGAGACAGAGGCAGACAGAGGCAGAGACAGAGGCAGATGCAGAGGCTGTGGCAGAGTCAGAGTCAGAGACAGAGTCAGAGTCAGAGTCAGAGTCAGAGGCAGAGACAGAGACAGAGACAGCAACAGAGACAGAGATAGACAGAGACAGAGGCAGATGCAGAGGCTGAGGCACAGTCAGAGTCAGAGTCAGAGTCAGAGTCAGAGTCAGAGTCAGAGTCAGAGTCAGAGTCAGAGTCAGAGTCAGAGTCAGAGTCAGAGTCAGAGTCAGAGTCAGAGTCAGAGTCAGAGTCAGAGTCAGAGTCAGAGTCAGAGTCAGAGTCAGAGACAGAGACAGAGACAGAGACAGAGACAGAAACAGAGACAGAGACAGAGACAGAGACAGAGACAGAGATGGAGACAGAGAAAGAGACACAGTCAGAGACAGAGACAGAGGCAGACAGAGGCAGAGACAGAGGCAGATGCAGAGGCTGTGGCAGAGTCAGAGTCAGAGACAGAGTCAGAGTCAGAGTCAGAGTCAGAGGCAGAGACAGAGACAGAGACAGCAACAGAGACAGAGATAGACAGAGACAGAGGCAGATGCAGAGGCTGAGGCACAGTCAGAGTCAGAGTCAGAGTCAGAGTCAGAGTCAGAGTCAGAGTCAGAGTCAGAGTCAGAGTCAGAGTCAGAGTCAGAGTCAGAGTCAGAGTCAGAGTCAGAGTCAGAGTCAGAGTCAGAGTCAGAGTCAGAGTCAGAGTCAGAGTCAGAGTCAGAGTCAGAGTCAGAGTCAGAGTCAGAGTCAGAGTCAGAGTCAGAGTCAGAGTCAGAGTCAGAGACAGAGACAGAGACAGCGGCATGTGCAGAGGCTGATTCAGAGTCAGAGTCAGAGTCAGAGTCAGAGTCAGAGTCAGAGTCAGAGTCAGAGTCAGAGTCAGAGTCAGAGTCAGAGTCAGAGTCAGAGTCAGAGTCAGAGTCAGAGTCAGAGTCAGAGTCAGAGTCAGAGTCAGAGTCAGAGTCAGAGTCAGAGTCAGAGTCAGAGTCAGAGTCAGAGTCAGAGTCAGAGTCAGAGTCAGAGTCAGAGTCAGAGTCAGAGTCAGAGTCAGAGTCAGAGTCAGAGTCAGAGTCAGAGTCAGAGTCAGAGTCAGAGACAGAGACAGAGACAGAGACAGAGACAGAGACAGAGACAGAGTCAGAGACAGGGACAGAGACAGAGACAGAGTCAGAGTCAGAGTCAGAGTCAGAGTCAGAGTCAGAGTCAGAGTCAGAGTCAGAGTCAGAGTCAGAGTCAGAGACAGAGACAGAGACAGAGACAGAGACAGAGACAGAGACAGAGACAGAGACAGAGATGGAGACAGAGAAAGAGACAGAGACAGAGACAGAGACAGAGACAGAGACAGAGACAGAGACAGAGACAGAGACAGAGACAGAGACAGAGACAGAGACAGAGACAGAGACAGAGACAGAGACAGAGACAGAGACAGAGACAGAGACAGAGACAGAGACAGAGACAGAGACAGAGACAGAGACAGAGACAGAGACAGAGACAGAGACAGAGACAGAGACAGAGACAGAGACAGAGACAGAGACAGAGACAGAGACAGAGACAGAGACAGAGACAGAGACAGAGACAGAGACAGAGACAGAGACAGAGACAGAGACAGAGACAGAGACAGAGACAGAGACAGAGACAGAGACAGAGACAGAGACAGAGACAGAGACAGAGACAGAGACAGAGACAGAGACAGAGACAGAGACAGAGACAGAGACAGAGACAGAGACAGAGACAGAGATGGAGACAGAGAAAGAGACACAGTCAGAGACAGAGACAGAGGCAGACAGAGGCAGAGACAGAGGCAGATGCAGAGGCTGTGGCAGAGTCAGAGTCAGAGACAGAGTCAGAGTCAGAGTCAGAGTCAGAGGCAGAGACAGAGACAGAGACAGCAACAGAGACAGAGATAGACAGAGACAGAGGCAGATGCAGAGGCTGAGGCACAGTCAGAGTCAGAGTCAGAGTCAGAGTCAGAGTCAGAGTCAGAGTCAGAGTCAGAGTCAGAGTCAGAGTCAGAGTCAGAGTCAGAGTCAGAGTCAGAGTCAGAGTCAGAGTCAGAGTCAGAGTCAGAGTCAGAGTCAGAGTCAGAGTCAGAGTCAGAGACAGAGACAGAGACAGCGGCATGTGCAGAGGCTGATTCAGAGTCAGAGTCAGAGTCAGAGTCAGAGTCAGAGTCAGAGTCAGAGTCAGAGTCAGAGTCAGAGTCAGAGTCAGAGTCAGAGTCAGAGTCAGAGTCAGAGTCAGAGTCAGAGTCAGAGTCAGAGTCAGAGTCAGAGTCAGAGTCAGAGTCAGAGTCAGAGTCAGAGTCAGAGTCAGAGTCAGAGTCAGAGTCAGAGTCAGAGTCAGAGTCAGAGTCAGAGTCAGAGTCAGAGTCAGAGTCAGAGTCAGAGACAGAGACAGAGACAGAGACAGAGACAGAGACAGAGACAGAGTCAGAGACAGGGACAGAGACAGAGACAGAGTCAGAGTCAGAGTCAGAGTCAGAGTCAGAGTCAGAGTCAGAGTCAGAGTCAGAGTCAGAGTCAGAGTCAGAGACAGAGACAGAGACAGAGACAGAGACAGAGACAGAGACAGAGATGGAGACAGAGAAAGAGACAGAGACAGAGACAGAGACAGAGACAGAGACAGAGACAGAGACAGAGACAGAGACAGAGACAGAGACAGAGACAGAGACAGAGACAGAGACAGAGACAGAGACAGAGACAGAGACAGAGACAGAGACAGAGACAGAGACAGAGACAGAGACAGAGACAGAGACAGAGACAGAGACAGAGACAGAGACAGAGACAGAGACAGAGACAGAGACAGAGACAGAGACAGAGACAGAGACAGAGACAGAGACAGAGACAGAGACAGAGACAGAGACAGAGACAGAGACAGAGACAGAGACAGAGACAGAGACAGAGACAGAGACAGAGACAGAGACAGAGACAGAGACAGAGACAGAGACAGAGACAGAGACAGAGACAGAGACAGAGACAGAGACAGAGACAGAGACAGAGACAGAGACAGAGACAGAGACAGAGACAGAGACAGAGACAGAGACAGAGACAGAGACAGAGACAGAGACAGAGACAGAGACAGAGACAGAGACAGAGACAGAGACAGAGACAGAGACAGAGACAGAGACAGAGACAGAGACAGAGACAGAGACAGAGACAGAGACAGAGACAGAGACAGAGACAGAGACAGAGACAGAGACAGAGACAGAGACAGAGACAGAGACAGAGACAGAGACAGAGACAGAGACAGAGACAGAGACAGAGACAGAGACAGAGACAGAGACAGAGACAGAGACAGAGACAGAGACAGAGACAGAGACAGAGACAGAGACAGAGACAGAGACAGAGACAGAGACAGAGACAGAGACAGAGACAGAGACAGAGACAGAGACAGAGACAGAGACAGAGACAGAGACAGAGACAGAGACAGAGACAGAGACAGAGACAGAGACAGAGACAGAGACAGAGACAGAGACAGAGACAGAGACAGAGACAGAGACAGAGACAGAGACAGAGACAGAGACAGAGACAGAGACAGAGACAGAGACAGAGACAGAGACAGAGACAGAGACAGAGACAGAGACAGAGACAGAGACAGAGGCAGACAGAGGCAGAGACAGAGGCAGATGCAGAGGCTGTGGCAGAGTCAGAGTCAGAGACAGAGACAGAGACGGAGGCAGACAGAGGCAGAGACAGAGGCAGATGCAGAGGCTGTGGCAGAGTCAGAGTCAGAGACAGAGACAGGGGCAGAGACAGAGGCAGATGCAGAGGCTGTGGCAGAGTCAGAGTCAGAGACAGAGTCAGAGTCAGAGTCAGAGTCAGAGTCAGAGTCAGAGTCAGAGTCAGAGTCAGAGTCAGAGTCAGAGTCAGAGTCAGAGTCAGAGTCAGAGTCAGAGTCAGAGTCAGAGTCAGAGTCAGAGTCAGAGTCAGAGTCAGAGTCAGAGTCAGAGTCAGAGTCAGAGTCAGAGTCAGAGTCAGAGTCAGAGTCAGAGTCAGAGTCAGAGTCAGAGTCAGAGTCAGAGTCAGAGTCAGAGTCAGAGTCAGAGTCAGAGTCAGAGTCAGAGTCAGAGTCAGAGTCAGAGTCAGAGTCAGAGTCAGAGTCAGAGTCAGAGTCAGAGTCAGAGTCAGAGTCAGAGTCAGATGACAGAGTCAGAGACAGAGACAGAGACAGAGACAGAGACAGAGACAGAGACAGAGACAGAGACAGAGACAGAGATGGAGACAGAGAAAGAGACAGAGTCAGAGACAGAGACAGAGGCAGACAGAGGCAGAGACAGAGGCAGATGCAGAGTCAGAGTCAGAGTCAGAGTCAGAGTCAGAGTCAGAGTCAGAGTCAGAGTCAGAGTCAGAGTCAGAGTCAGAGTCAGAGTCAGAGACAGAGACAGAGACAGAGACAGAGACAGAGACAGAGACAGAGTCAGAGACAGAGACAGAGACAGAGACAGAGTCAGAGTCAGAGTCAGAGTCAGAGTCAGAGTCAGAGTCAGAGTCAGAGTCAGAGTCAGAGTCAGAGTCAGAGTCAGAGTCAGAGTCAGAGACAGAGACAGAGACAGAGACAGAGACAGAGACAGAGACAGAGACAGAGACAGAGACGGAGACAGAGAAAGAGACAGAGACAGAGACAGAGACAGAGACAGAGACAGAGACAGAGACAGAGACAGAGACAGAGACAGAGACAGAGACAGAGACAGAGACAGAGACAGAGACAGAGACAGAGACAGAGACAGAGACAGAGACAGAGACAGAGACAGAGACAGAGACAGAGACAGAGACAGAGACAGAGACAGAGACAGAGACAGAGACAGAGACAGAGACAGAGACAGAGACAGAGACAGAGACAGAGACAGAGACAGAGACAGAGACAGAGACAGAGACAGAGACAGAGACAGAGACAGAGACAGAGACAGAGACAGAGACAGAGACAGAGACAGAGACAGAGACAGAGACAGAGACAGAGACAGAGACAGAGACAGAGACAGAGACAGAGACAGAGACAGAGACAGAGACAGAGACAGAGACAGAGACAGAGACAGAGACAGAGACAGAGACAGAGACAGAGACAGAGACAGAGACAGAGACAGAGACAGAGATGGAGACAGAGACAGAGGCAGACAGAGGCAGAGTCAGAGTCAGAGTCAGAGTCAGAGTCAGAGTCAGAGTCAGAGTCAGAGTCAGAGTCAGAGTCAGAGTCAGAGTCAGAGTCAGAGTCAGAGTCAGAGTCAGAGTCAGAGTCAGAGTCAGAGTCAGAGTCAGAGTCAGAGTCAGAGTCAGAGACAGAGACAGAGACAGAGACAGAAACAGAGACAGAGACAGAGACAGAGACAGAGACAGAGATGGAGACAGAGAAAGAGACAGAGTCAGAGACAGAGACAGAGGCAGACAGAGGCAGAGACAGAGGCAGATGCAGAGGCTGTGGCAGAGTCAGAGTCAGAGACAGAGTCAGAGTCAGAGTCAGAGTCAGAGGCAGAGACAGAGACAGAGACAGCAACAGAGACAGAGATAGACAGAGACAGAGGCAGATGCAGAGGCTGAGGCACAGTCAGAGTCAGAGTCAGAGTCAGAGTCAGAGTCAGAGTCAGAGTCAGAGTCAGAGTCAGAGTCAGAGTCAGAGTCAGAGTCAGAGTCAGAGTCAGAGTCAGAGTCAGAGTCAGAGTCAGAGTCAGAGACAGAGACAGAGACAGCGGCATGTGCAGAGGCTGATTCAGAGTCAGAGTCAGAGTCAGAGTCAGAGTCAGAGTCAGAGTCAGAGTCAGAGTCAGAGTCAGAGTCAGAGTCAGAGTCAGAGTCAGAGTCAGAGTCAGAGTCAGAGTCAGAGTCAGAGTCAGAGTCAGAGTCAGAGTCAGAGTCAGAGTCAGAGTCAGAGTCAGAGTCAGAGTCAGAGTCAGAGTCAGAGTCAGAGTCAGAGTCAGAGTCAGAGTCAGAGTCAGAGTCAGAGTCAGAGTCAGAGTCAGAGTCAGAGTCAGAGTCAGAGTCAGAGTCAGAGTCAGAGTCAGAGTCAGAGTCAGAGTCAGAGTCAGAGTCAGAGGCAGATGCAGAGGCTGAGGCACAGTCAGAGTCTGAGACAGAGACAGAGACAGAGACAGAGACAGAGACAGAGACAGAGACAGAGACAGAGACAGAGACAGAGATGGAGACAGAGAAAGAGGCAGAGACAGAGACAGAGACAGAGGCAGACAGAGGCAGAGACAGAGGCAGATGCAGAGGCTGTGGCAGAGTCAGAGTCAGAGACAGAGTCAGAGTCAGAGGCAGAGACAGAGACAGAGACAGCAACAGAGACAGAGATAGACAGAGACAGAGGCAGATGCAGAGGCTGAGGCACAGTCAGAGTCAGAGTCAGAGTCAGAGTCAGAGTCAGAGTCAGAGTCAGAGTCAGAGTCAGAGTCAGAGTCAGAGTCAGAGTCAGAGTCAGAGTCAGAGTCAGAGACAGAGACAGAGACAGCGGCATGTGTAGAGGCTGATTCAGAGTCAGAGTCAGAGTCAGAGTCAGAGTCAGAGTCAGAGTCAGAGTCAGAGTCAGAGTCAGAGTCAGAGTCAGAGTCAGAGTCAGAGTCAGAGTCAGAGTCAGAGTCAGAGTCAGAGTCAGAGTCAGAGTCAGAGTCAGAGTCAGAGTCAGAGTCAGAGTCAGAGTCAGAGTCAGAGTCAGAGTCAGAGACAGAGACAGAGACAGCGGCATGTGTAGAGGCTGATTCAGAGTCAGAGTCAGAGTCAGAGTCAGAGTCAGAGTCAGAGTCAGAGTCAGAGTCAGAGTCAGAGTCAGAGTCAGAGTCAGAGTCAGAGTCAGAGTCAGAGTCAGAGTCAGAGTCAGAGTCAGAGTCAGAGTCAGAGTCAGAGTCAGAGTCAGAGTCAGAGTCAGAGTCAGAGTCAGAGTCAGAGTCAGAGTCAGAGTCAGAGTCAGAGTCAGAGTCAGAGTCAGAGTCAGAGTCAGAGTCAGAGTCAGAGTCAGAGTCAGAGTCAGAGTCAGAGTCAGAGTCAGAGTCAGAGTCAGAGTCAGAGTCAGAGTCAGAGTCAGAGTCAGAGTCAGAGTCAGAGTCAGAGTCAGAGACAGAGACAGAGACAGAGACAGAGACAGAGACAGAGACAGAGTCAGAGACAGAGACAGAGACAGAGACAGAGTCAGAGTCAGAGTCAGAGTCAGAGTCAGAGTCAGAGTCAGAGTCAGAGTCAGAGTCAGAGTCAGAGTCAGAGTCAGAGTCAGAGTCAGAGTCAGAGACAGAGACAGAGACAGAGACAGAGACAGAGACAGAGACAGAGACAGAGACAGAGACAGAGACAGAGACAGAGACAGAGATGGAGACAGAGAAAGAGACAGAGACAGAGACAGAGACAGAGGCAGACAGAGGCAGAGACAGAGGCAGATGCAGAGGCTGTGGCAGAGTCAGAGTCAGAGACAGAGTCAGAGTCAGAGGCAGAGACAGAGACAGAGACAGAGACAGAGACAGAGATGGAGACAGAGAAAGAGACAGAGTCAGAGACAGAGACAGAGACAGAGACAGAGACAGAGACAGAGACAGAGACAGAGACAGAGACAGAGACAGAGACAGAGACAGAGACAGAGACAGAGACAGAGACAGAGACAGAGACAGAGACAGAGACAGAGACAGAGACAGAGACAGAGACAGAGACAGAGACAGAGACAGAGACAGAGACAGAGACAGAGACAGAGACAGAGACAGAGACAGAGACAGAGACAGAGACAGAGACAGAGACAGAGACAGAGACAGAGACAGAGACAGAGACAGAGACAGAGACAGAGACAGAGACAGAGACAGAGACAGAGACAGAGACAGAGACAGAGACAGAGACAGAGACAGAGACAGAGACAGAGACAGAGACAGAGACAGAGACAGAGACAGAGACAGAGACAGAGACAGAGACAGAGACAGAGACAGAGACAGAGACAGAGACAGAGACAGAGACAGAGACAGAGACAGAGACAGAGACAGAGACAGAGATGGAGACAGAGACAGAGGCAGACAGAGGCAGAGTCAGAGTCAGAGTCAGAGTCAGAGTCAGAGTCAGAGTCAGAGTCAGAGTCAGAGTCAGAGTCAGAGTCAGAGTCAGAGTCAGAGTCAGAGTCAGAGTCAGAGACAGAGACAGAGACAGAGACAGAGACAGAGACAGAGACAGAGTCAGAGACAGAGACAGAGACAGAGACAGAGTCAGAGTCAGAGTCAGAGTCAGAGTCAGAGTCAGAGTCAGAGTCAGAGTCAGAGTCAGAGTCAGAGTCAGAGTCAGAGTCAGAGTCAGAGTCAGAGTCAGAGTCAGAGTCAGAGTCAGAGTCAGAGTCAGAGTCAGAGTCAGAGTCAGAGGCAGATGCAGAGGCTGAGGCACAGTCAGAGTCTGAGACAGAGACAGAGACAGAGACAGAGACAGAGACAGAGACAGAGACAGAGACAGAGACAGAGACAGAGACAGAGATGGAGACAGAGAAAGAGGCAGAGACAGAGACAGAGACAGAGGCAGACAGAGGCAGAGACAGAGGCAGATGCAGAGGCTGTGGCAGAGTCAGAGTCAGAGACAGAGTCAGAGTCAGAGGCAGAGACAGAGACAGAGACAGCAACAGAGACAGAGATAGACAGAGACAGAGGCAGATGCAGAGGCTGAGGCACAGTCAGAGTCAGAGTCAGAGTCAGAGTCAGAGTCAGAGTCAGAGTCAGAGTCAGAGTCAGAGTCAGAGTCAGAGTCAGAGTCAGAGTCAGAGTCAGAGTCAGAGACAGAGACAGAGACAGCGGCATGTGTAGAGGCTGATTCAGAGTCAGAGTCAGAGTCAGAGTCAGAGTCAGAGTCAGAGTCAGAGTCAGAGTCAGAGTCAGAGTCAGAGTCAGAGTCAGAGTCAGAGTCAGAGTCAGAGTCCGAGACAGAGACAGAGACAGCGGCATGTGCAGAGGCTGATTCAGAGTCAGAGTCAGAGTCAGAGTCAGAGTCAGAGTCAGAGTCAGAGTCAGAGTCAGAGTCAGAGTCAGAGTCAGAGTCAGAGTCAGAGTCAGAGTCAGAGTCAGAGTCAGAGTCAGAGTCAGAGTCAGAGTCAGAGTCAGAGTCAGAGTCAGAGTCAGAGTCAGAGTCAGAGTCAGAGTCAGAGTCAGAGTCAGAGTCAGAGTCAGAGTCAGAGTCAGAGTCAGAGTCAGAGTCAGAGTCAGAGTCAGAGTCAGAGTCAGAGTCAGAGTCAGAGTCAGAGTCAGAGTCAGAGTCAGAGTCAGAGTCAGAGTCAGAGTCAGAGACAGAGACAGAGACAGAGACAGAGACAGAGACAGAGACAGAGTCAGAGACAGAGACAGAGACAGAGACAGAGTCAGAGTCAGAGTCAGAGTCAGAGTCAGAGTCAGAGTCAGAGTCAGAGTCAGAGTCAGAGTCAGAGTCAGAGTCAGAGTCAGAGTCAGAGTCAGAGTCAGAGACAGAGACAGAGACAGAGACAGAGACAGAGACAGAGACAGAGACAGAGACAGAGACAGAGACAGAGACAGAGGCAGACAGAGGCAGAGACAGAGGCAGATGCAGAGGCTGTGGCAGAGTCAGAGTCAGAGACAGAGTCAGAGTCAGAGGCAGAGACAGAGACAGAGACAGAGACAGAGACAGAGATGGAGACAGAGAAAGAGACAGAGTCAGAGACAGAGACAGAGGCAGACAGAGGCAGAGACAGAGGCAGATGCAGAGGCTGTGGCAGAGTCAGAGTCAGAGACAGAGTCAGAGTCAGAGTCAGAGTCAGAGTCAGAGTCAGAGTCAGAGTCAGAGACAGAGACAGAGACAGCGGCATGTGCAGAGGCTGATTCAGAGTCAGAGTCAGAGTCAGAGTCAGAGTCAGAGTCAGAGTCAGAGTCAGAGTCAGAGTCAGAGTCAGAGTCAGAGTCAGAGTCAGAGTCAGAGTCAGAGTCAGAGTCAGAGTCAGAGTCAGAGTCAGAGTCAGAGTCAGAGTCAGAGTCAGAGTCAGAGTCAGAGTCAGAGTCAGAGTCAGAGTCAGAGTCAGAGTCAGAGTCAGAGTCAGAGTCAGAGTCAGAGTCAGAGTCAGAGTCAGAGTCAGAGTCAGAGTCAGAGTCAGAGTCAGAGACAGAGACAGAGACAGAGACAGAGACAGAGACAGAGACAGAGTCAGAGACAGAGACAGAGTCAGAGTCAGAGTCAGAGTCAGAGTCAGAGTCAGAGTCAGAGTCAGAGTCAGAGTCAGAGTCAGAGTCAGAGTCAGAGTCAGAGTCAGAGTCAGAGTCAGAGTCAGAGTCAGAGACAGAGACAGAGACAGAGACAGAGACAGAGACAGAGACAGAGACAGAGACAGAGACAGAGACAGAGATGGAGACAGAGAAAGAGACAGAGACAGAGACAGAGACAGAGGCAGACAGAGGCAGAGACAGAGGCAGATGCAGAGGCTGTGGCAGAGTCAGAGTCAGAGACAGAGTCAGAGTCAGAGGCAGAGACAGAGACAGAGACAGAGACAGCAACAGAGACAGAGATAGACAGAGACAGAGGCAGATGCAGAGGCTGAGGCACAGTCAGAGTCAGAGTCAGAGTCAGAGTCAGAGTCAGAGTCAGAGTCAGAGTCAGAGTCAGAGTCAGAGTCAGAGTCAGAGTCAGAGTCAGAGACAGAGACAGAGACAGCGGCATGTGTAGAGGCTGATTCAGAGTCAGAGTCAGAGTCAGAGTCAGAGTCAGAGTCAGAGTCAGAGTCAGAGTCAGAGTCAGAGTCAGAGTCAGAGTCAGAGTCAGAGTCAGAGTCAGAGTCAGAGTCAGAGTCAGAGTCAGAGTCAGAGTCAGAGTCAGAGTCAGAGTCAGAGTCAGAGTCAGAGTCAGAGTCAGAGTCAGAGTCAGAGTCAGAGTCAGAGTCAGAGTCAGAGTCAGAGTCAGAGTCAGAGACAGAGACAGAGACAGCGGCATGTGCAGAGGCTGATTCAGAGTCAGAGTCAGAGTCAGAGTCAGAGTCAGAGTCAGAGTCAGAGTCAGAGTCAGAGTCAGAGTCAGAGTCAGAGTCAGAGTCAGAGTCAGAGTCAGAGTCAGAGTCAGAGTCAGAGTCAGAGTCAGAGTCAGAGTCAGAGTCAGAGTCAGAGTCAGAGTCAGAGTCACAGTCAGAGTCAGAGTCAGAGTCAGAGTCAGAGTCAGAGTCAGAGTCAGAGTCAGAGTCAGAGTCAGAGTCAGAGTCAGAGTCAGAGTCAGAGTCAGAGTCAGAGTCAGAGTCAGAGTCAGAGTCAGAGTCAGAGTCAGAGTCAGAGTCAGAGTCAGAGTCAGAGTCAGAGTCAGAGTCAGAGTCAGAGTCAGAGTCAGAGTCAGAGTCAGAGTCAGAGTCAGAGTCAGAGTCAGAGTCAGAGTCAGAGTCAGAGTCAGAGTCAGAGTCAGAGTCAGAGTCAGAGTCAGAGTCAGAGTCAGAGTCAGAGTCAGAGTCAGAGTCAGAGTCAGAGTCAGAGACAGAGACAGAGACAGAGACAGAGACAGAGACAGAGACAGAGACAGAGTCAGAGACAGAGACAGAGTCAGAGTCAGAGTCAGAGTCAGAGTCAGAGTCAGAGTCAGAGTCAGAGTCAGAGTCAGAGTCAGAGTCAGAGTCAGAGTCAGAGTCAGAGTCAGAGACAGAGACAGATACAGAGACAGAGACAGAGACAGAGACAGAGACAGAGACAGAGACAGAGATGGAGACAGAGAAAGAGACAGAGACAGAGACAGAGACAGAGGCAGACAGAGGCAGAGACAGAGGCAGATGCAGAGGCTGTGGCAGAGTCAGAGTCAGAGACAGAGTCAGAGTCAGAGGCAGAGACAGAGACAGAGACAGCAACAGAGACAGAGATAGACAGAGACAGAGGCAGATGCAGAGGCTGAGGCACAGTCAGAGTCAGAGTCAGAGTCAGAGTCAGAGTCAGAGTCAGAGTCAGAGTCAGAGTCAGAGTCAGAGTCAGAGTCAGAGTCAGAGTCAGAGTCAGAGACAGAGACAGAGACAGCGGCATGTGTAGAGGCTGATTCAGAGTCAGAGTCAGAGTCAGAGTCAGAGTCAGAGTCAGAGTCAGAGTCAGAGTCAGAGTCAGAGTCAGAGTCAGAGTCAGAGTCAGAGTCAGAGTCAGAGTCAGAGTCAGAGTCAGAGTCAGAGTCAGAGTCAGAGTCAGAGTCAGAGTCAGAGACAGAGACAGAGACAGCGGCATGTGCAGAGGCTGATTCAGAGTCAGAGTCAGAGTCAGAGTCAGAGTCAGAGTCAGAGTCAGAGTCAGAGTCAGAGTCAGAGTCAGAGTCAGAGTCAGAGTCAGAGTCAGAGTCAGAGTCAGAGTCAGAGTCAGAGTCAGAGTCAGAGTCAGAGTCAGAGTCAGAGTCAGAGTCAGAGTCAGAGTCAGAGTCAGAGTCAGAGTCAGAGTCAGAGTCAGAGTCAGAGTCAGAGTCAGAGTCAGAGTCAGAGTCAGAGTCAGAGTCAGAGTCAGAGTCAGAGTCAGAGTCAGAGTCAGAGTCAGAGTCAGAGTCAGAGACAGAGACAGAGACAGAGACAGAGACAGAGACAGAGACAGAGATGGAGACAGAGAAAGAGACAGAGACAGAGACAGAGACAGAGGCAGACAGAGGCAGAGACAGAGGCAGATGCAGAGGCTGTGGCAGATGCAGAGTCAGAGTCAGAGTCAGAGTCAGAGTCAGAGTCAGAGTCAGAGTCAGAGTCAGAGTCAGAGACAGAGACAGAGACAGAGACAGAGACAGAGACAGAGACAGAGTCAGAGACAGAGACAGAGACAGAGACAGAGTCAGAGTCAGAGTCAGAGTCAGAGTCAGAGTCAGAGTCAGAGTCAGAGTCAGAGTCAGAGTCAGAGTCAGAGTCAGAGTCAGAGACAGAGACAGAGACAGAGACAGAGACAGAGACAGAGACAGAGACAGAGACAGAGACAGAGATGGAGACAGAGAAAGAGACAGAGACAGAGACAGAGACAGAGGCAGACAGAGGCAGAGACAGAGGCAGATGCAGAGGCTGTGGCAGAGTCAGAGTCAGAGACAGAGTCAGAGTCAGAGGCAGAGACAGAGACAGAGACAGAGACAGAGACAGAGATGGAGACAGAGAAAGAGACAGAGTCAGAGACAGAGACAGAGGCAGACAGAGGCAGAGACAGAGGCAGATGCAGAGGCTGTGGCAGAGTCAGAGTCAGAGACAGAGTCAGAGTCAGAGTCAGAGGCAGAGTCAGAGTCAGAGTCAGAGTCAGAGTCAGAGTCAGAGTCAGAGGCAGATGCAGAGGCTGAGGCACAGTCAGAGTCTGAGACAGAGACAGAGACAGAGACAGAGACAGAGACAGAGACAGAGACAGAGACAGAGACAGAGACAGAGATGGAGACAGAGAAAGAGGCAGAGACAGAGACAGAGACAGAGGCAGACAGAGGCAGAGACAGAGGCAGATGCAGAGGCTGTGGCAGAGTCAGAGTCAGAGTCAGAGTCAGAGTCAGAGTCAGAGTCAGAGTCAGAGGCAGATGCAGAGGCTGAGTCAGAGTCAGAGTCAGAGTCAGAGACAGAGACAGAGACAGAGACAGAGACAGAGACAGAGACAGAGACAGAGTCAGAGACAGAGACAGAGACAGAGACAGAGTCAGAGTCAGAGTCAGAGTCAGAGTCAGAGTCAGAGTCAGAGTCAGAGTCAGAGTCAGAGTCAGAGTCAGAGTCAGAGACAGAGACAGAGACAGAGACAGAGACAGAGACAGAGACAGAGTCAGAGACAGAGACAGAGACAGAGACAGAGTCAGAGTCAGAGTCAGAGTCAGAGTCAGAGTCAGAGTCAGAGTCAGAGTCAGAGTCAGAGTCAGAGTCAGAGTCAGAGTCAGAGACAGAGACAGAGACAGAGACAGAGACAGAGACAGAGACAGAGACAGAGACAGAGACAGAGATGGAGACAGAGAAAGAGACAGAGACAGAGACAGAGACAGAGGCAGACAGAGGCAGAGACAGAGGCAGATGCAGAGGCTGTGGCAGATGCAGAGTCAGAGTCAGAGTCAGAGTCAGAGTCAGAGTCAGAGTCAGAGTCAGAGTCAGAGTCAGAGACAGAGACAGAGACAGAGACAGAGACAGAGACAGAGACAGAGACAGAGTCAGAGACAGAGACAGAGACAGAGACAGAGTCAGAGTCAGAGTCAGAGTCAGAGTCAGAGTCAGAGTCAGAGTCAGAGTCAGAGTCAGAGTCAGAGTCAGAGTCAGAGTCAGAGACAGAGACAGAGACAGAGACAGAGACAGAGACAGAGACAGAGACAGAGACAGAGACAGAGATGGAGACAGAGAAAGAGACAGAGACAGAGACAGAGACAGAGGCAGACAGAGGCAGAGACAGAGGCAGATGCAGAGGCTGTGGCAGAGTCAGAGTCAGAGACAGAGTCAGAGTCAGAGGCAGAGACAGAGACAGAGACAGAGACAGAGGCAGACAGAGGCAGAGACAGAGGCAGATGCAGAGGCTGTGGCAGAGTCAGAGTCAGAGACAGAGTCAGAGTCAGAGTCAGAGGCAGAGTCAGAGTCAGAGTCAGAGTCAGAGTCAGAGTCAGAGTCAGAGTCAGAGGCAGATGCAGAGGCTGAGGCACAGTCAGAGTCTGAGACAGAGACAGAGACAGAGACAGAGACAGAGACAGAGACAGAGACAGAGACAGAGACAGAGATGGAGACAGAGAAAGAGGCAGAGACAGAGACAGAGATGGAGACAGAGAAAGAGGCAGAGACAGAGACAGAGACAGAGGCAGACAGAGGCAGAGACAGAGGCAGATGCAGAGGCTGTGGCAGAGTCAGAGTCAGAGACAGAGACAGAGACAGAGACAGAGGCAGACAGAGGCAGAGACAGAGGCAGATGCAGAGGCTGTGGCAGAGTCAGAGTCAGAGTCAGAGTCAGAGTCAGAGTCAGAGTCAGAGTCAGAGTCAGAGTCAGAGTCAGAGTCAGAGTCAGAGTCAGAGTCAGAGTCAGAGTCAGAGTCAGAGTCAGAGTCAGAGTCAGAGTCAGAGTCAGAGTCAGAGTCAGAGTCAGAGTCAGAGTCAGAGTCAGAGTCAGAGTCAGAGTCAGAGTCAGAGTCAGAGTCAGAGTCAGAGTCAGAGTCAGAGTCAGAGTCAGAGTCAGAGTCAGAGTCAGAGTCAGAGTCAGAGTCAGAGTCAGAGTCAGAGTCAGAGTCAGAGTCAGAGTCAGAGTCAGAGTCAGAGTCAGAGTCAGAGTCAGAGTCAGAGTCAGAGTCAGAGTCAGAGTCAGAGTCAGAGTCAGAGTCAGAGTCAGGGTCAGAGGCAGATGCAGAGGCTGAGTCAGAGTCAGAGTCAGAGTCAGAGACAGAGACAGAGACAGAGACAGAGACAGAGACAGAGACAGAGACAGAGACAGAGACAGAGTCAGAGACAGAGACAGAGACAGAGACAGAGTCAGAGTCAGAGTCAGAGTCAGAGTCAGAGTCAGAGTCAGAGTCAGAGTCAGAGTCAGAGTCAGAGTCAGAGTCAGAGACAGAGACAGAGACAGAGACAGAGACAGAGACAGAGACAGAGTCAGAGACAGAGACAGAGACAGAGACAGAGTCAGAGTCAGAGTCAGAGTCAGAGTCAGAGTCAGAGTCAGAGTCAGAGTCAGAGTCAGAGTCAGAGTCAGAGTCAGAGTCAGAGACAGAGACAGAGACAGAGACAGAGACAGAGACAGAGACAGAGACAGAGACAGAGACAGAGATGGAGACAGAGAAAGAGACAGAGACAGAGACAGAGACAGAGGCAGACAGAGGCAGAGACAGAGGCAGATGCAGAGGCTGTGGCAGATGCAGAGTCAGAGTCAGAGTCAGAGTCAGAGTCAGAGTCAGAGTCAGAGACAGAGACAGAGACAGAGACAGAGACAGAGACAGAGTCAGAGACAGAGACAGAGACAGAGACAGAGTCAGAGTCAGAGTCAGAGTCAGAGTCAGAGTCAGAGTCAGAGTCAGAGTCAGAGTCAGAGTCAGAGTCAGAGTCAGAGACAGAGACAGAGACAGAGACAGAGACAGAGACAGAGACAGAGACAGAGACAGAGACAGAGATGGAGACAGAGAAAGAGACAGAGACAGAGACAGAGACAGAGGCAGACAGAGGCAGAGACAGAGGCAGATGCAGAGGCTGTGGCAGAGTCAGAGTCAGAGACAGAGTCAGAGTCAGAGGCAGAGACAGAGACAGAGACAGAGACAGAGGCAGACAGAGGCAGAGACAGAGGCAGATGCAGAGGCTGTGGCAGAGTCAGAGTCAGAGACAGAGTCAGAGTCAGAGTCAGAGGCAGAGTCAGAGTCAGAGACAGAGTCAGAGTCAGAGTCAGAGTCAGAGTCAGAGGCAGATGCAGAGGCTGAGGCACAGTCAGAGTCTGAGACAGAGACAGAGACAGAGACAGAGACAGAGACAGAGACAGAGACAGAGACAGAGATGGAGACAGAGAAAGAGGCAGAGACAGAGACAGAGATGGAGACAGAGAAAGAGGCAGAGACAGAGACAGAGACAGAGGCAGACAGAGGCAGAGACAGAGGCAGATGCAGAGGCTGTGGCAGAGTCAGAGTCAGAGACAGAGACAGAGACAGAGACAGAGGCAGACAGAGGCAGAGACAGAGGCAGATGCAGAGGCTGTGGCAGAGTCAGAGTCAGAGTCAGAGTCAGAGTCAGAGTCAGAGTCAGAGTCAGAGTCAGAGTCAGAGTCAGAGTCAGAGTCAGAGTCAGAGTCAGAGTCAGAGTCAGAGTCAGAGTCAGAGTCAGAGTCAGAGTCAGAGTCAGAGTCAGAGTCAGAGTCAGAGTCAGAGTCAGAGTCAGAGTCAGAGTCAGAGTCAGAGTCAGAGTCAGAGTCAGAGTCAGAGTCAGAGTCAGAGTCAGAGTCAGAGACAGAGACAGAGACAGAGACAGAGACAGAGACAGAGACAGAGTCAGAGACAGAGACAGAGACAGAGACAGAGTCAGAGTCAGAGTCAGAGTCAGAGTCAGAGTCAGAGTCAGAGTCAGAGTCAGAGTCAGAGTCAGAGTCAGAGTCAGAGACAGAGACAGAGACAGAGACAGAGACAGAGACAGAGACAGAGTCAGAGACAGAGACAGAGACAGAGACAGAGTCAGAGTCAGAGTCAGAGTCAGAGTCAGAGTCAGAGTCAGAGTCAGAGTCAGAGTCAGAGTCAGAGTCAGAGTCAGAGTCAGAGACAGAGACAGAGACAGAGACAGAGGCAGAGACAGAGACAGAGACAGAGACAGAGACAGAGATGGAGACAGAGAAAGAGACAGAGACAGAGACAGAGACAGAGGCAGACAGAGGCAGAGACAGAGGCAGATGCAGAGGCTGTGGCAGATGCAGAGTCAGAGTCAGAGTCAGAGTCAGAGTCAGAGTCAGAGTCAGAGTCAGAGTCAGAGTCAGAGACAGAGACAGAGACAGAGACAGAGACAGAGACAGAGACAGAGTCAGAGACAGAGACAGAGACAGAGACAGAGTCAGAGTCAGAGTCAGAGTCAGAGTCAGAGTCAGAGTCAGAGTCAGAGTCAGAGTCAGAGTCAGAGTCAGAGTCAGAGTCAGAGTCAGAGACAGAGACAGAGACAGAGACAGAGACAGAGACAGAGACAGAGACAGAGACAGAGACAGAGATGGAGACAGAGAAAGAGACAGAGACAGAGACAGAGACAGAGGCAGACAGAGGCAGAGACAGAGGCAGATGCAGAGGCTGTGGCAGAGTCAGAGTCAGAGACAGAGTCAGAGTCAGAGGCAGAGACAGAGACAGAGACAGAGACAGAGACAGAGATGGAGACAGAGAAAGAGACAGAGTCAGAGACAGAGACAGAGGCAGACAGAGGCAGAGACAGAGGCAGATGCAGAGGCTGTGGCAGAGTCAGAGTCAGAGACAGAGTCAGAGTCAGAGTCAGAGGCAGAGTCAGAGTCAGAGTCAGAGTCAGAGTCAGAGTCAGAGTCAGAGTCAGAGGCAGATGCAGAGGCTGAGGCACAGTCAGAGTCTGAGACAGAGACAGAGACAGAGACAGAGACAGAGACAGAGACAGAGACAGAGACAGAGACAGAGATGGAGACAGAGAAAGAGGCAGAGACAGAGACAGAGACAGAGGCAGACAGAGGCAGAGACAGAGGCAGATGCAGAGGCTGTGGCAGAGTCAGAGTCAGAGACAGAGACAGAGACAGAGACAGAGTCAGAGACAGAGACAGAGACAGAGGCAGATGCAGAGGCTGTGGCAGAGTCAGAGTCAGAGACAGAGTCAGAGTCAGAGGCAGAGACAGAGACAGAGACTGAGACAGAGACAGAGACAGAGATGGAGACAGAGAAAGAGACAGAGTCAGAGACAGAGACAGAGGCAGACAGAGGCAGAGACAGAGACAGAGACAGAGGCAGACAGAGGCAGAGACAGCGGCAGATGCAGAGGCTGTGTCAGAGTCAGAGTCAGAGTCAGAGTCAGAGTCAGAGTCAGAGTCAGAGTCAGAGTCAGAGTCAGAGTCAGAGTCAGAGTCAGAGTCAGAGTCAGAGTCAGAGTCAGAGTCAGAGTCAGAGTCAGAGTCAGAGTCAGAGTCAGAGTCAGAGTCAGAGTCAGAGTCAGAGTCAGAGTCAGAGTCAGAGTCAGAGTCAGAGTCAGAGTCAGAGTCAGAGTCAGAGTCAGAGTCAGAGTCAGAGTCAGAGTCAGAGTCAGAGTCAGAGTCAGAGTCAGAGTCAGAGTCAGAGTCAGAGTCAGAGTCAGAGTCAGAGTCAGAGTCAGAGTCAGAGTCAGAGTCAGAGTCAGAGTCAGAGTCAGAGTCAGAGTCAGAGTCAGAGTCAGAGTCAGAGTCAGAGTCAGAGTCAGAGTCAGAGACAGAGACAGAGACAGAGACAGAGACAGAGACAGAGACAGAGTCAGAGACAGAGACAGAGACAGAGACAGAGTCAGAGTCAGAGTCAGAGTCAGAGTCAGAGTCAGAGTCAGAGTCAGAGTCAGAGTCAGAGTCAGAGTCAGAGTCAGAGTCAGAGTCAGAGTCAGAGACAGAGACAGAGACAGAGACAGAGACAGAGACAGAGACAGAGTCAGAGACAGAGACAGAGACAGAGACAGAGTCAGAGTCAGAGTCAGAGTCAGAGTCAGAGTCAGAGTCAGAGTCAGAGTCAGAGTCAGAGTCAGAGTCAGAGTCAGAGTCAGAGACAGAGACAGAGACAGAGACAGAGACAGAGACAGAGACAGAGACAGAGACAGAGACAGAGATGGAGACAGAGAAAGAGACAGAGACAGAGACAGAGACAGAGGCAGACAGAGGCAGAGACAGAGGCAGATGCAGAGGCTGTGGCAGATGCAGAGTCAGAGTCAGAGTCAGAGTCAGAGTCAGAGTCAGAGTCAGAGTCAGAGTCAGAGTCAGAGACAGAGACAGAGACAGAGACAGAGACAGAGACAGAGACAGAGTCAGAGACAGAGACAGAGACAGAGACAGAGTCAGAGTCAGAGTCAGAGTCAGAGTCAGAGTCAGAGTCAGAGTCAGAGTCAGAGTCAGAGTCAGAGTCAGAGTCAGAGTCAGAGACAGAGACAGAGACAGAGACAGAGACAGAGACAGAGACAGAGACAGAGACAGAGATGGAGACAGAGAAAGAGACAGAGACAGAGACAGAGACAGAGGCAGACAGAGGCAGAGACAGAGGCAGATGCAGAGGCTGTGGCAGAGTCAGAGTCAGAGACAGAGTCAGAGTCAGAGGCAGAGACAGAGACAGAGACAGAGACAGAGACAGAGATGGAGACAGAGAAAGAGACAGAGTCAGAGACAGAGACAGAGGCAGACAGAGGCAGAGACAGAGGCAGATGCAGAGGCTGTGGCAGAGTCAGAGTCAGAGACAGAGTCAGAGTCAGAGTCAGAGGCAGAGTCAGAGTCAGAGTCAGAGTCAGAGTCAGAGTCAGAGTCAGAGGCAGATGCAGAGGCTGAGGCACAGTCAGAGTCTGAGACAGAGACAGAGACAGAGACAGAGACAGAGACAGAGACAGAGACAGAGACAGAGACAGAGATGGAGACAGAGAAAGAGGCAGAGACAGAGACAGAGACAGAGGCAGACAGGGGCAGAGACAGAGGCAGATGCAGAGGCTGTGGCAGAGTCAGAGTCAGAGACAGAGACAGAGACAGAGTCAGAGTCAGAGTCAGAGTCAGAGTCAGAGTCAGAGTCAGAGTCAGAGTCAGAGTCAGAGTCAGAGTCAGAGTCAGAGTCAGAGTCAGAGTCAGAGTCAGAGTCAGAGTCAGAGTCAGAGTCAGAGTCAGAGTCAGAGTCAGAGTCAGAGTCAGAGTCAGAGTCAGAGTCAGAGTCAGAGTCAGAGTCAGAGTCAGAGTCAGAGTCAGAGTCAGAGTCAGAGTCAGAGTCAGAGTCAGAGTCAGAGTCAGAGTCAGAGTCAGAGTCAGAGTCAGAGTCAGAGTCAGAGTCAGAGTCAGAGTCAGAGTCAGAGTCAGAGTCAGAGTCAGAGTCAGAGTCAGAGTCAGAGTCAGAGTCAGAGACAGAGACAGAGACAGAGACAGAGACAGAGACAGAGACAGAGTCAGAGACAGAGACAGAGACAGAGACAGAGTCAGAGTCAGAGTCAGAGTCAGAGTCAGAGTCAGAGTCAGAGTCAGAGTCAGAGTCAGAGTCAGAGTCAGAGACAGAGACAGAGACAGAGACAGAGACAGAGACAGAGACAGAGTCAGAGACAGAGACAGAGACAGAGACAGAGTCAGAGTCAGAGTCAGAGTCAGAGTCAGAGTCAGAGTCAGAGTCAGAGTCAGAGTCAGAGTCACGAGTCAGAGTCAGAGTCAGAGACAGAGACAGAGACAGAGACAGAGACAGAGACAGAGACAGAGACAGAGACAGAGACAGAGATGGAGACAGAGAAAGAGACAGAGACAGAGACAGAGACAGAGGCAGACAGAGGCAGAGACAGAGGCAGATGCAGAGGCTGTGGCAGATGCAGAGTCAGAGTCAGAGTCAGAGTCAGAGTCAGAGTCAGAGTCAGAGTCAGAGTCAGAGTCAGAGACAGAGACAGAGACAGAGACAGAGACAGAGACAGAGACAGAGTCAGAGACAGAGACAGAGACAGAGACAGAGTCAGAGTCAGAGTCAGAGTCAGAGTCAGAGTCAGAGTCAGAGTCAGAGTCAGAGTCAGAGTCAGAGTCAGAGACAGAGAACAGAGACAGAGACAGAGACAGAGACAGAGACAGAGACAGAGAGATGGAGACAGAGAAAGAGACAGAGACAGAGACAGAGACAGAGGCAGACAGAGGCAGAGACAGAGGCAGATGCAGAGGCTGTGGCAGAGTCAGAGTCAGAGGACAGAGTCAGAGTCAGAGGCAGAGACAGAGACAGAGACAGAGACAGAGACAGAGACAGAGATGGAGACAGAGAAAGAGACAGAGTCAGAGACAGAGACAGAGGCAGACAGAGGCAGAGACAGAGGCAGATGCAGAGGCTGTGGCAGAGTCAGAGTCAGAGACAGAGTCAGAGTCAGAGTCAGAGGCAGAGTCAGAGTCAGAGTCAGAGTCAGAGTCCAGAGTCAGAGTCAGAGTCAGAGGCAGATGCAGAGGCTGAGGCACAGTCAGAGTCTGAGACAGAGACAGAGACAGAGACAGAGACAGAGACAGAGACAGAGACAGAGACAGAGATGGAGACAGAGAAAGAGGCAGAGACAGAGACAGAGACAGAGGCAGACAGAGGCAGAGACAGAGGCAGATGCAGAGGCTGTGGCAGAGTCAGAGTCAGAGACAGAGACAGAGACAGAGTCAGAGTCAGAGTCAGAGTCAGAGTCAGAGTCAGAGTCAGAGTCAGAGTCAGAGTCAGAGTCAGAGTCAGAGTCAGAGAGTCAGAGTCAGAGTCAGAGTCAGAGTCAGAGTCAGAGTCAGAGTCAGAGTCAGAGTCAGAGTCAGAGTCAGAGTCAGAGTCAGAGTCAGAGACAGAGACAGAGACAGAGACAGAGACAGAGACAGAGACAGAGTCAGAGACAGAGACAGAGACAGAGACAGAGTCAGAGGTCAGAGTCAGAGTCAGAGTCAGAGTCAGAGTCAGAGTCAGAGTCAGAGTCAGAGTCAGAGTCAGAGTCAGAGTCAGAGTCAGAGTCAGAGACAGAGACAGAGACAGAGACAGAGACAGAGACAGAGACAGAGACAGAGTCAGAGACAGAGACAGAGACAGAGGACAGAGTCAGAGTCAGAGTCAGAGCAGAGTCAGAGTCAGAGTCAGAGTCAGAGTCAGAGTCAGAGTCAGAGTCAGAGTCAGAGTCAGAGTCAGAGACAGAGACAGAGACAGAGACAGAGACAGAGACAGAGACAGAGACAGAGACAGAGACAGAGATGGAGACAGAGAAAGAGACAGAGACAGAGACAGAGACAGAGGCAGACAGAGCAGAGACAGAGGCAGATGCAGAGGCTGTGGCAGATGCAGAGTCAGAGTCAGAGTCAGAGTCAGAGTCAGAGTCAGAGTCAGAGTCAGAGTCAGAGTCAGAGTCAGAGACAGAGACAGAGACAGAGACAGAGACAGAGACAGAGACAGAGTCAGAGACAGAGACAGAGACAGAGACAGAGTCAGAGTCAGAGTCAGAGTCAGAGTCAGAGTCAGAGTCAGAGTCAGAGTCAGAGTCAGAGTCAGAGTCAGAGACAGAGACAGAGACAGAGACAGAGACAGAGACAGAGACAGAGACAGAGACAGAGACAGAGACAGAGATGGAGACAGAGAAAGAGACAGAGACAGAGACAGAGACAGAGGCAGACAGAGGCAGAGACAGAGGCAGATGCAGAGGCTGTGGCAGAGTCAGAGTCAGAGACAGAGTCAGAGTCAGAGGCAGAGACAGAGACAGAGACAGAGACAGAGACAGAGATGGAGACAGAGAAAGAGACAGAGTCAGAGACAGAGACAGAGGCAGACAGAGGCAGAGACAGAGGCAGATGCAGAGGCTGTGGCAGAGTCAGAGTCAGAGACAGAGTCAGAGTCAGAGTCAGAGGCAGAGTCAGAGTCAGAGTCAGAGTCAGAGTCAGAGTCAGAGTCAGAGGCAGATGCAGAGGCTGAGGCACAGTCAGAGTCTGAGACAGAGACAGAGACAGAGACAGAGACAGAGACAGAGACAGAGACAGAGACAGAGATGGAGACAGAGAAAGAGGCAGAGACAGAGACAGAGACAGAGGCAGACAGAGGCAGAGACAGAGGCAGATGCAGAGGCTGTGGCAGAGTCAGAGTCAGAGACAGAGACAGAGACAGAGACAGAGTCAGAGACAGAGACAGAGACAGAGGCAGATGCAGAGGCTGTGGCAGAGTCAGAGTCAGAGACAGAGTCAGAGTCAGAGGCAGAGACAGAGACAGAGACTGAGACAGAGACAGAGACAGAGATGGAGACAGAGAAAGAGACAGAGTCAGAGACAGAGACAGAGGCAGACAGAGGCAGAGACAGAGGCAGATGCAGAGGCTGTGGCAGAGTCAGAGTCAGAGACAGAGTCAGAGTCAGAGTCAGAGGCAGAGACAGAGACAGAGACAGCAACAGAGACAGAGATAGACAGAGTCAGAGTCAGAGTCAGAGTCAGAGTCAGAGTCAGAGTCAGAGTCAGAGTCAGAGTCAGAGTCAGAGTCAGAGTCAGAGTCAGAGTCAGAGTCAGAGTCAGAGTCAGAGTCAGAGTCAGAGTCAGAGTCAGAGTCAGAGTCAGATGACAGAGTCAGAGACAGAGACAGAGACAGAGACAGAGACAGAGACAGAGACAGAGACAGAGACAGAGACAGAGATGGAGACAGAGAAAGAGACAGAGTCAGAGACAGAGACAGAGGCAGACAGAGGCAGAGACAGAGGCAGAGTCAGAGTCAGAGTCAGAGTCAGAGTCAGAGTCAGAGTCAGAGTCAGAGTCAGAGTCAGAGTCAGAGTCAGAGTCAGAGTCAGAGTCAGAGTCAGAGTCAGAGTCAGAGTCAGAGTCAGAGTCAGAGTCAGAGACAGAGACAGAGACAGAGACAGAGACAGAGACAGAGTCAGAGACAGAGACAGAGACAGAGACAGAGTCAGAGTCAGAGTCAGAGTCAGAGTCAGAGTCAGAGTCAGAGTCAGAGTCAGAGTCAGAGTCAGAGTCAGAGTCAGAGTCAGAGTCAGAGACAGAGACAGAGACAGAGACAGAGACAGAGACAGAGATGGAGACAGAGAAAGAGACAGAGACAGAGACAGAGACAGAGACAGAGACAGAGACAGAGACAGAGACAGAGACAGAGACAGAGACAGAGACAGAGACAGAGACAGAGACAGAGACAGAGACAGAGACAGAGACAGAGACAGAGACAGAGACAGAGACAGAGACAGAGACAGAGACAGAGACAGAGACAGAGACAGAGACAGAGACAGAGACAGAGACAGAGACAGAGACAGAGACAGAGACAGAGACAGAGACAGAGACAGAGACAGAGACAGAGACAGAGACAGAGACAGAGACAGAGACAGAGACAGAGACAGAGACAGAGACAGAGACAGAGACAGAGACAGAGACAGAGACAGAGACAGAGACAGAGACAGAGACAGAGACAGAGACAGAGACAGAGACAGAGACAGAGACAGAGACAGAGACAGAGACAGAGACAGAGACAGAGACAGAGACAGAGACAGAGACAGAGACAGAGACAGAGACAGAGACAGAGACAGAGACAGAGACAGAGACAGAGACAGAGACAGAGACAGAGACAGAGACAGAGACAGAGACAGAGACAGAGACAGAGACAGAGACAGAGACAGAGACAGAGACAGAGACAGAGACAGAGACAGAGACAGAGACAGAGACAGAGACAGAGACAGAGACAGAGACAGAGACAGAGACAGAGACAGAGACAGAGACAGAGACAGAGACAGAGACAGAGACAGAGACAGAGACAGAGACAGAGACAGAGACAGAGACAGAGACAGAGACAGAGACAGAGACAGAGACAGAGACAGAGACAGAGACAGAGACAGAGACAGAGACAGAGACAGAGACAGAGACAGAGACAGAGACAGAGACAGAGACAGAGACAGAGACAGAGACAGAGACAGAGACAGAGACAGAGACAGAGACAGAGACAGAGACAGAGACAGAGACAGAGACAGAGACAGAGACAGAGACAGAGACAGAGACAGAGACAGAGACAGAGACAGAGACAGAGACAGAGACAGAGACAGAGACAGAGACAGAGACAGAGACAGAGACAGAGATGGAGACAGAGACAGAGGCAGACAGAGGCAGAGACAGAGGCAGATGCAGAGGCTGTGGCAGAGTCAGAGTCAGAGTCAGAGTCAGAGTCAGAGTCAGAGTCAGAGTCAGAGTCAGAGTCAGAGTCAGAGTCAGAGTCAGAGTCAGAGTCAGAGTCAGAGTCAGAGTCAGAGTCAGAGTCAGAGTCAGAGTCAGAGTCAGAGACAGAGACAGAGACAGAGACAGAAACAGAGACAGAGACAGAGACAGAGACAGAGACAGAGATGGAGACAGAGATGGAGACAGAGAAAGAGACAGAGTCAGAGACAGAGACAGAGGCAGACAGAGGCAGAGACAGAGGCAGATGCAGAGGCTGTGGCAGAGTCAGAGTCAGAGACAGAGTCAGAGTCAGAGTCAGAGGCAGAGACAGAGACAGAGACAGCAACAGAGACAGAGATAGACAGAGACAGAGGCAGATGCAGAGGCTGAGGCACAGTCAGAGTCAGAGTCAGAGTCAGAGTCAGAGTCAGAGTCAGAGTCAGAGTCAGAGTCAGAGTCAGAGTCAGAGTCAGAGTCAGAGTCAGAGTCAGAGTCAGAGTCAGAGTCAGAGTCAGAGTCAGAGTCAGAGACAGAGACAGAGACAGAGACAGAGACAGAGACAGAGACAGAGACAGAGACAGAGACAGAGACAGAGACAGAGACAGAGACAGAGACAGAGACAGAGACAGAGACAGAGACAGAGACAGAGACAGAGACAGAGACAGAGACAGAGACAGAGACAGAGACAGAGACAGAGACAGAGACAGAGACAGAGACAGAGACAGAGACAGAGACAGAGACAGAGACAGAGACAGAGACAGAGACAGAGACAGAGACAGAGACAGAGACAGAGACAGAGACAGAGACAGAGACAGAGACAGAGACAGAGACAGAGACAGAGACAGAGACAGAGACAGAGACAGAGACAGAGACAGAGACAGAGACAGAGACAGAGACAGAGACAGAGACAGAGACAGAGACAGAGACAGAGACAGAGACAGAGACAGAGACAGAGACAGAGACAGAGTCAGAGACAGAGACAGAGGCAGACAGAGGCAGAGACAGAGGCAGATGCAGAGGCTGTGGCAGAGTCAGAGTCAGAGACAGAGACAGAGACGGAGGCAGACAGAGGCAGAGACAGAGGCAGATGCAGAGGCTGTGGCAGAGTCAGAGTCAGAGACAGAGACAGAGGCAGAGACAGAGGCAGATGCAGAGGCTGTGGCAGAGTCAGAGTCAGAGACAGAGTCAGAGTCAGAGTCAGAGTCAGAGTCAGAGTCAGAGTCCGAGTCAGAGTCAGAGTCAGAGTCAGAGTCAGAGTCAGAGTCAGAGTCAGAGTCAGAGTCAGAGTCAGAGTCAGAGTCAGAGTCAGAGACAGAGACAGAGACAGCGGCATGTGCAGAGGCTGATTCAGAGTCAGAGTCAGAGTCAGAGTCAGAGTCAGAGTCAGAGTCAGAGTCAGAGTCAGAGTCAGAGCCAGAGTCAGAGTCAGAGTCAGATGACAGAGTCAGAGACAGACACAGAGACAGAGACAGAGACAGAGACAGAGACAGAGACAGAGA
Organism: Megachile ligniseca; assembly: GCA_945859555.1. Classification (NCBI taxonomy): domain Eukaryota; kingdom Metazoa; phylum Arthropoda; class Insecta; order Hymenoptera; family Megachilidae; genus Megachile; species Megachile ligniseca. The sequence goes on from OX243788.1 coordinate 347,457, forward strand.
CAGAGACAGAGATGGAGACAGAGAAAGAGACAGAGTCAGAGACAGAGACAGAGGCAGACAGAGGCAGAGACAGAGGCAGATGCAGAGTCAGAGTCAGAGTCAGAGTCAGAGTCAGAGTCAGAGTCAGAGTCAGAGTCAGAGTCAGAGTCAGAGTCAGAGTCAGAGTCAGAGTCAGAGTCAGAGACAGAGACAGAGACAGAGACAGAGACAGAGACAGAGACAGAGACAGAGACAGAGACAGAGATGGAGACAGAGAAAGAGACAGAGACAGAGACAGAGACAGAGACAGAGACAGAGACAGAGACAGAGACAGAGACAGAGACAGAGACAGAGACAGAGACAGAGACAGAGACAGAGACAGAGACAGAGACAGAGACAGAGACAGAGACAGAGTCAGAGACAGAGACAGAGACAGAGACAGAGACAGAGTCAGAGTCAGAGTCAGAGTCAGAGTCAGAGTCAGAGTCAGAGTCAGAGTCAGAGTCAGAGTCAGAGTCAGAGTCAGAGTCAGAGTCAGAGACAGAGACAGAGACAGAGACAGAGACAGAGACAGAGACAGAGACAGAGACAGAGACAGAGACAGAGATGGAGACAGAGAAAGAGACAGAGACAGAGACAGAGACAGAGGCAGACAGAGGCAGAGACAGAGGCAGATGCAGAGGCTGTGGCAGAGTCAGAGTCAGAGACAGAGTCAGAGTCAGAGGCAGAGACAGAGACAGAGACAGCAACAGAGACAGAGATAGACAGAGACAGAGGCAGATGCAGAGGCTGAGGCACAGTCAGAGTCAGAGTCAGAGTCAGAGTCAGAGTCAGAGTCAGAGTCAGAGTCAGAGTCAGAGTCAGAGTCAGAGTCAGAGTCAGAGTCAGAGTCAGAGTCAGAGTCAGAGTCAGAGTCAGAGACAGAGACAGAGACAGAGACAGAGACAGAGACAGAGACAGAGACAGAGACAGAGACAGAGACAGAGATGGAGACAGAGAAAGAGACAGAGACAGAGACAGAGACAGAGGCAGACAGAGGCAGAGACAGAGGCAGATGCAGAGGCTGTGGCAGAGTCAGAGTCAGAGACAGAGTCAGAGTCAGAGGCAGAGACAGAGACAGAGACAGAGACAGAGACAGAGATGGAGACAGAGAAAGAGACAGAGTCAGAGACAGAGACAGAGGCAGACAGAGGCAGAGACAGAGGCAGATGCAGAGGCTGTGGCAGAGTCAGAGTCAGAGACAGAGTCAGAGTCAGAGTCAGAGGCAGAGTCAGAGTCAGAGTCAGAGTCAGAGTCAGAGTCAGAGTCAGAGGCAGATGCAGAGGCTGAGGCACAGTCAGAGTCTGAGACAGAGACAGAGACAGAGACAGAGACAGAGACAGAGACAGAGACAGAGACAGAGACAGAGACAGAGATGGAGACAGAGAAAGAGGCAGAGACAGAGACAGAGACAGAGGCAGACAGAGGCAGAGACAGAGGCAGATGCAGAGGCTGTGGCAGAGTCAGAGTCAGAGACAGAGACAGAGACAGAGACAGAGTCAGAGGCAGAGACAGAGACAGAGGCAGATGCAGAGGCTGTGGCAGAGTCAGAGTCAGAGACAGAGTCAGAGTCAGAGGCAGAGACAGAGACAGAGACTGAGACAGAGACAGAGACAGAGATGGAGACAGAGAAAGAGACAGAGTCAGAGACAGAGACAGAGGCAGACAGAGGCAGAGACAGAGGCAGATGCAGAGGCTGTGGCAGAGTCAGAGTCAGAGACAGAGTCAGAGTCAGAGTCAGAGGCAGAGACAGAGACAGAGACAGCAACAGAGACAGAGATAGACAGAGTCAGAGTCAGAGTCAGAGTCAGAGTCAGAGTCAGAGTCAGAGTCAGAGTCAGAGTCAGAGTCAGAGTCAGAGTCAGAGTCAGAGTCAGAGTCAGAGTCAGAGTCAGAGTCAGAGTCAGAGTCAGATGACAGAGTCAGAGACAGAGACAGAGACAGAGACAGAGACAGAGACAGAGACAGAGACAGAGACAGAGACAGAGACAGAGTCAGAGACAGAGACAGAGGCAGACAGAGGCAGAGACAGAGGCAGATGCAGAGGCTGTGGCAGAGTCAGAGTCAGAGACAGAGACAGAGACGGAGGCAGACAGAGGCAGAGACAGAGGCAGATGCAGAGGCTGTGGCAGAGTCAGAGTCAGAGACAGAGACAGAGGCAGAGACAGAGGCAGATGCAGAGGCTGTGGCAGAGTCAGAGTCAGAGACAGAGTCAGAGTCAGAGTCAGAGTCAGAGTCAGAGTCAGAGTCCGAGTCAGAGTCAGAGTCAGAGTCAGAGTCAGAGTCAGAGTCAGAGTCAGAGTCAGAGTCAGAGTCAGAGTCAGAGTCAGAGTCAGAGACAGAGACAGAGACAGCGGCATGTGCAGAGGCTGATTCAGAGTCAGAGTCAGAGTCAGAGTCAGAGTCAGAGTCAGAGTCAGAGTCAGAGTCAGAGTCAGAGCCAGAGTCAGAGTCAGAGTCAGATGACAGAGTCAGAGACAGACACAGAGACAGAGACAGAGACAGAGACAGAGACAGAGACAGAGACAGAGACAGAGATGGAGACAGAGAAAGAGACAGAGTCAGAGACAGAGACAGAGGCAGACAGAGGCAGAGACAGAGGCAGATGCAGAGTCAGAGTCAGAGTCAGAGTCAGAGTCAGAGTCAGAGTCAGAGTCAGAGTCAGAGTCAGAGTCAGAGTCAGAGTCAGAGTCAGAGTCAGAGTCAGAGACAGAGACAGAGACAGAGACAGAGACAGAGACAGAGACAGAGACAGAGACAGAGACAGAGATGGAGACAGAGAAAGAGACAGAGACAGAGACAGAGACAGAGACAGAGACAGAGACAGAGACAGAGACAGAGACAGAGACAGAGACAGAGACAGAGACAGAGACAGAGACAGAGACAGAGACAGAGACAGAGACAGAGACAGAGTCAGAGACAGAGACAGAGACAGAGACAGAGACAGAGTCAGAGTCAGAGTCAGAGTCAGAGTCAGAGTCAGAGTCAGAGTCAGAGTCAGAGTCAGAGTCAGAGTCAGAGTCAGAGTCAGAGTCAGAGACAGAGACAGAGACAGAGACAGAGACAGAGACAGAGACAGAGACAGAGACAGAGACAGAGACAGAGATGGAGACAGAGAAAGAGACAGAGACAGAGACAGAGACAGAGGCAGACAGAGGCAGAGACAGAGGCAGATGCAGAGGCTGTGGCAGAGTCAGAGTCAGAGACAGAGTCAGAGTCAGAGGCAGAGACAGAGACAGAGACAGCAACAGAGACAGAGATAGACAGAGACAGAGGCAGATGCAGAGGCTGAGGCACAGTCAGAGTCAGAGTCAGAGTCAGAGTCAGAGTCAGAGTCAGAGTCAGAGTCAGAGTCAGAGTCAGAGTCAGAGTCAGAGTCAGAGTCAGAGTCAGAGTCAGAGTCAGAGTCAGAGACAGAGACAGAGACAGAGACAGAGACAGAGACAGAGACAGAGACAGAGACAGAGACAGAGACAGAGATGGAGACAGAGAAAGAGACAGAGACAGAGACAGAGACAGAGGCAGACAGAGGCAGAGACAGAGGCAGATGCAGAGGCTGTGGCAGAGTCAGAGTCAGAGACAGAGTCAGAGTCAGAGGCAGAGACAGAGACAGAGACAGAGACAGAGACAGAGATGGAGACAGAGAAAGAGACAGAGTCAGAGACAGAGACAGAGGCAGACAGAGGCAGAGACAGAGGCAGATGCAGAGGCTGTGGCAGAGTCAGAGTCAGAGACAGAGTCAGAGTCAGAGTCAGAGGCAGAGTCAGAGTCAGAGTCAGAGTCAGAGTCAGAGTCAGAGTCAGAGGCAGATGCAGAGGCTGAGGCACAGTCAGAGTCTGAGACAGAGACAGAGACAGAGACAGAGACAGAGACAGAGACAGAGACAGAGACAGAGACAGAGATGGAGACAGAGAAAGAGGCAGAGACAGAGACAGAGACAGAGGCAGACAGAGGCAGAGACAGAGGCAGATGCAGAGGCTGTGGCAGAGTCAGAGTCAGAGACAGAGACAGAGACAGAGACAGAGTCAGAGACAGAGACAGAGACAGAGGCAGATGCAGAGGCTGTGGCAGAGTCAGAGTCAGAGACAGAGTCAGAGTCAGAGGCAGAGACAGAGACAGAGACTGAGACAGAGACAGAGACAGAGATGGAGACAGAGAAAGAGACAGAGTCAGAGACAGAGTCAGAGTCAGAGACAGAGTCAGAGTCAGAGTCAGAGGCAGAGACAGAGACAGAGACAGCAACAGAGACAGAGATAGACAGAGTCAGAGTCAGAGTCAGAGTCAGAGTCAGAGTCAGAGTCAGAGTCAGAGTCAGAGTCAGAGTCAGAGTCAGAGTCAGAGTCAGAGTCAGAGTCAGAGTCAGAGTCAGAGTCAGAGTCAGAGTCAGAGTCAGAGTCAGAGTCAGAGTCAGAGTCAGAGTCAGAGTCAGAGTCAGAGTCAGAGTCAGAGACAGAGACAGAGACAGAGACAGAGACAGAGACAGAGACAGAGACAGAGACAGAGACAGAGACAGAGACAGAGACAGAGACAGAGACAGAGACAGAGACAGAGACAGAGACAGAGACAGAGACAGAGACAGAGACAGAGACAGAGACAGAGACAGAGACAGAGACAGAGACAGAGACAGAGACAGAGACAGAGACAGAGACAGAGACAGAGACAGAGACAGAGACAGAGACAGAGACAGAGACAGAGACAGAGACAGAGACAGAGACAGAGACAGAGACAGAGACAGAGACAGAGACAGAGACAGAGACAGAGACAGAGACAGAGACAGAGACAGAGACAGAGACAGAGACAGAGACAGAGACAGAGACAGAGACAGAGACAGAGACAGAGACAGAGACAGAGACAGAGACAGAGACAGAGACAGAGACAGAGACAGAGACAGAGACAGAGACAGAGACAGAGACAGAGACAGAGACAGAGACAGAGACAGAGACAGAGACAGAGACAGAGACAGAGACAGAGACAGAGACAGAGACAGAGACAGAGACAGAGACAGAGTCAGAGACAGAGACAGAGGCAGACAGAGGCAGAGACAGAGGCAGATGCAGAGGCTGTGGCAGAGTCAGAGTCAGAGACAGAGACAGAGACGGAGGCAGACAGAGGCAGAGACAGAGGCAGATGCAGAGGCTGTGGCAGAGTCAGAGTCAGAGACAGAGACAGAGGCAGAGACAGAGGCAGATGCAGAGGCTGTGGCAGAGTCAGAGTCAGAGACAGAGTCAGAGTCAGAGTCAGAGTCAGAGTCAGAGTCCGAGTCAGAGTCAGAGTCAGAGTCAGAGTCAGAGTCAGAGTCAGAGTCAGAGTCAGAGTCAGAGTCAGAGTCAGAGTCAGAGACAGAGACAGAGACAGCGGCATGTGCAGAGGCTGATTCAGAGTCAGAGTCAGAGTCAGAGTCAGAGTCAGAGTCAGAGTCAGAGTCAGAGTCAGAGTCAGAGTCAGATGACAGAGTCAGAGACAGAGACAGAGACAGAGACAGAGACAGAGACAGAGACAGAGACAGAGATGGAGACAGAGAAAGAGACAGAGACAGAGACAGAGACAGAGGCAGACAGAGGCAGAGACAGAGGCAGATGCAGAGGCTGTGGCAGAGTCAGAGTCAGAGACAGAGTCAGAGTCAGAGGCAGAGACAGAGACAGAGACAGAGACAGAGACAGAGATGGAGACAGAGAAAGAGACAGAGTCAGAGACAGAGACAGAGGCAGACAGAGGCAGAGACAGAGGCAGATGCAGAGGCTGTGGCAGAGTCAGAGTCAGAGACAGAGTCAGAGTCAGAGTCAGAGGCAGAGTCAGAGTCAGAGTCAGAGTCAGAGTCAGAGTCAGAGTCAGAGTCAGAGGCAGATGCAGAGGCTGAGGCACAGTCAGAGTCTGAGACAGAGACAGAGACAGAGACAGAGACAGAGACAGAGACAGAGACAGAGACAGAGATGGAGACAGAGAAAGAGGCAGAGACAGAGACAGAGACAGAGGCAGACAGAGGCAGAGACAGAGGCAGATGCAGAGGCTGTGGCAGAGTCAGAGTCAGAGACAGAGACAGAGACAGAGACAGAGTCAGAGACAGAGACAGAGACAGAGGCAGATGCAGAGGCTGTGGCAGAGTCAGAGTCAGAGACAGAGTCAGAGTCAGAGGCAGAGACAGAGACAGAGACTGAGACAGAGACAGAGACAGAGATGGAGACAGAGAAAGAGACAGAGTCAGAGACAGAGACAGAGGCAGACAGAGGCAGAGACAGAGGCAGATGCAGAGGCTGTGGCAGAGTCAGAGTCAGAGACAGAGTCAGAGTCAGAGTCAGAGGCAGAGACAGAGACAGAGACAGCAACAGAGACAGAGATAGACAGAGTCAGAGTCAGAGTCAGAGTCAGAGTCAGAGTCAGAGTCAGAGTCAGAGTCAGAGTCAGAGTCAGAGTCAGAGTCAGAGTCAGAGTCAGAGTCAGAGTCAGAGTCAGAGTCAGAGTCAGAGTCAGAGTCAGAGTCAGAGTCAGAGTCAGAGTCAGAGTCAGATGACAGAGTCAGAGACAGAGACAGAGACAGAGACAGAGACAGAGACAGAGACAGAGACAGAGACAGAGACAGAGATGGAGACAGAGAAAGAGACAGAGTCAGAGACAGAGACAGAGGCAGACAGAGGCAGAGACAGAGGCAGAGTCAGAGTCAGAGTCAGAGTCAGAGTCAGAGTCAGAGTCAGAGTCAGAGTCAGAGTCAGAGTCAGAGTCAGAGTCAGAGTCAGAGTCAGAGTCAGAGTCAGAGACAGAGACAGAGACAGAGACAGAGACAGAGACAGAGTCAGAGACAGAGACAGAGACAGAGACAGAGTCAGAGTCAGAGTCAGAGTCAGAGTCAGAGTCAGAGTCAGAGTCAGAGTCAGAGTCAGAGTCAGAGTCAGAGTCAGAGTCAGAGTCAGAGACAGAGACAGAGACAGAGACAGAGACAGAGACAGAGATGGAGACAGAGAAAGAGACAGAGACAGCAACAGAGACAGAGATAGACAGAGTCAGAGTCAGAGTCAGAGTCAGAGTCAGAGTCAGAGTCAGAGTCAGAGTCAGAGTCAGAGTCAGAGTCAGAGTCAGAGTCAGAGTCAGAGTCAGAGTCAGAGTCAGAGTCAGAGTCAGAGTCAGAGTCAGATGACAGAGTCAGAGACAGAGACAGAGACAGAGACAGAGACAGAGACAGAGACAGAGACAGAGACAGAGACAGAGATGGAGACAGAGAAAGAGACAGAGTCAGAGACAGAGACAGAGGCAGACAGAGGCAGAGACAGAGGCAGAGTCAGAGTCAGAGTCAGAGTCAGAGTCAGAGTCAGAGTCAGAGTCAGAGTCAGAGTCAGAGTCAGAGTCAGAGTCAGAGACAGAGACAGAGACAGAGACAGAGACAGAGACAAAGACAGAGACAGAGACAGAGACAGAGACAGAGACAGAGACAGAGACAGAGACAGAGACAGAGACAGAGACAGAGACAGAGACAGAGACAGAGACAGAGACAGAGACAGAGACAGAGACAGAGACAGAGACAGAGACAGAGACAGAGACAGAGACAGAGACAGAGACAGAGACAGAGACAGAGACAGAGACAGAGACAGAGACAGAGACAGAGACAGAGACAGAGACAGAGACAGAGACAGAGACAGAGATGGAGACAGAGACAGAGGCAGACAGAGGCAGAGACAGAGGCAGATGCAGAGGCTGTGGCAGAGTCAGAGTCAGAGTCAGAGTCAGAGTCAGAGTCAGAGTCAGAGTCAGAGTCAGAGTCAGAGTCAGAGTCAGAGTCAGAGTCAGAGTCAGAGTCAGAGTCAGAGTCAGAGTCAGAGTCAGAGTCAGAGTCAGAGTCAGAGTCAGAGTCAGAGACAGAGACAGAGACAGAGACAGAGACAGAGACAGAGACAGAGACAGAGACAGAGACAGAGACAGAGACAGAGACAGAGACAGAGACAGAGACAGAGACAGAGACAGAGACAGAGACAGAGACAGAGACAGAGACAGAGACAGAGACAGAGACAGAGACAGAGACAGAGACAGAGACAGAGACAGAGACAGAGACAGAGACAGAGACAGAGACAGAGACAGAGACAGAGACAGAGACAGAGACAGAGACAGAGACAGAGACAGAGACAGAGACAGAGACAGAGACAGAGACAGAGACAGAGACAGAGACAGAGACAGAGACAGAGACAGAGACAGAGACAGAGACAGAGACAGAGACAGAGACAGAGACAGAGACAGAGACAGAGACAGAGACAGAGACAGAGACAGAGACAGAGACAGAGACAGAGACAGAGACAGAGATGGAGACAGAGACAGAGGCAGACAGAGGCAGAGACAGAGGCAGATGCAGAGGCTGTGGCAGAGTCAGAGTCAGAGTCAGAGTCAGAGTCAGAGTCAGAGTCAGAGTCAGAGTCAGAGTCAGAGTCAGAGTCAGAGTCAGAGTCAGAGTCAGAGTCAGAGTCAGAGTCAGAGTCAGAGTCAGAGTCAGAGTCAGAGTCAGAGTCAGAGTCAGAGTCAGAGTCAGAGTCAGAGACAGAGACAGAGACAGAGACAGAAACAGAGACAGAGACAGAGACAGAGACAGAGACAGAGATGGAGACAGAGAAAGAGACAGAGTCAGAGACAGAGACAGAGGCAGACAGAGGCAGAGACAGAGGCAGATGCAGAGGCTGTGGCAGAGTCAGAGTCAGAGACAGAGTCAGAGTCAGAGTCAGAGGCAGAGACAGAGACAGAGACAGCAACAGAGACAGAGATAGACAGAGACAGAGGCAGATGCAGAGGCTGAGGCACAGTCAGAGTCAGAGTCAGAGTCAGAGTCAGAGTCAGAGTCAGAGTCAGAGTCAGAGTCAGAGTCAGAGTCAGAGTCAGAGTCAGAGTCAGAGTCAGAGTCAGAGTCAGAGTCAGAGTCAGAGACAGAGACAGAGACAGAGACAGAGACAGAGACAGAGACAGAGACAGAGACAGAGACAGAGACAGAGACAGAGACAGAGACAGAGACAGAGACAGAGACAGAGACAGAGACAGAGACAGAGACAGAGACAGAGACAGAGACAGAGACAGAGACAGAGACAGAGACAGAGACAGAGACAGAGACAGAGACAGAGACAGAGACAGAGACAGAGACAGAGACAGAGACAGAGACAGAGACAGAGACAGAGACAGAGACAGAGACAGAGACAGAGACAGAGACAGAGACAGAGACAGAGACAGAGACAGAGACAGAGACAGAGACAGAGACAGAGACAGAGACAGAGACAGAGACAGAGACAGAGACAGAGACAGAGACAGAGACAGAGACAGAGACAGAGACAGAGACAGAGACAGAGACAGAGACAGAGACAGAGACAGAGACAGAGACAGAGACAGAGACAGAGACAGAGACAGAGACAGAGACAGAGACAGAGACAGAGACAGAGTCAGAGACAGAGACAGAGGCAGACAGAGGCAGAGACAGAGGCAGATGCAGAGGCTGTGGCAGAGTCAGAGTCAGAGACAGAGACAGAGACGGAGGCAGACAGAGGCAGAGACAGAGGCAGATGCAGAGGCTGTGGCAGAGTCAGAGTCAGAGACAGAGACAGAGGCAGAGACAGAGGCAGATGCAGAGGCTGTGGCAGAGTCAGAGTCAGAGACAGAGTCAGAGTCAGAGTCAGAGTCAGAGTCAGAGTCCGAGTCAGAGTCAGAGTCAGAGTCAGAGTCAGAGTCAGAGTCAGAGTCAGAGTCAGAGTCAGAGTCAGAGTCAGAGTCAGAGACAGAGACAGAGACAGCGGCATGTGCAGAGGCTGATTCAGAGTCAGAGTCAGAGTCAGAGTCAGAGTCAGAGTCAGAGTCAGAGTCAGAGTCAGAGTCAGAGTCAGAGTCAGAGTCAGAGTCAGATGACAGAGTCAGAGACAGAGACAGAGACAGAGACAGAGACAGAGACAGAGACAGAGACAGAGACAGAGACAGAGATGGAGACAGAGAAAGAGACAGAGTCAGAGACAGAGACAGAGGCAGACAGAGGCAGAGACAGAGGCAGATGCAGAGTCAGAGTCAGAGTCAGAGTCAGAGTCAGAGTCAGAGTCAGAGTCAGAGTCAGAGTCAGAGTCAGAGTCAGAGTCAGAGTCAGAGTCAGAGTCAGAGACAGAGACAGAGACAGAGACAGAGACAGAGACAGAGACAGAGACAGAGACAGAGACAGAGATGGAGACAGAGAAAGAGACAGAGACAGAGACAGAGACAGAGACAGAGACAGAGACAGAGACAGAGACAGAGACAGAGACAGAGACAGAGACAGAGACAGAGACAGAGACAGAGACAGAGACAGAGACAGAGACAGAGACAGAGACAGAGACAGAGACAGAGACAGAGACAGAGACAGAGACAGAGTCAGAGTCAGAGTCAGAGTCAGAGTCAGAGTCAGAGTCAGAGTCAGAGTCAGAGTCAGAGTCAGAGTCAGAGTCAGAGTCAGAGACAGAGACAGAGACAGAGACAGAGACAGAGACAGAGACAGAGACAGAGACAGAGACAGAGACAGAGATGGAGACAGAGAAAGAGACAGAGACAGAGACAGAGACAGAGGCAGACAGAGGCAGAGACAGAGGCAGATGCAGAGGCTGTGGCAGAGTCAGAGTCAGAGACAGAGTCAGAGTCAGAGGCAGAGACAGAGACAGAGACAGCAACAGAGACAGAGATAGACAGAGACAGAGGCAGATGCAGAGGCTGAGGCACAGTCAGAGTCAGAGTCAGAGTCAGAGTCAGAGTCAGAGTCAGAGTCAGAGTCAGAGTCAGAGTCAGAGTCAGAGTCAGAGTCAGAGTCAGAGTCAGAGTCAGAGTCAGAGACAGAGACAGAGACAGCGGCATGTGCAGAGGCTGATTCAGAGTCAGAGTCAGAGTCAGAGTCAGAGTCAGAGTCAGAGTCAGAGTCAGAGTCAGAGTCAGAGTCAGAGTCAGAGTCAGAGTCAGAGTCAGAGTCAGTGTCAGAGTCAGAGTCAGAGTCAGAGTCAGAGTCAGAGTCAGAGTCAGAGTCAGAGTCAGAGTCAGAGTCAGAGTCAGAGTCAGAGTCAGAGTCAGAGTCAGAGTCAGAGTCAGAGTCAGAGTCAGAGTCAGAGTCAGAGTCAGAGTCAGAGTCAGAGTCAGAGTCAGAGTCAGATGGCAGAGTCAGAGACAGAGACAGAGACAGAGACAGAGACAGAGACAGAGACAGAGACAGAGATGGAGACAGAGAAAGAGACAGAGTCAGAGACAGAGACAGAGGCAGACAGAGGCAGAGACAGAGGCAGATGCAGAGTCAGAGTCAGAGTCAGAGTCAGAGTCAGAGTCGGAGTCAGAGTCGGAGTCAGAGTCAGAGTCAGAGTCAGAGTCAGAGTCAGAGTCAGAGTCAGAGTCAGAGACAGAGACAGAGACAGAGACAGAGACAGAGACAGAGACAGAGTCAGAGACAGAGACAGAGACAGAGACAGAGTCAGAGTCAGAGTCAGAGTCAGAGTCAGAGACAGAGTCAGAGTCAGAGTCAGAGTCAGAGTCAGAGTCAGAGTCAGAGTCAGAGACAGAGACAGAGACAGAGACAGAGACAGAGACAGAGACAGAGACAGAGACAGAGACAGAGACAGAGACAGAGACAGAGACAGAGACAGAGACAGAGACAGAGACAGAGACAGAGATGGAGACAGAGACAGAGGCAGACAGAGGCAGAGACAGAGGCAGATGCAGAGGCTGTGGCAGAGTCAGAGTCAGAGTCAGAGTCAGAGTCGGAGTCAGAGTCGGAGTCAGAGTCAGAGTCAGAGTCAGAGTCAGAGTCAGAGTCAGAGTCAGAGTCAGAGTCAGAGTCAGAGACAGAGACAGAGACAGAGACAGAAACAGAGACAGAGACAGAGACAGAGACAGAGACAGAGATGGAGACAGAGAAAGAGACAGAGTCAGAGACAGAGACAGAGGCAGACAGAGGCAGAGACAGAGGCAGATGCAGAGGCTGTGGCAGAGGCAGATGCAGAGGCTGTGGCAGAGTCAGAGTCAGAGACAGAGTCAGAGTCAGAGTCAGAGGCAGAGACAGAGACAGAGACAGCAACAGAGACAGAGATAGACAGAGACAGAGGCAGATGCAGAGGCTGAGGCACAGTAAGAGTCACAGTCAGAGTCAGAGTCAGAGTCAGAGTCAGAGTCAGAGTCAGAGTCAGAGTCAGAGTCAGAGTCAGAGTCAGAGTCAGAGTCAGAGTCAGAGTCAGAGTCAGAGACAGAGACAGAGACAGCGGCATGTGCAGAGGCTGATTCAGAGTCAGAGTCAGAGTCAGAGTCAGAGTCAGAGTCAGAGTCAGAGTCAGAGTCAGAGTCAGAGTCAGAGTCAGAGTCAGAGTCAGAGACAGAGACAGAGACAGAGACAGAGACAGAGACAGAGACAGAGACAGAGACAGAGATGGAGACAGAGAAAGAGACAGAGACAGAGACAGAGACAGAGACAGAGACAGAGACAGAGACAGAGACAGAGACAGAGACAGAGACAGAGACAGAGACAGAGACAGAGACAGAGACAGAGACAGAGACAGAGACAGAGACAGAGACAGAGACAGAGACAGAGACAGAGACAGAGACAGAGACAGAGACAGAGACAGAGACAGAGACAGAGACAGAGACAGAGACAGAGTCAGAGACAGAGACAGAGACAGAGACAGAGTCAGAGTCAGAGTCAGAGTCAGAGTCAGAGTCAGAGTCAGAGTCAGAGTCAGAGTCAGAGTCAGAGTCAGAGTCAGAGACAGAGAAAGAGACAGAGTCAGAGACAGAGACAGAGGCAGACAGAGGCAGAGACAGAGGCAGATGCAGAGTCAGAGTCAGAGTCAGAGTCAGAGTCAGAGTCAGAGTCAGAGTCAGAGTCAGAGTCAGAGTCAGAGTCAGAGTCAGAGTCAGAGTCAGAGTCAGAGTCAGAGTCAGAGTCAGAGTCAGAGACAGAGACAGAGACAGAGACAGAGACAGAGACAGAGACAGAGTCAGAGACAGAGACAGAGACAGAGACAGAGTCAGAGTCAGAGTCAGAGTCAGAGTCAGAGTCAGAGTCAGAGTCAGAGTCAGAGTCAGAGTCAGAGTCAGAGTCAGAGTCAGAGACAGAGACAGAGACAGAGACAGAGACAGAGACAGAGACAGAGACGGAGACAGAGACAGAGACAGAGACAGAGACAGAGACAGAGACAGAGACAGAGTCAGAGACAGAGACAGAGACAGAGACAGAGTCAGAGTCAGAGTCAGAGTCAGAGTCAGAGTCAGAGTCAGAGTCAGAGTCAGAGTCAGAGTCAGAGTCAGAGTCAGAGTCAGAGACAGAGACAGAGACAGAGACAGAGACAGAGACAGAGACAGAGACAGAGATGGAGACAGAGACAGAGACAGAGACAGAGATGGAGACAGAGAAAGAGACAGAGTCAGAGACAGAGACAGAGGCAGATGCAGAGTCAGAGTCAGAGTCAGAGTCAGAGTCAGAGTCAGAGTCAGAGTCAGAGACAGAGACAGAGACAGAGTCAGAGACAGAGACAGAGACAGAGACAGAGTCAGAGTCAGAGTCAGAGTCAGAGTCAGAGTCAGAGTCAGAGTCAGAGTCAGAGTCAGAGTCAGAGTCAGAGTCAGAGTCAGAGTCAGAGTCAGAGTCAGAGTCAGAGTCAGAGTCAGAGTCAGAGACAGAGTCAGAGTCAGAGTCAGAGTCAGAGTCAGAGTCAGAGTCAGAGTCAGAGTCAGAGTCAGAGTCAGAGTCAGAGTCAGAGTCAGAGTCAGAGTCAGAGTCAGAGTCAGAGTCAGAGTCAGAGTCAGAGTCAGAGTCAGAGTCAGAGTCAGAGTCAGAGTCAGAGTCAGAGTCAGAGTCAGAGTCAGAGTCAGAGTCAGAGTCAGAGTCAGAGTCAGAGTCAGAGTCAGAGTCAGAGTCAGAGTCAGAGTCAGAGTCAGAGTCAGAGTCAGAGTCAGATGACAGAGTCAGAGACAGAGACAGAGACAGAGACAGAGACAGAGACAGAGACAGAGACAGAGACAGAGACAGAGATGGAGACAGAGAAAGAGACAGAGTCAGAGACAGAGACAGAGGCAGACAGAGGCAGAGACAGAGGCAGAGGCAGATGCAGAGTCAGAGTCAGAGTCAGAGTCAGAGTCAGAGTCAGAGTCAGAGTCAGAGTCAGAGTCAGAGTCAGAGTCAGAGTCAGAGTCAGAGTCAGAGTCAGAGTCAGAGACAGAGACAGAGACAGAGACAGAGACAGAGACAGAGACAGAGTCAGAGACAGAGACAGAGACAGAGACAGAGTCAGAGTCAGAGTCAGAGTCAGAGTCAGAGTCAGAGTCAGAGTCAGAGTCAGAGTCAGAGTCAGAGACAGAGACAGAGACAGAGACAGAGACAGAGACAGAGACAGAGACAGAGACAGAGATGGAGACAGAGAAAGAGACAGAGACAGAGACAGAGACAGAGACAGAGACAGAGACAGAGACAGAGACAGAGACAGAGACAGAGACAGAGACAGAGACAGAGACAGAGACAGAGACAGAGACAGAGACAGAGACAGAGACAGAGACAGAGACAGAGACAGAGACAGAGACAGAGACAGAGACAGAGACAGAGACAGAGACAGAGACAGAGACAGAGACAGAGACAGAGACAGAGACAGAGACAGAGACAGAGACAGAGACAGAGACAGAGACAGAGACAGAGACAGAGACAGAGACAGAGACAGAGACAGAGACAGAGACAGAGACAGAGTCAGAGACAGAGACAGAGACAGAGACAGAGTCAGAGTCAGAGTCAGAGTCAGAGTCAGAGTCAGAGTCAGAGTCAGAGTCAGAGTCAGAGTCAGAGTCAGAGTCAGAGACAGAGAAAGAGACAGAGTCAGAGACAGAGACAGAGGCAGACAGAGGCAGAGACAGAGGCAGATGCAGAGTCAGAGTCAGAGTCAGAGTCAGAGTCAGAGTCAGAGTCAGAGTCAGAGTCAGAGTCAGAGTCAGAGTCAGAGTCAGAGTCAGAGTCAGAGTCAGAGACAGAGACAGAGACAGAGACAGAGACAGAGACAGAGACAGAGTCAGAGACAGAGACAGAGACAGAGACAGAGTCAGAGTCAGAGTCAGAGTCAGAGTCAGAGTCAGAGTCAGAGTCAGAGTCAGAGTCAGAGTCAGAGTCAGAGTCAGAGTCAGAGACAGAGACAGAGACAGAGACAGAGACAGAGACAGAGACAGAGATGGAGACAGAGAAAGAGACAGAGACAGAGACAGAGACAGAGACAGAGACAGAGACAGAGACAGAGACAGAGACAGAGACAGAGACAGAGACAGAGACAGAGACAGAGACAGAGACAGAGACAGAGACAGAGACAGAGACAGAGACAGAGACAGAGACAGAGACAGAGACAGAGACAGAGACAGAGACAGAGACAGAGACAGAGACAGAGACAGAGACAGAGACAGAGACAGAGACAGAGACAGAGACAGAGACAGAGACAGAGACAGAGACAGAGACAGAGACAGAGACAGAGACAGAGACAGCGACAGAGACAGAGACAGAGACAGAGACAGAGACAGAGACAGAGACAGAGACAGAGACAGAGACAGAGACAGAGACAGAGACAGAGACAGAGACAGAGACAGAGACAGAGACAGAGACAGAGACAGAGACAGAGACAGAGACAGAGACAGAGACAGAGACAGAGACAGAGACAGAGACAGAGACAGAGACAGAGACAGAGACAGAGACAGAGACAGAGACAGAGACAGAGACAGAGACAGAGACAGAGACAGAGACAGAGACAGAGACAGAGACAGAGACAGAGACAGAGACAGAGACAGAGACAGAGACAGAGACAGAGACAGAGACAGAGACAGAGACAGAGACAGAGACAGAGACAGAGGCAGATGCAGAGGCTGTGGCAGAGTCAGAGTCAGAGACAGAGACAGAGACGGAGGCAGACAGAGGCAGAGACAGAGGCAGATGCAGAGGCTGTGGCAGAGTCAGAGTCAGAGACAGAGACAGAGGCAGAGACAGAGGCAGATGCAGAGGCTGTGGCAGAGTCAGAGTCAGAGACAGAGTCAGAGTCAGAGTCAGAGTCAGAGTCAGAGTCAGAGTCAGAGTCAGAGTCAGAGTCAGAGTCAGAGTCAGAGTCAGAGTCAGAGTCAGAGTCAGAGTCAGAGTCAGAGTCAGAGTCAGAGTCAGAGTCAGAGACAGAGACAGAGACAGCGGCATGTGCAGAGGCTGATTCAGAGTCAGAGTCAGAGTCAGAGTCAGAGTCAGAGTCAGAGTCAGAGTCAGAGTCAGAGTCAGAGTCAGAGTCAGAGTCAGAGTCAGAGTCAGAGTCAGAGTCAGAGTCAGAGTCAGAGTCAGAGTCAGAGTCAGAGTCAGAGTCAGAGTCAGAGTCAGAGTCAGAGTCAGAGTCAGAGTCAGAGTCAGAGTCAGAGTCAGAGTCAGAGTCAGAGTCAGAGTCAGAGTCAGAGTCAGAGTCAGAGTCAGAGTCAGAGTCAGAGTCAGAGTCAGAGTCAGAGTCAGAGTCAGAGTCAGAGTCAGAGTCAGAGTCAGAGTCAGAGTCAGAGTCAGAGTCAGAGTCAGAGTCAGAGTCAGAGTCAGAGTCAGAGTCAGAGTCAGAGTCAGAGTCAGAGTCAGAGTCAGAGTCAGAGTCAGAGTCAGAGTCAGAGACAGAGACAGAGACAGCGGCATGTGCAGAGGCTGATTCAGAGTCAGAGTCAGAGTCAGAGTCAGAGTCAGAGTCAGAGTCAGAGTCAGAGTCAGAGTCAGAGTCAGAGTCAGAGTCAGAGTCAGAGACAGAGACAGAGACAGAGACAGAGACAGAGACAGAGACAGAGACAGAGACAGAGATGGAGACAGAGAAAGAGACAGAGACAGAGACAGAGACAGAGACAGAGACAGAGACAGAGACAGAGACAGAGACAGAGACAGAGACAGAGACAGAGACAGAGACAGAGACAGAGACAGAGACAGAGACAGAGACAGAGACAGAGACAGAGACAGAGACAGAGACAGAGACAGAGACAGAGACAGAGACAGAGACAGAGACAGAGACAGAGACAGAGACAGAGACAGAGACAGAGACAGAGACAGAGACAGAGTCAGAGACAGAGACAGAGACAGAGGCAGAGTCAGAGTCAGAGTCAGAGTCAGAGTCAGAGTCAGAGTCAGAGTCAGAGTCAGAGTCAGAGTCAGAGTCAGAGTCAGAGACAGAGAAAGAGACAGAGTCAGAGACAGAGACAGAGGCAGACAGAGGCAGAGACAGAGGCAGATGCAGAGTCAGAGTCAGAGTCAGAGTCAGAGTCAGAGTCAGAGTCAGAGTCAGAGTCAGAGTCAGAGTCAGAGTCAGAGTCAGAGTCAGAGTCAGAGTCAGAGTCAGAGACAGAGACAGAGACAGAGACAGAGACAGAGACAGAGACAGAGTCAGAGACAGAGACAGAGACAGAGACAGAGTCAGAGTCAGAGTCAGAGTCAGAGTCAGAGTCAGAGTCAGAGTCAGAGTCAGAGTCAGAGTCAGAGTCAGAGTCAGAGTCAGAGACAGAGACAGAGACAGAGACAGAGACAGAGACAGAGACAGAGATGGAGACAGAGAAAGAGACAGAGACAGAGACAGAGACAGAGACAGAGACAGAGACAGAGACAGAGACAGAGACAGAGACAGAGACAGAGACAGAGACAGAGACAGAGACAGAGACAGAGACAGAGACAGAGACAGAGACAGAGACAGAGACAGAGACAGAGACAGAGACAGAGACAGAGACAGAGACAGAGACAGAGACAGAGACAGAGACAGAGACAGAGACAGAGACAGAGACAGAGACAGAGACAGAGACAGAGACAGAGACAGAGACAGAGACAGAGACAGAGACAGAGACAGAGACAGAGACAGAGACAGAGACAGAGACAGAGACAGAGACAGAGACAGAGACAGAGACAGAGACAGAGACAGAGACAGAGACAGAGACAGAGACAGAGACAGAGACAGAGACAGAGACAGAGACAGAGACAGAGACAGAGATGGAGACAGAGACAGAGGCAGACAGAGGCAGAGACAGAGGCAGATGCAGAGGCTGTGGCAGAGTCAGAGTCAGAGTCAGAGTCAGAGTCAGAGTCAGAGTCAGAGTCAGAGTCAGAGTCAGAGTCAGAGTCAGAGTCAGAGTCAGAGTCAGAGTCAGAGTCAGAGTCAGAGTCAGAGTCAGAGTCAGAGTCAGAGTCAGAGTCAGAGTCAGAGTCAGAGTCAGAGTCAGAGTCAGAGTCAGAGTCAGAGTCAGAGTCAGAGTCAGAGTCAGAGTCAGAGTCAGAGTCAGAGTCAGAGTCAGAGACAGAGACAGAGACAGAGACAGAAACAGAGACAGAGACAGAGACAGAGACAGAGACAGAGATGGAGACAGAGAAAGAGACAGAGTCAGAGACAGAGACAGAGGCAGACAGAGGCAGAGACAGAGGCAGATGCAGAGGCTGTGGCAGAGTCAGAGTCAGAGACAGAGTCAGAGTCAGAGTCAGAGGCAGAGACAGAGACAGAGACAGCAACAGAGACAGAGATAGACAGAGACAGAGGCAGATGCAGAGGCTGAGGCACAGTCAGAGTCAGAGTCAGAGTCAGAGTCAGAGTCAGAGTCAGAGTCAGAGTCAGAGTCAGAGTCAGAGTCAGAGTCAGAGTCAGAGTCAGAGACAGAGACAGAGACAGAGACAGAGACAGAGACAGAGACAGAGACAGAGACAGAGACAGAGACAGAGACAGAGACAGAGACAGAGACAGAGACAGAGACAGAGACAGAGACAGAGACAGAGACAGAGACAGAGACAGAGACAGAGACAGAGACAGAGACAGAGACAGAGACAGAGACAGAGACAGAGACAGAGACAGAGACAGAGACAGAGACAGAGACAGAGACAGAGACAGAGACAGAGACAGAGACAGAGACAGAGACAGAGACAGAGACAGAGACAGAGACAGAGACAGAGACAGAGACAGAGACAGAGACAGAGACAGAGACAGAGACAGAGACAGAGACAGAGACAGAGACAGAGACAGAGACAGAGACAGAGACAGAGACAGAAACAGAGACAGAGACAGAGACAGAGACAGAGACAGAGATGGAGACAGAGAAAGAGACAGAGTCAGAGACAGAGACAGAGGCAGACAGAGGCAGAGACAGAGGCAGATGCAGAGGCTGTGGCAGAGTCAGAGTCAGAGACAGAGACAGAGACGGAGGCAGACAGAGGCAGAGACAGAGGCAGATGCAGAGGCTGTGGCAGAGTCAGAGTCAGAGACAGAGACAGAGGCAGAGACAGAGGCAGATGCAGAGGCTGTGGCAGAGTCAGAGTCAGAGACAGAGTCAGAGTCAGAGTCAGAGTCAGAGTCAGAGTCAGAGTCAGAGTCAGAGTCAGAGTCAGAGTCAGAGTCAGAGTCAGAGTCAGAGTCAGAGTCAGAGTCAGAGTCAGAGTCAGAGTCAGAGACAGAGACAGAGACAGCGGCATGTGCAGAGGCTGATTCAGAGTCAGAGTCAGAGTCAGAGTCAGAGTCAGAGTCAGAGTCAGAGTCAGAGTCAGAGTCAGAGTCAGAGTCAGAGTCAGAGTCAGAGTCAGAGTCAGAGTCAGAGTCAGAGTCAGAGTCAGAGTCAGAGTCAGAGTCAGAGTCAGAGTCAGAGTCAGAGTCAGAGTCAGAGTCAGAGTCAGAGTCAGAGTCAGAGTCAGAGTCAGAGTCAGAGTCAGAGTCAGAGTCAGAGTCAGAGACAGAGACAGAGACAGAGATGGAGACAGAGACAGAGACAGAGACAGAGATGGAGACAGAGAAAGAGACAGAGTCAGAGACAGAGACAGAGGCAGACAGAGGCAGAGACAGAGGCAGATGCAGAGTCAGAGTCAGAGTCAGAGTCAGAGTCAGAGTCAGAGTCAGAGACAGAGACAGAGACAGAGTCAGAGACAGAGACAGAGACAGAGACAGAGACAGAGTCAGAGTCAGAGTCAGAGTCAGAGTCAGAGTCAGAGACAGAGACAGAGACAGAGACAGAGACAGAGACAGAGACAGAGACAGAGACATAGACAGAGACAGAGACAGAGACAGAGACAGAGACAGAGACAGAGACAGAGACAGAGACAGAGACAGAGACAGAGACAGAGACAGAGACAGAGACAGAGACAGAGACAGAGACAGAGACAGAGACAGAGACAGAGACAGAGACAGAGACAGAGACAGAGACAGAGACAGAGACAGAGACAGAGACAGAGACAGAGACAGAGACAGAGACAGAGGCAGAGACAGAGACAGAGACAGAGACAGAGACAGAGACAGAGACAGAGATGGAGACAGAGACAGAGGCAGACAGAGGCAGAGACAGAGGCAGATGCAGAGGCTGTGGCAGAGTCAGAGTCAGAGTCAGAGTCAGAGTCAGAGTCAGAGTCAGAGTCAGAGTCAGAGTCAGAGTCAGAGTCAGAGTCAGAGTCAGAGTCAGAGACAGAGACAGAGACAGAGACAGAGACAGAGACAGAGACAGAGATGGAGACAGAGAAAGAGACAGAGACAGAGACAGAGACAGAGACAGAGACAGAGACAGAGACAGAGACAGAGACAGAGACAGAGACAGAGACAGAGACAGAGACAGAGACAGAGATGGAGACAGAGAAAGAGACAGAGACAGAGACAGAGACAGAGACAGAGACAGAGACAGAGACAGAGACAGAGACAGAGACAGAGACAGAGACAGAGACAGAGACAGAGACAGAGACAGAGACAGAGACAGAGACAGAGACAGAGACAGAGACAGAGACAGAGACAGAGACAGAGACAGAGACAGAGACAGAGACAGAGACAGAGACAGAGACAGAGACAGAGACAGAGACAGAGACAGAGACAGAGACAGAGACAGAGGCAGAGACAGAGACAGAGACAGAGACAGAGACAGAGACAGAGACAGAGACAGAGACAGAGATGGAGACAGAGACAGAGGCAGACAGAGGCAGAGACAGAGGCAGATGCAGAGGCTGTGGCAGAGTCAGAGTCAGAGTCAGAGTCAGAGTCAGAGTCAGAGTCAGAGTCAGAGTCAGAGTCAGAGTCAGAGTCAGAGTCAGAGACAGAGACAGAGACAGAGACAGAGACAGAGACAGAGACAGAGATGGAGACAGAGAAAGAGACAGAGACAGAGACAGAGACAGAGACAGAGACAGAGACAGAGACAGAGACAGAGACAGAGACAGAGACAGAGACAGAGACAGAGACAGAGACAGAGACAGAGACAGAGACAGAGACAGAGACAGAGACAGAGACAGAGACAGAGACAGAGACAGAGACAGAGACAGAGACAGAGACAGAGACAGAGACAGAGACAGAGACAGAGACAGAGACAGAGACAGAGACAGAGACAGAGACAGAGACAGAGACAGAGACAGAGACAGAGACAGAGACAGAGACAGAGACAGAGACAGAGACAGAGACAGAGACAGAGACAGAGACAGAGACAGAGACAGAGACAGAGACAGAGACAGAGACAGAGACAGAGACAGAGACAGAGACAGAGACAGAGACAGAGACAGAGACAGAGACAGAGACAGAGACAGAGACAGAGACAGAGACAGAGTCAGAGTCAGAGTCAGAGTCAGAGTCAGAGTCAGAGTCAGAGTCAGAGTCAGAGTCAGAGTCAGAGTCAGAGTCAGAGTCAGAGACAGAGACAGAGACAGAGACAGAGACAGAGACAGAGACAGAGACGGAGACGGAGACGGAGACGGAGACAGAGACAGAGACAGAGACAGAGACAGAGACAGAGACAGAGACAGAGACAGAGACAGAGACAGAGACAGAGACAGAGACAGAGACAGAGACAGAGACAGAGACAGAGACAGAGACAGAGACAGAGACAGAGACAGAGTCAGAGACAGAGACAGAGACAGAGACAGAGACAGAGTCAGAGTCAGAGTCAGAGTCAGAGTCAGAGTCAGAGTCAGAGTCAGAGTCAGAGTCAGAGTCAGAGTCAGAGTCAGAGTCAGAGTCAGAGTCAGAGACAGAGACAGAGACAGAGACAGAGACAGAGACAGAGACAGAGACAGAGACAGAGACAGAGACAGAGACAGAGATGGAGACAGAGACAGAGACAGAGACAGAGATGGAGACAGAGAAAGAGACAGAGTCAGAGACAGAGACAGAGGCAGACAGAGGCAGAGACAGAGGCAGATGCAGAGTCAGAGTCAGAGTCAGAGTCAGAGTCAGAGTCAGAGTCAGAGACAGAGACAGAGACAGAGTCAGAGACAGAGACAGAGACAGAGACAGAGTCAGAGTCAGAGTCAGAGTCAGAGTCAGAGTCAGAGTCAGAGACAGAGACAGAGACAGAGACAGAGACAGAGACAGAGACAGAGACAGAGACAGAGACAGAGACAGAGACAGAGACAGAGACAGAGACAGAGACAGAGACAGAGACAGAGACAGAGACAGAGACAGAGACAGAGACAGAGACAGAGACAGAGACAGAGACAGAGACAGAGACAGAGACAGAGACAGAGACAGAGACAGAGACAGAGACAGAGACAGAGACAGAGACAGAGACAGAGACAGAGACAGAGACAGAGACAGAGACAGAGACAGAGACAGAGACAGAGACAGAGACAGAGACAGAGACAGAGACAGAGACAGAGACAGAGACAGAGACAGAGACAGAGACAGAGACAGAGACAGAGACAGAGACAGAGACAGAGACAGAGACAGAGACAGAGACAGAGACAGAGACAGAGACAGAGACAGAGACAGAGACAGAGACAGAGACAGAGACAGAGACAGAGACAGAGACAGAGACAGAGACAGAGACAGAGACAGAGACAGAGACAGAGACAGAGACAGAGACAGAGACAGAGACAGAGACAGAGACAGAGACAGAGACAGAGACAGAGACAGAGACAGAGACAGAGACAGAGACAGAGACAGAGACAGAGACAGAGACAGAGACAGAGACAGAGACAGAGACAGAGACAGAGACAGAGACAGAGACAGAGACAGAGACAGAGACAGAGACAGAGACAGAGACAGAGACAGAGACAGAGACAGAGACAGAAACAGAGACAGAGACAGAGTCAGAGTCAGAGTCAGAGTCAGAGTCAGAGTCAGAGTCAGAGTCAGAGTCAGAGTCAGAGTCAGAGTCAGAGTCAGAGTCAGAGACAGAGACAGAGACAGAGACAGAGACAGAGACAGAGACAGAGACAGAGACAGAGACAGAGATGGAGACAGAGACAGAGACAGAGACAGAGATGGAGACAGAGAAAGAGACAGAGTCAGAGACAGAGACAGAGGCAGACAGAGGCAGAGACAGAGGCAGATGCAGAGTCAGAGTCAGAGTCAGAGTCAGAGTCAGAGTCAGAGTCAGAGACAGAGACAGAGACAGAGTCAGAGACAGAGACAGAGACAGAGACAGAGTCAGAGTCAGAGTCAGAGTCAGAGACAGAGACAGAGACAGAGACAGAGACAGAGACAGAGACAGAGACAGAGACGGAGACGGAGACGGAGACAGAGACAGAGACAGAGACAGAGACAGAGACAGAGACAGAGACAGAGACAGAGACAGAGACAGAGACAGAGACAGAGACAGAGACAGAGACAGAGACAGAGACAGAGACAGAGACAGAGACAGAGACAGAGACAGAGACAGAGTCAGAGACAGAGACAGAGACAGAGACAGAGACAGAGTCAGAGTCAGAGTCAGAGTCAGAGTCAGAGTCAGAGTCAGAGTCAGAGTCAGAGTCAGAGTCAGAGTCAGAGTCAGAGTCAGAGTCAGAGTCAGAGACAGAGACAGAGACAGAGACAGAGACAGAGACAGAGACAGAGACAGAGACAGAGACAGAGACAGAGATGGAGACAGAGACAGAGACAGAGACAGAGATGGAGACAGAGAAAGAGACAGAGTCAGAGACAGAGACAGAGGCAGACAGAGGCAGAGACAGAGGCAGATGCAGAGTCAGAGTCAGAGTCAGAGTCAGAGTCAGAGTCAGAGTCAGAGACAGAGACAGAGACAGAGTCAGAGACAGAGACAGAGACAGAGACAGAGTCAGAGTCAGAGTCAGAGTCAGAGTCAGAGTCAGAGTCAGAGACAGAGACAGAGACAGAGACAGAGACAGAGACAGAGACAGAGACAGAGACAGAGACAGAGACAGAGACAGAGACAGAGACAGAGACAGAGACAGAGACAGAGACAGAGACAGAGACAGAGACAGAGACAGAGACAGAGACAGAGACAGAGACAGAGACAGAGACAGAGACAGAGACAGAGACAGAGACAGAGACAGAGACAGAGACAGAGACAGAGACAGAGACAGAGACAGAGACAGAGACAGAGACAGAGACAGAGACAGAGACAGAGACAGAGACAGAGACAGAGACAGAGACAGAGACAGAGACAGAGACAGAGACAGAGACAGAGACAGAGACAGAGACAGAGACAGAGACAGAGACAGAGACAGAGACAGAGACAGAGACAGAGACAGAGACAGAGACAGAGACAGAGACAGAGACAGAGACAGAGACAGAGACAGAGACAGAGACAGAGACAGAGACAGAGACAGAGACAGAGACAGAGACAGAGACAGAGACAGAGACAGAGACAGAGACAGAGACAGAGACAGAGACAGAGACAGAGACAGAGACAGAGACAGAGACAGAGACAGAGACAGAGACAGAGACAGAGACAGAGACAGAGACAGAGACAGAGACAGAGACAGAGACAGAGACAGAGACAGAGACAGAGACAGAGACAGAGACAGAGACAGAGACAGAGACAGAGACAGAGACAGAGACAGAGACAGAGACAGAAACAGAGACAGAGACAGAGTCAGAGTCAGAGTCAGAGTCAGAGTCAGAGTCAGAGTCAGAGTCAGAGTCAGAGTCAGAGTCAGAGTCAGAGTCAGAGTCAGAGACAGAGACAGAGACAGAGACAGAGACAGAGACAGAGACAGAGACAGAGACAGAGACAGAGATGGAGACAGAGACAGAGACAGAGACAGAGATGGAGACAGAGAAAGAGACAGAGTCAGAGACAGAGACAGAGGCAGACAGAGGCAGAGACAGAGGCAGATGCAGAGTCAGAGTCAGAGTCAGAGTCAGAGTCAGAGTCAGAGTCAGAGACAGAGACAGAGACAGAGTCAGAGACAGAGACAGAGACAGAGACAGAGTCAGAGTCAGAGTCAGAGTCAGAGTCAGAGTCAGAGTCAGAGACAGAGACAGAGACAGAGACAGAGACAGAGACAGAGACAGAGACAGAGACAGAGACAGAGACAGAGACAGAGACAGAGACAGAGACAGAGACAGAGACAGAGACAGAGACAGAGACAGAGACAGAGACAGAGACAGAGACAGAGACAGAGACAGAGACAGAGACAGAGACAGAGACAGAGACAGAGACAGAGACAGAGACAGAGACAGAGACAGAGACAGAGACAGAGACAGAGACAGAGACAGAGACAGAGACAGAGACAGAGACAGAGACAGAGACAGAGACAGAGACAGAGACAGAGACAGAGACAGAGACAGAGACAGAGACAGAGACAGAGACAGAGACAGAGACAGAGACAGAGACAGAGACAGAGACAGAGACAGAGACAGAGACAGAGACAGAGACAGAGACAGAGACAGAGACAGAGACAGAGACAGAGACAGAGACAGAGACAGAGACAGAGACAGAGACAGAGACAGAGACAGAGACAGAGACAGAGACAGAGACAGAGACAGAGACAGAGACAGAGACAGAGACAGAGACAGAGACAGAGACAGAGGCAGAGACAGAGACAGAGACAGAGACAGAGACAGAGACAGAGACAGAGACAGAGACAGAGATGGAGACAGAGACAGAGGCAGACAGAGGCAGAGACAGAGACAGAGACAGAGACAGAGATGGAGACAGAGACAGAGACAGAGACAGAGATGGAGACAGAGAAAGAGACAGAGTCAGAGACAGAGACAGAGGCAGACAGAGGCAGAGACAGAGGCAGATGCAGAGTCAGAGTCAGAGTCAGAGTCAGAGTCAGAGTCAGAGTCAGAGACAGAGACAGAGACAGAGTCAGAGACAGAGACAGAGACAGAGACAGAGTCAGAGTCAGAGTCAGAGTCAGAGTCAGAGTCAGAGTCAGAGACAGAGACAGAGACAGAGACAGAGACAGAGACAGAGACAGAGACAGAGACAGAGACAGAGACAGAGACAGAGACAGAGACAGAGACAGAGACAGAGACAGAGACAGAGACAGAGACAGAGACAGAGACAGAGACAGAGACAGAGACAGAGACAGAGACAGAGACAGAGACAGAGACAGAGACAGAGACAGAGACAGAGACAGAGACAGAGACAGAGACAGAGACAGAGACAGAGACAGAGACAGAGACAGAGACAGAGACAGAGACAGAGACAGAGACAGAGACAGAGACAGAGACAGAGACAGAGACAGAGACAGAGACAGAGACAGAGACAGAGACAGAGACAGAGACAGAGACAGAGACAGAGACAGAGACAGAGACAGAGACAGAGACAGAGACAGAGACAGAGACAGAGACAGAGACAGAGACAGAGACAGAGACAGAGACAGAGACAGAGACAGAGACAGAGACAGAGACAGAGACAGAGACAGAGACAGAGACAGAGACAGAGACAGAGACAGAGACAGAGACAGCGACAGAGACAGAGACAGAGACAGAGACAGAGACAGAGACAGAGACAGAGGCAGAGACAGAGACAGAGACAGAGACAGAGACAGAGACAGAGACAGAGACAGAGACAGAGATGGAGACAGAGACAGAGGCAGACAGAGGCAGAGACAGAGGCAGATGCAGAGGCTGTGGCAGAGTCAGAGTCAGAGTCAGAGTCAGAGTCAGAGTCAGAGTCAGAGTCAGAGTCAGAGTCAGAGTCAGAGTCAGAGTCAGAGTCAGAGTCAGAGTCAGAGTCAGAGTCAGAGTCAGAGTCAGAGTCAGAGTCAGAGTCAGAGTCAGAGTCAGAGTCAGAGTCAGAGTCAGAGTCAGAGTCAGAGTCAGAGACAGAGACAGAGACAGAGACAGAAACAGAGACAGAGACAGAGACAGAGACAGAGACAGAGAAAGAGACAGAGTCAGAGACAGAGACAGAGGCAGACAGAGGCAGAGACAGAGGCAGATGCAGAGGCTGTGGCAGAGTCAGAGTCAGAGACAGAGTCAGAGTCAGAGTCAGAGGCAGAGACAGAGACAGAGACAGCAACAGAGACAGAGATAGACAGAGACAGAGGCAGATGCAGAGGCTGAGGCACAGTCAGAGTCAGAGTCAGAGTCAGAGTCAGAGTCAGAGTCAGAGTCAGAGTCAGAGTCAGAGTCAGAGTCAGAGTCAGAGTCAGAGTCAGAGTCAGAGTCAGAGTCAGAGTCAGAGTCAGAGTCAGAGTCAGAGACAGAGACAGAGACAGAGACAGAGACAGAGACAGAGACAGAGACAGAGACAGAGACAGAGACAGAGACAGAGACAGAGACAGAGACAGAGACAGAGACAGAGACAGAGACAGAGACAGAGACAGAGACAGAGACAGAGACAGAGACAGAGACAGAGACAGAGACAGAGACAGAGACAGAGACAGAGACAGAGACAGCGACAGAGACAGAGACAGAGACAGAGACAGAGACAGAGACAGAGACAGAGACAGAGACAGAGACAGAGACAGAGACAGAGACAGAGACAGAGACAGAGACAGAGACAGAGACAGAGACAGAGACAGAGACAGAAACAGAGACAGAGACAGAGACAGAGACAGAGACAGAGATGGAGACAGAGAAAGAGACAGAGTCAGAGACAGAGACAGAGGCAGACAGAGGCAGAGACAGAGGCAGATGCAGAGGCTGTGGCAGAGTCAGAGTCAGAGACAGAGACAGAGACGGAGGCAGACAGAGGCAGAGACAGAGGCAGATGCAGAGGCTGTGGCAGAGTCAGAGTCAGAGACAGAGACAGAGGCAGAGACAGAGGCAGATGCAGAGGCTGTGGCAGAGTCAGAGTCAGAGTCAGAGTCAGAGTCAGAGTCAGAGTCAGAGTCAGAGTCAGAGTCAGAGTCAGAGTCAGAGTCAGAGTCAGAGTCAGAGTCAGAGTCAGAGTCAGAGTCAGAGTCAGAGTCAGAGTCAGAGTCAGAGTCAGAGTCAGAGTCAGAGTCAGAGTCAGAGTCAGAGTCAGAGTCAGAGTCAGAGTCAGAGTCAGAGTCAGAGTCAGAGTCAGAGTCAGAGTCAGAGTCAGAGTCAGAGTCAGAGTCAGAGTCAGAGTCAGAGTCAGAGTCAGAGTCAGAGTCAGAGTCAGAGTCAGAGTCAGAGTCAGAGTCAGAGTCAGAGTCAGAGTCAGAGTCAGAGTCAGAGTCAGAGTCAGAGTCAGAGTCAGAGTCAGAGTCAGAGTCAGAGTCAGAGTCAGAGTCAGAGTCAGAGTCAGAGTCAGAGTCAGAGTCAGAGTCAGAGTCAGAGTCAGAGTCAGAGTCAGAGTCAGAGTCAGATGACAGAGTCAGAGACAGAGACAGAGACAGAGACAGAGACAGAGACAGAGACAGAGACAGAGACAGAGACAGAGACGGAGACAGAGAAAGAGACAGAGTCAGAGACAGAGACAGAGGCAGACAGAGGCAGAGACAGAGGCAGATGCAGAGTCAGAGTCAGAGTCAGAGTCAGAGTCAGAGTCAGAGTCAGAGTCAGAGTCAGAGTCAGAGTCAGAGTCAGAGTCAGAGTCAGAGTCAGAGACAGAGACAGAGACAGAGACAGAGACAGAGACAGAGACAGAGTCAGAGACAGAGACAGAGACAGAGACAGAGTCAGAGTCAGAGTCAGAGTCAGAGTCAGAGTCAGAGTCAGAGTCAGAGTCAGAGTCAGAGTCAGAGTCAGAGTCAGAGTCAGAGACAGAGACAGAGACAGAGACAGAGACAGAGACAGAGTCAGAGTCAGAGTCAGAGTCAGAGTCAGAGTCAGAGTCAGAGACAGAGAAAGAGACAGAGTCAGAGACAGAGACAGAGGCAGACAGAGGCAGAGACAGAGGCAGATGCAGTGTCAGAGTCAGAGTCAGAGTCAGAGTCAGAGTCAGAGTCAGAGTCAGAGACAGAGACAGAGACAGAGACAGAGACAGAGACAGAGACAGAGACAGAGACAGAGGCAGAGACAGAGGCAGATGCAGAGGCTGTGGCAGAGTCAGAGTCAGAGTGAGAGTCAGAGTCAGAGTCAGAGTCAGAGTCAGAGTCAGAGTCAGAGTCAGAGTCAGAGTCAGAGTCAGAGTCAGAGTCAGAGTCAGAGTCAGAGTCAGAGTCAGAGTCAGAGTCAGAGTCAGAGTCAGAGTCAGAGTCAGAGTCAGAGTCAGAGTCAGAGTCAGAGTCAGAGTCAGAGTCAGAGTCAGAGTCAGAGTCAGAGTCAGAGTCAGAGTCAGAGTCAGAGTCAGAGTCAGAGTCAGAGACAGAGACAGAGACAGCGGCATGTGCAGAGGCTGATTCAGAGTCAGAGTCAGAGTCAGAGTCAGAGTCAGAGACAGAGACAGAGACAGCGGCATGTGCAGAGGCTGATTCAGAGTCAGAGTCAGAGTCAGAGTCAGAGTCAGAGTCAGAGTCAGAGTCAGAGTCAGAGTCAGAGTCAGAGTCAGAGTCAGAGTCAGAGTCAGAGTCAGAGTCAGAGACAGAGACAGAGACAGAGACAGAGACAGAGACAGAGACAGAGACAGAGACAGAGATGGAGACAGAGAAAGAGACAGAGACAGAGACAGAGACAGAGACAGAGACAGAGACAGAGACAGAGACAGAGACAGAGACAGAGACAGAGACAGAGACAGAGACAGAGACAGAGACAGAGACAGAGACAGAGACAGAGACAGAGACAGAGACAGAGACAGAGACAGAGACAGAGACAGAGACAGAGACAGAGACAGAGACAGAGACAGAGTCAGAGACAGAGACAGAGACAGAGACAGAGTCAGAGTCAGAGTCAGAGTCAGAGTCAGAGTCAGAGTCAGAGTCAGAGTCAGAGTCAGAGTCAGAGTCAGAGTCAGAGACAGAGAAAGAGACAGAGTCAGAGACAGAGACAGAGGCAGACAGAGGCAGAGACAGAGGCAGATGCAGAGTCAGAGTCAGAGTCAGAGTCAGAGTCAGAGTCAGAGTCAGAGTCAGAGTCAGAGTCAGAGTCAGAGTCAGAGTCAGAGTCAGAGTCAGAGTCAGAGTCAGAGACAGAGACAGAGACAGAGACAGAGACAGAGACAGAGACAGAGACAGAGACAAAGACAGAGACAGAGACAAAGACAGAGTCAGAGTCAGAGTCAGAGTCAGAGTCAGAGTCAGAGTCAGAGTCAGAGTCAGAGTCAGAGTCAGAGACAGAGACAGAGACAGAGACAGAGACAGAGACAGAGACAGAGATGGAGACAGAGAAAGAGACAGAGACAGAGACAGAGACAGAGACAGAGACAGAGACAGAGACAGAGACAGAGACAGAGACAGAGACAGAGACAGAGACAGAGACAGAGACAGAGACAGAGACAGAGACAGAGACAGAGACAGAGACAGAGACAGAGACAGAGACAGAGACAGAGACAGAGACAGAGACAGAGACAGAGACAGAGACAGAGACAGAGACAGAGACAGAGACAGAGACAGAGACAGAGACAGAGACAGAGACAGAGACAGAGACAGAGACAGAGACAGAGACAGAGACAGAGACAGAGACAGAGACAGAGACAGAGACAGAGACAGAGACAGAGACAGAGACAGAGACAGAGACAGAGACAGAGACAGAGACAGAGACAGAGACAGAGACAGAGACAGAGACAGAGACAGAGACAGAGACAGAGACAGAGACAGAGACAGAGACAGAGACAGAGACAGAGACAGAGACAGAGACAGAGACAGAGACAGAGACAGAGACAGAGACAGAGACAGAGACAGAGACAGAGACAGAGACAGAGACAGAGACAGAGACAGAGACAGAGACAGAGACAGAGACAGAGACAGAGACAGAGACAGAGACAGAGACAGAGACAGAGACAGAGACAGAGACAGAGACAGAGACAGAGACAGAGACAGAGACAGAGACAGAGACAGAGACAGAGACAGAGACAGAGACAGAGACAGAGACAGAGACAGAGACAGAGACAGAGACAGAGACAGAGACAGAGACAGAGACAGAGACAGAGACAGAGACAGAGACAGAGACAGAGACAGAGACAGAGACAGAGACAGAGACAGAGACAGAGACAGAGACAGAGACAGAGACAGAGATGGAGACAGAGACAGAGGCAGACAGAGGCAGAGACAGAGGCAGATGCAGAGGCTGTGGCAGAGTCAGAGTCAGAGTCAGAGTCAGAGTCAGAGTCAGAGTCAGAGTCAGAGTCAGAGTCAGAGTCAGAGTCAGAGTCAGAGTCAGAGTCAGAGTCAGAGTCAGAGTCAGAGTCAGAGTCAGAGTCAGAGTCAGAGTCAGAGACAGAGACAGAGACAGAGACAGAGACAGAGACAGAGACAGAGACAGAGACAGAGACAGAGACAGAGACAGAGACAGAGACAGAGACAGAGACAGAGACAGAGACAGAGACAGAGACAGAGACAGAGACAGAGACAGAGACAGAGACAGAGACAGAGACAGAGACAGAGACAGAGACAGAGACAGAGACAGAGACAGAGACAGAGACAGAGACAGAGACAGAGACAGAGACAGAGACAGAGACAGAGACAGAGACAGAGACAGAGACAGAGACAGAGACAGAGACAGAGACAGAGACAGAGACAGAGACAGAGACAGAGACAGAGACAGAGACAGAGACAGAGACAGAGACAGAGACAGAGACAGAGACAGCGACAGAGACAGAGACAGAGACAGAGACAGAGACAGAGACAGAGACAGAGACAGAAACAGAGACAGAGACAGAGACAGAGACAGAGACAGAGATGGAGACAGAGAAAGAGACAGAGTCAGAGACAGAGACAGAGGCAGACAGAGGCAGAGACAGAGGCAGATGCAGAGGCTGTGGCAGAGTCAGAGTCAGAGACAGAGACAGAGACGGAGGCAGACAGAGGCAGAGACAGAGGCAGATGCAGAGGCTGTGGCAGAGTCAGAGTCAGAGACAGAGACAGAGGCAGAGACAGAGGCAGATGCAGAGGCTGTGGCAGAGTCAGAGTCAGAGACAGAGTCAGAGTCAGAGTCAGAGTCAGAGTCAGAGTCAGAGTCAGAGTCAGAGTCAGAGTCAGAGTCAGAGTCAGAGTCAGAGTCAGAGTCAGAGTCAGAGTCAGAGTCAGAGTCAGAGACAGAGACAGAGACAGCGGCATGTGCAGAGGCTGATTCAGAGTCAGAGTCAGAGTCAGAGTCAGAGTCAGAGTCAGAGTCAGAGTCAGAGTCAGAGTCAGAGTCAGAGTCAGAGTCAGAGTCAGAGTCAGAGTCAGAGTCAGAGTCAGAGTCAGAGTCAGAGTCAGAGTCAGAGTCAGAGTCAGAGTCAGAGTCAGAGTCAGAGTCAGAGTCAGAGTCAGAGTCAGAGTCAGAGTCAGAGTCAGAGTCAGAGTCAGAGTCAGAGTCAGAGTCAGAGTCAGAGTCAGAGTCAGAGTCAGAGTCAGAGTCAGAGTCAGAGCCAGAGTCAGAGTCAGAGTCAGAGTCAGAGTCAGAGTCAGAGTCAGAGTCAGAGTCAGAGTCAGAGTCAGAGTCAGAGTCAGAGACAGAGACAGAGACAGAGACAGAGACAGAGACAGAGACAGAGACAGAGACAGAGATGGAGACAGAGAAAGAGACAGAGACAGAGACAGAGACAGAGACAGAGACAGAGACAGAGACAGAGACAGAGACAGAGACAGAGACAGAGACAGAGACAGAGACAGAGACAGAGACAGAGACAGAGACAGAGACAGAGACAGAGACAGAGACAGAGACAGAGACAGAGACAGAGACAGAGACAGAGACAGAGACAGAGACAGAGACAGAGACAGAGACAGAGACAGAGACAGAGACAGAGTCAGAGACAGAGACAGAGACAGAGACAGAGTCAGAGTCAGAGTCAGAGTCAGAGTCAGAGTCAGAGTCAGAGTCAGAGTCAGAGTCAGAGTCAGAGTCAGAGTCAGAGTCAGAGTCAGAGTCAGAGTCAGAGTCAGAGACAGAGAAAGAGACAGAGTCAGAGACAGAGACAGAGGCAGACAGAGGCAGAGACAGAGGCAGATGCAGAGTCAGAGTCAGAGTCAGAGTCAGAGTCAGAGTCAGAGTCAGAGTCAGAGTCAGAGTCAGAGTCAGAGTCAGAGTCAGAGTCAGAGTCAGAGACAGAGACAGAGACAGAGACAGAGACAGAGACAGAGACAGAGACAGAGTCAGAGACAGAGACAGAGACAGAGACAGAGTCAGAGTCAGAGTCAGAATCAGAGTCAGAGTCAGAGTCAGAGTCAGAGTCAGAGTCAGAGTCAGAGTCAGAGTCAGAGTCAGAGACAGAGACAGAGACAGAGACAGAGACAGAGACAGAGACAGAGACGGAGACAGAGAAAGAGACAGAGACAGAGACAGAGACAGAGACAGAGACAGAGACAGAGACAGAGACAGAGACAGAGACAGAGACAGAGACAGAGTCAGAGTCAGAGTCAGAGTCAGAGTCAGAGTCAGAGTCAGAGTCAGAGTCAGAGTCAGAGTCAGAGTCAGAGTCAGAGTCAGAGTCAGAGTCAGAGTCAGAGTCAGAGTCAGAGTCAGAGTCAGAGTCAGAGTCAGAGTCAGAGTCAGAGTCAGAGTCAGAGTCAGAGTCAGAGTCAGAGTCAGAGTCAGAGTCAGAGTCAGAGTCAGAGTCAGAGTCAGAGTCAGAGTCAGAGTCAGAGTCAGAGTCAGAGTCAGAGTCAGAGTCAGAGTCAGAGTCAGAGTCAGAGACAGAGACAGAGACAGAGACAGAGACAGAGACAGAGACAGAGACAGAGACAGAGATGGAGACAGAGAAAGAGACAGAGACAGAGACAGAGACAGAGACAGAGACAGAGACAGAGACAGAGACAGAGACAGAGACAGAGACAGAGACAGAGACAGAGACAGAGACAGAGACAGAGACAGAGACAGAGACAGAGACAGAGACAGAGACAGAGACAGAGACAGAGACAGAGACAGAGACAGAGACAGAGACAGAGACAGAGACAGAGACAGAGTCAGAGACAGAGACAGAGACAGAGACAGAGTCAGAGTCAGAGTCAGAGTCAGAGTCAGAGTCAGAGTCAGAGTCAGAGTCAGAGTCAGAGTCAGAGTCAGAGACAGAGAAAGAGACAGAGTCAGAGACAGAGACAGAGGCAGACAGAGGCAGAGACAGAGGCAGATGCAGAGTCAGAGTCAGAGTCAGAGTCAGAGTCAGAGTCAGAGTCAGAGTCAGAGTCAGAGTCAGAGTCAGAGTCAGAGTCAGAGTCAGAGTCAGAGACAGAGACAGAGACAGAGACAGAGACAGAGACAGAGACAGAGACAGAGTCAGAGACAGAGACAGAGACAGAGACAGAGTCAGAGTCAGAGTCAGAATCAGAGTCAGAGTCAGAGTCAGAGTCAGAGTCAGAGTCAGAGTCAGAGTCAGAGTCAGAGTCAGAGACAGAGACAGAGACAGAGACAGAGACAGAGACAGAGACAGAGACGGAGACAGAGAAAGAGACAGAGACAGAGACAGAGACAGAGACAGAGACAGAGACAGAGACAGAGACAGAGACAGAGACAGAGACAGAGACAGAGACAGAGACAGAGACAGAGACAGAGACAGAGACAGAGACAGAGACAGAGACAGAGACAGAGACAGAGACAGAGACAGAGACAGAGACAGAGACAGAGACAGAGACAGAGACAGAGACAGAGACAGAGACAGAGACAGAGACAGAGACAGAGACAGAGACAGAGACAGAGACAGAGACAGAGACAGAGACAGAGACAGAGACAGAGACAGAGACAGAGACAGAGACAGAGACAGAGTCAGAGTCAGAGTCAGAGTCAGAGTCAGAGTCAGAGTCAGAGTCAGAGTCAGAGTCAGAGTCAGAGTCAGAGTCAGAGTCAGAGTCAGAGTCAGAGTCAGAGTCAGAGTCAGAGTCAGAGTCAGAGTCAGAGTCAGAGTCAGAGTCAGAGTCAGAGTCAGAGTCAGAGTCAGAGTCAGAGTCAGAGTCAGAGTCAGAGTCAGAGTCAGAGTCAGAGTCAGAGTCAGAGACAGAGACAGAGACAGAGACAGAGACAGAGACAGAGACAGAGACAGAGACAGAGACAGAGACAGAGACAGAGACAGAGTCAGAGACAGAGACAGAGACAGAGACAGAGTCAGAGTCAGAGTCAGAGTCAGAGTCAGAGTCAGAGTCAGAGTCAGAGTCAGAGTCAGAGTCAGAGTCAGAGTCAGAGACAGAGAAAGAGACAGAGTCAGAGACAGAGACAGAGGCAGACAGAGGCAGAGACAGAGGCAGATGCAGAGTCAGAGTCAGAGTCAGAGTCAGAGTCAGAGTCAGAGTCAGAGTCAGAGTCAGAGTCAGAGTCAGAGTCAGAGTCAGAGTCAGAGTCAGAGACAGAGACAGAGACAGAGACAGAGACAGAGACAGAGACAGAGACAGAGTCAGAGACAGAGACAGAGACAGAGACAGAGTCAGAGTCAGAGTCAGAGTCAGAGTCAGAGTCAGAGTCAGAGTCAGAGTCAGAGTCAGAGTCAGAGTCAGAGACAGAGACAGAGACAGAGACAGAGACAGAGACAGAGACAGAGAAAGAGACAGAGACAGAGACAGAGACAGAGACAGAGACAGAGACAGAGACAGAGACAGAGACAGAGACAGAGACAGAGACAGAGACAGAGACAGAGACAGAGACAGAGACAGAGACAGAGACAGAGACAGAGACAGAGACAGAGACAGAGACAGAGACAGAGACAGAGACAGAGACAGAGGCAGACAGAGGCAGAGACAGAGGCAGATGCAGAGGCTGTGGCAGAGTCAGAGTCAGAGACAGAGTCAGAGTCAGAGTCAGAGGCAGAGACAGAGACAGAGACAGCAACAGAGACAGAGATAGACAGAGACAGAGGCAGATGCAGAGGCTGAGGCACAGTCAGAGTCAGAGTCAGAGTCAGAGTCAGAGTCAGAGTCAGAGTCAGAGTCAGAGTCAGAGTCAGAGTCAGAGTCAGAGTCAGAGTCAGAGTCAGAGTCAGAGTCAGAGTCAGAGTCAGAGTCAGAGTCAGAGTCAGAGTCAGAGTCAGAGTCAGAGACAGAGACAGA
Organism: Megachile ligniseca; assembly: GCA_945859555.1. Classification (NCBI taxonomy): domain Eukaryota; kingdom Metazoa; phylum Arthropoda; class Insecta; order Hymenoptera; family Megachilidae; genus Megachile; species Megachile ligniseca. The sequence continues at coordinate 383,530 of OX243788.1, forward strand.
GACAGAGACAGAGACAGAGACAGAGATGGAGACAGAGAAAGAGACAGAGTCAGAGACAGAGACAGAGGCAGACAGAGGCAGAGACAGAGGCAGATGCAGAGGCTGTGGCAGAGTCAGAGTCAGAGACAGAGACAGAGACGGAGGCAGACAGAGGCAGAGACAGAGGCAGATGCAGAGGCTGTGGCAGAGTCAGAGTCAGAGACAGAGACAGAGGCAGAGACAGAGGCAGATGCAGAGGCTGTGGCAGAGTCAGAGTCAGAGACAGAGTCAGAGTCAGAGTCAGAGACAGAGTCAGAGTCAGAGTCAGAGTCAGAGTCAGAGTCAGAGTCAGAGTCAGAGTCAGAGTCAGAGTCAGAGTCAGAGTCAGAGTCAGAGTCAGAGTCAGAGTCAGAGTCAGAGTCAGAGTCAGAGTCAGAGTCAGAGACAGAGACAGAGACAGAGACAGAAACAGAGACAGAGACAGAGACAGAGACAGAGACAGAGATGGAGACAGAGAAAGAGACAGAGACAGAGGCAGACAGAGGCAGAGACAGAGGCAGATGCAGAGGCTGTGGCAGAGTCAGAGTCAGAGACAGAGTCAGAGTCAGAGTCAGAGTCAGAGGCAGAGACAGAGACAGAGACAGCAACAGAGACAGAGATAGACCGAGACAGAGGCAGATGCAGAGGCTGAGGCACAGTCAGAGTCAGAGTCAGAGTCAGAGTCAGAGTCAGAGTCAGAGTCAGAGTCAGAGTCAGAGTCAGAGTCAGAGTCAGAGTCAGAGTCAGAGTCAGAGTCAGAGTCAGAGTCAGAGTCAGAGTCAGAGTCAGAGTCAGAGTCAGAGACAGAGACAGAGACAGAGACAGAGACAGAGACAGAGACAGAGACAGAGACAGAGACAGAGACAGAGACAGAGACAGAGACAGAGACAGAGACAGAGACAGAGACAGAGACAGAGACAGAGACAGAGACAGAGACAGAGACAGAGACAGAGACAGAGACAGAGACAGAGACAGAGACAGAGACAGAGACAGAGACAGAGACAGAGACAGAGACAGAGACAGAGACAGAGACAGAGACAGAGACAGAGACAGAGACAGAGACAGAGACAGAGACAGAGACAGAGACAGCGACAGAGACAGAGACAGAGACAGAGACAGAGACAGAGACAGAGACAGAGACAGAAACAGAGACAGAGACAGAGACAGAGACAGAGACAGAGATGGAGACAGAGAAAGAGACAGAGTCAGAGACAGAGACAGAGGCAGACAGAGGCAGAGACAGAGGCAGATGCAGAGGCTGTGGCAGAGTCAGAGTCAGAGACAGAGACAGAGACGGAGGCAGACAGAGGCAGAGACAGAGGCAGATGCAGAGGCTGTGGCAGAGTCAGAGTCAGAGACAGAGACAGAGGCAGAGACAGAGGCAGATGCAGAGGCTGTGGCAGAGTCAGAGTCAGAGACAGAGTCAGAGTCAGAGTCAGAGTCAGAGTCAGAGTCAGAGTCAGAGTCAGAGTCAGAGTCAGAGTCAGAGTCAGAGTCAGAGTCAGAGTCAGAGTCAGAGTCAGAGTCAGAGTCAGAGTCAGAGTCAGAGTCAGAGTCAGAGTCAGAGACAGAGACAGAGACAGCGGCATGTGCAGAGGCTGATTCAGAGTCAGAGTCAGAGTCAGAGTCAGAGTCAGAGTCAGAGTCAGAGTCAGAGTCAGAGTCAGAGTCAGAGTCAGAGTCAGAGTCAGAGTCAGAGTCAGAGTCAGAGTCAGAGTCAGAGTCAGAGTCAGAGTCAGAGTCAGAGTCAGAGTCAGAGTCAGAGTCAGAGTCAGAGTCAGAGTCAGAGTCAGAGTCAGAGTCAGAGTCAGAGTCAGAGTCAGAGTCAGAGTCAGAGTCAGAGTCAGAGTCAGAGTCAGAGTCAGAGTCAGAGTCAGAGTCAGAGTCAGAGTCAGAGTCAGAGTCAGAGTCAGAGTCAGAGTCAGAGTCAGAGTCAGAGTCAGAGTCAGAGTCAGAGTCAGAGACAGAGACAGAGACAGAGACAGAGACAGAGACAGAGACAGAGACAGAGACAGAGATGGAGACAGAGAAAGAGACAGAGACAGAGACAGAGACAGAGACAGAGACAGAGACAGAGACAGAGACAGAGACAGAGACAGAGACAGAGACAGAGACAGAGACAGAGACAGAGACAGAGACAGAGACAGAGACAGAGACAGAGACAGAGACAGAGACAGAGACAGAGACAGAGACAGAGACAGAGACAGAGTCAGAGACAGAGACAGAGACAGAGACAGAGTCAGAGTCAGAGTCAGAGTCAGAGTCAGAGTCAGAGTCAGAGTCAGAGTCAGAGTCAGAGTCAGAGTCAGAGACAGAGGCAGACAGAGGCAGAGACAGAGGCAGATGCAGAGTCAGAGTCAGAGTCAGAGTCAGAGTCAGAGTCAGAGTCAGAGTCAGAGTCAGAGTCAGAGTCAGAGTCAGAGTCAGAGTCAGAGTCAGAGACAGAGACAGAGACAGAGACAGAGACAGAGACAGAGACAGAGACAGAGTCAGAGACAGAGACAGAGACAGAGACAGAGTCAGAGTCAGAGTCAGAGTCAGAGTCAGAGTCAGAGTCAGAGTCAGAGTCAGAGTCAGAGTCAGAGTCAGAGTCAGAGTCAGAGACAGAGACAGAGACAGAGACAGAGACAGAGACAGAGACAGAGAAAGAGACAGAGACAGAGACAGAGACAGAGACAGAGACAGAGACAGAGACAGAGACAGAGACAGAGACAGAGACAGAGACAGAGACAGAGACAGAGACAGAGACAGAGACAGAGACAGAGACAGAGACAGAGACAGAGACAGAGACAGAGACAGAGACAGAGACAGAGACAGAGACAGAGACAGAGACAGAGACAGAGACAGAGACAGAGACAGAGACAGAGACAGAGACAGAGACAGAGACAGAGACAGAGACAGAGACAGAGACAGAGACAGAGACAGAGACGGAGACGGAGACGGAGACAGAGACAGAGACAGAGACAGAGACAGAGACAGAGACAGAGACAGAGACAGAGACAGAGACAGAGACAGAGACAGAGACAGAGACAGAGACAGAGACAGAGACAGAGACAGAGACAGAGACAGAGACAGAGACAGAGACAGAGACAGAGACAGAGACAGAGACAGAGACAGAGACAGAGACAGAGACAGAGACAGAGACAGAGACAGAGACAGAGACAGAGACAGAGACAGAGACAGAGACAGAGACAGAGACAGAGACAGAGACAGAGACAGAGACAGAGACAGAGACAGAGACAGAGACAGAGACAGAGACAGAGACAGAGACAGAGACAGAGACAGAGACAGAGACAGAGACAGAGACAGAGACAGAGACAGAGACAGAGACAGAGACAGAGACAGAGACAGAGACAGAGACAGAGACAGAGACAGAGACAGAGACAGAGACAGAGACAGAGACAGAGACAGAGACAGAGACAGAGACAGAGACAGAGACAGAGACAGAGACAGAGACAGAGACAGAGACAGAGACAGAGACAGAGACAGAGACAGAGATGGAGACAGAGACAGAGGCAGACAGAGGCAGAGACAGAGGCAGATGCAGAGGCTGTGGCAGAGTCAGAGTCAGAGTCAGAGTCAGAGTCAGAGTCAGAGTCAGAGTCAGAGTCAGAGTCAGAGTCAGAGTCAGAGTCAGAGTCAGAGTCAGAGTCAGAGTCAGAGTCAGAGTCAGAGTCAGAGTCAGAGTCAGAGTCAGAGTCAGAGTCAGAGTCAGAGTCAGAGTCAGAGTCAGAGTCAGAGTCAGAGTCAGAGTCAGAGTCAGAGTCAGAGTCAGAGTCAGAGTCAGAGTCAGAGTCAGAGTCAGAGTCAGAGTCAGAGTCAGAGTCAGAGTCAGAGTCAGAGTCAGAGTCAGAGTCAGAGTCAGAGTCAGAGTCAGAGTCAGAGTCAGAGTCAGAGTCAGAGTCAGAGTCAGAGTCAGAGTCAGAGTCAGAGTCAGAGTCAGAGTCAGAGTCAGAGTCAGAGTCAGAGTCAGAGTCAGAGTCAGAGACAGAGACAGAGACAGAGACAGAGACAGAGACAGAGACAGAGACAGAGACAGAGACGGAGACAGAGAAAGAGACAGAGACGGAGACAGAGACAGAGACAGAGACAGAGACAGAGACAGAGACAGAGACAGAGACAGAGACAGAGACAGAGACAGAGACAGAGACAGAGACAGAGACAGAGACAGAGACAGAGACAGAGACAGAGACAGAGACAGAGACAGAGACAGAGACAGAGACAGAGACAGAGACAGAGACAGAGACAGAGACAGAGACAGAGACAGAGACAGAGACAGAGACAGAGACAGAGTCAGAGACAGAGACAGAGTCAGAGTCAGAGTCAGAGTCAGAGTCAGAGTCAGAGTCAGAGTCAGAGTCAGAGTCAGAGTCAGAGTCAGAGACAGAGAAAGAGACAGAGTCAGAGACAGAGACAGAGGCAGACAGAGGCAGAGACAGAGGCAGATGCAGAGTCAGAGTCAGAGTCAGAGTCAGAGTCAGAGTCAGAGTCAGAGTCAGAGTCAGAGTCAGAGTCAGAGTCAGAGTCAGAGTCAGAGTCAGAGTCAGAGTCAGAGACAGAGACAGAGACAGAGACAGAGACAGAGACAGAGTCAGAGACAGAGACAGAGACAGAGACAGAGTCAGAGTCAGAGTCAGAGTCAGAGTCAGAGTCAGAGTCAGAGTCAGAGTCAGAGTCAGAGTCAGAGTCAGAGTCAGAGTCAGAGACAGAGACAGAGACAGAGACAGAGACAGAGACAGAGACAGAGATGGAGACAGAGAAAGAGACAGAGACAGAGACAGAGACAGAGACAGAGACAGAGACAGAGACAGAGACAGAGACAGAGACAGAGATGGAGACAGAGAAAGAGACAGAGTCAGAGACAGAGACAGAGGCAGACAGAGGCAGAGACAGAGGCAGATGCAGAGGCTGTGGCAGAGTCAGAGTCAGAGACAGAGTCAGAGTCAGAGTCAGAGGCAGAGACAGAGACAGAGACAGAGACAGAGACAGAGACAGAGACAGAGACAGAGACAGAGACAGAGACAGAGACAGAGACAGAGACAGAGACAGAGACAGAGACAGAGACAGAGACAGAGACAGAGACAGAGACAGAGACAGAGACAGAGACAGAGACAGAGACAGAGACAGAGACAGAGACAGAGACAGAGACAGAGACAGAGACAGAGACAGAGACAGAGACAGAGACAGAGACAGAGACAGAGACAGAGACAGAGACAGAGACAGAGACAGAGACAGAGACAGAGACAGAGACAGAGACAGAGACAGAGACAGAGACAGAGACAGAGACAGAGACAGAGACAGAGACAGAGACAGAGACAGAGACAGAGACAGAGACAGAGACAGAGACAGAGACAGAGACAGAGACAGAGACAGAGACAGAGACAGAGACAGAGATGGAGACAGAGACAGAGGCAGACAGAGGCAGAGACAGAGGCAGATGCAGAGGCTGTGGCAGAGTCAGAGTCAGAGTCAGAGTCAGAGTCAGAGTCAGAGTCAGAGTCAGAGTCAGAGTCAGAGTCAGAGTCAGAGTCAGAGTCAGAGTCAGAGTCAGAGTCAGAGTCAGAGTCAGAGTCAGAGTCAGAGTCAGAGTCAGAGTCAGAGTCAGAGTCAGAGTCAGAGTCAGAGTCAGAGTCAGAGTCAGAGTCAGAGTCAGAGTCAGAGTCAGAGTCAGAGTCAGAGTCAGAGTCAGAGTCAGAGTCAGAGTCAGAGTCAGAGTCAGAGTCAGAGTCAGAGTCAGAGTCAGAGTCAGAGTCAGAGTCAGAGTCAGAGTCAGAGTCAGAGTCAGAGTCAGAGTCAGAGTCAGAGTCAGAGTCAGAGTCAGAGTCAGAGTCAGAGTCAGAGTCAGAGTCAGAGTCAGAGTCAGAGTCAGAGTCAGAGTCAGAGTCAGAGTCAGAGTCAGAGTCAGAGTCAGAGTCAGAGTCAGAGTCAGAGTCAGAGTCAGAGTCAGAGTCAGAGTCAGAGTCAGAGTCAGAGTCAGAGTCAGAGACAGAGACAGAGACAGAGACAGAGACAGAGACAGAGACGGAGACGGAGACGGAGACGGAGACGGAGAAAGAGACAGAGACAGAGACAGAGACAGAGACAGAGACAGAGACAGAGACAGAGACAGAGACAGAGACAGAGACAGAGACAGAGACAGAGACAGAGACAGAGACAGAGACAGAGACAGAGACAGAGACAGAGACAGAGACAGAGACAGAGACAGAGACAGAGACAGAGACAGAGACAGAGACAGAGACAGAGACAGAGACAGAGACAGAGACAGAGACAGAGACAGAGACAGAGTCAGAGACAGAGACAGAGACAGAGACAGAGTCAGAGTCAGAGTCAGAGTCAGAGTCAGAGTCAGAGTCAGAGTCAGAGTCAGAGTCAGAGTCAGAGTCAGAGTCAGAGACAGAGAAAGAGACAGAGTCAGAGACAGAGACAGAGGCAGACAGAGGCAGAGACAGAGGCAGATGCAGAGTCAGAGTCAGAGTCAGAGTCAGAGTCAGAGTCAGAGTCAGAGTCAGAGTCAGAGTCAGAGTCAGAGTCAGAGTCAGAGTCAGAGTCAGAGTCAGAGACAGAGACAGAGACAGAGACAGAGACAGAGACAGAGACAGAGACAGAGTCAGAGTCAGAGACAGAGACAGAGACAGAGACAGAGTCAGAGTCAGAGTCAGAGTCAGAGTCAGAGTCAGAGTCAGAGTCAGAGTCAGAGTCAGAGTCAGAGTCAGAGTCAGAGTCAGAGACAGAGACAGAGACAGAGACAGAGACAGAGACAGAGACAGAGATGGAGACAGAGAAAGAGACAGAGACAGAGACAGAGACAGAGACAGAGACAGAGACAGAGACAGAGACAGAGACAGAGACAGAGACAGAGACAGAGACAGAGACAGAGACAGAGACAGAGACAGAGACAGAGGCAGACAGAGGCAGAGACAGAGGCAGATGCAGAGGCTGTGGCAGAGTCAGAGTCAGAGACAGAGTCAGAGTCAGAGTCAGAGGCAGAGACAGAGACAGAGACAGCAACAGAGACAGAGATAGACAGAGACAGAGGCAGATGCAGAGGCTGAGGCACAGTCAGAGTCAGAGTCAGAGTCAGAGTCAGAGTCAGAGTCAGAGTCAGAGTCAGAGTCAGAGTCAGAGTCAGAGTCAGAGTCAGAGTCAGAGTCAGAGTCAGAGTCAGAGTCAGAGTCAGAGTCAGAGTCAGAGTCAGAGACAGAGACAGAGACAGCGGCATGTGCAGAGGCTGATTCAGAGTCAGAGTCAGAGTCAGAGTCAGAGTCAGAGTCAGAGTCAGAGTCAGAGTCAGAGTCAGAGTCAGAGTCAGAGTCAGAGTCAGAGTCAGAGTCAGAGTCAGAGTCAGAGTCAGAGTCAGAGTCAGAGTCAGAGTCAGAGTCAGAGTCAGAGTCAGAGTCAGAGTCAGAGTCAGAGTCAGAGTCAGAGTCAGAGTCAGAGTCAGAGTCAGAGTCAGAGTCAGAGTCAGAGTCAGAGTCAGAGTCAGAGTCAGAGTCAGAGTCAGAGTCAGAGTCAGAGTCAGAGTCAGAGTCAGAGTCAGAGTCAGAGTCAGAGTCAGAGTCAGAGTCAGAGTCAGAGTCAGAGTCAGAGTCAGAGTCAGAGTCAGAGTCAGAGTCAGAGTCAGAGTCAGAGTCAGAGTCAGAGTCAGAGTCAGAGTCAGAGTCAGAGTCAGAGACAGAGACAGAGACAGAGACAGAGACAGAGACAGAGACAGAGACAGAGACGGAGACGGAGACAGAGAAAGAGACAGAGACAGAGACAGAGACAGAGACAGAGACAGAGACAGAGACAGAGACAGAGACAGAGACAGAGACAGAGACAGAGACAGAGACAGAGACAGAGACAGAGACAGAGACAGAGACAGAGACAGAGACAGAGACAGAGACAGAGACAGAGACAGAGACAGAGACAGAGACAGAGACAGAGACAGAGACAGAGACAGAGACAGAGACAGAGACAGAGACAGAGACAGAGACAGAGACAGAGACAGAGACAGAGACAGAGTCAGAGACAGAGACAGAGACAGAGACAGAGTCAGAGTCAGAGTCAGAGTCAGAGTCAGAGTCAGAGTCAGAGTCAGAGTCAGAGTCAGAGTCAGAGTCAGAGTCAGAGACAGAGAAAGAGACAGAGTCAGAGACAGAGACAGAGGCAGACAGAGGCAGAGACAGAGGCAGATGCAGAGTCAGAGTCAGAGTCAGAGTCAGAGTCAGAGTCAGAGTCAGAGTCAGAGTCAGAGTCAGAGTCAGAGTCAGAGTCAGAGTCAGAGTCAGAGTCAGAGACAGAGACAGAGACAGAGACAGAGACAGAGACAGAGACAGAGACAGAGTCAGAGACAGAGACAGAGACAGAGACAGAGTCAGAGTCAGAGTCAGAGTCAGAGTCAGAGTCAGAGTCAGAGTCAGAGTCAGAGTCAGAGTCAGAGTCAGAGTCAGAGTCAGAGACAGAGACAGAGACAGAGACAGAGACAGAGACAGAGACAGAGATGGAGACAGAGAAAGAGACAGAGACAGAGACAGAGACAGAGACAGAGACAGAGACAGAGACAGAGACAGAGACAGAGACAGAGACAGAGACAGAGACAGAGACAGAGACAGAGACAGAGACAGAGACAGAGACAGAGGCAGACAGAGGCAGAGACAGAGGCAGATGCAGAGGCTGTGGCAGAGTCAGAGTCAGAGACAGAGTCAGAGTCAGAGTCAGAGGCAGAGACAGAGACAGAGACAGCAACAGAGACAGAGATAGACAGAGACAGAGGCAGATGCAGAGGCTGAGGCACAGTCAGAGTCAGAGTCAGAGTCAGAGTCAGAGTCAGAGTCAGAGTCAGAGTCAGAGTCAGAGTCAGAGTCAGAGTCAGAGTCAGAGTCAGAGTCAGAGTCAGAGTCAGAGTCAGAGTCAGAGTCAGAGACAGAGACAGAGACAGAGACAGAGACAGAGACAGAGATGGAGACAGAGAAAGAGACAGAGTCAGAGACAGAGACAGAGGCAGACAGAGGCAGAGACAGAGGCAGATGCAGAGGCTGTGGCAGAGTCAGAGTCAGAGACAGAGACAGAGACGGAGGCAGACAGAGGCAGAGACAGAGGCAGATGCAGAGGCTGTGGCAGAGTCAGAGTCAGAGACAGAGACAGAGGCAGAGACAGAGGCAGATGCAGAGGCTGTGGCAGAGTCAGAGTCAGAGACAGAGTCAGAGTCAGAGTCAGAGTCAGAGTCAGAGTCAGAGTCAGAGTCAGAGTCAGAGACAGAGTCAGAGTCAGAGTCAGAGTCAGAGTCAGAGTCAGAGTCAGAGTCAGAGTCAGAGTCAGAGTCAGAGTCAGAGTCAGAGTCAGAGTCAGAGTCAGAGTCAGAGTCAGAGTCAGAGTCAGAGTCAGAGTCAGAGACAGAGACAGAGACAGAGACAGAAACAGAGACAGAGACAGAGACAGAGACAGAGACAGAGATGGAGACAGAGAAAGAGACAGAGACAGAGGCAGACAGAGGCAGAGACAGAGGCAGATGCAGAGGCTGTGGCAGAGTCAGAGTCAGAGACAGAGTCAGAGTCAGAGTCAGAGGCAGAGACAGAGACAGAGACAGCAACAGAGACAGAGATAGACCGAGACAGAGGCAGATGCAGAGGCTGAGGCACAGTCAGAGTCAGAGTCAGAGTCAGAGTCAGAGTCAGAGTCAGAGTCAGAGTCAGAGTCAGAGTCAGAGTCAGAGTCAGAGTCAGAGTCAGAGTCAGAGTCAGAGTCAGAGTCAGAGACAGAGACAGAGACAGCGGCATGTGCAGAGGCTGATTCAGAGTCAGAGTCAGAGTCAGAGTCAGAGTCAGAGTCAGAGTCAGAGTCAGAGTCAGAGTCAGAGTCAGAGTCAGAGTCAGAGTCAGAGTCAGAGTCAGAGTCAGAGTCAGAGTCAGAGTCAGAGTCAGAGTCAGAGTCAGAGTCAGAGTCAGAGTCAGAGTCAGAGTCAGAGTCAGAGTCAGAGTCAGAGTCAGAGTCAGAGTCAGAGTCTGAGACAGAGACAGAGACAGAGACAGAGACAGAGACAGAGACAGAGACAGAGATGGAGACAGAGAAAGAGGCAGAGACAGAGACAGAGACAGAGGCAGACAGAGGCAGAGACAGAGGCAGATGCAGAGGCTGTGGCAGAGTCAGAGTCAGAGTCAGAGTCAGAGTCAGAGTCAGAGTCAGAGTCAGAGTCAGAGTCAGAGTCAGAGTCAGAGTCAGAGTCAGAGTCAGAGTCAGAGTCAGAGTCAGAGTCAGAGTCAGAGTCAGAGTCAGAGTCAGAGTCAGAGTCAGAGTCAGAGTCAGAGACAGAGACAGAGACAGAGACAGAGACAGAGACAGAGACAGAGACAGAGACAGAGACAGAGTCAGAGACAGAGACAGAGACAGAGACAGAGTCAGAGTCAGAGTCAGAGTCAGAGTCAGAGTCAGAGTCAGAGTCAGAGTCAGAGTCAGAGTCAGAGTCAGAGTCAGAGACAGAGAAAGAGACAGAGTCAGAGACAGAGACAGAGGCAGACAGAGGCAGAGACAGAGGCAGATGCAGAGTCAGAGTCAGAGTCAGAGTCAGAGTCAGAGTCAGAGTCAGAGTCAGAGTCAGAGTCAGAGTCAGAGTCAGAGTCAGAGTCAGAGTCAGAGACAGAGACAGAGACAGAGACAGAGACAGAGACAGAGACAGAGACAGAGTCAGAGACAGAGACAGAGACAGAGACAGAGTCAGAGTCAGAGTCAGAGTCAGAGTCAGAGTCAGAGTCAGAGTCAGAGTCAGAGTCAGAGTCAGAGTCAGAGTCAGAGTCAGAGACAGAGACAGAGACAGAGACAGAGACAGAGACAGAGACAGAGATGGAGACAGAGAAAGAGACAGAGACAGAGACAGAGACAGAGACAGAGACAGAGACAGAGACAGAGACAGAGACAGAGACAGAGACAGAGACAGAGACAGAGACAGAGACAGAGACAGAGACAGAGACAGAGACAGAGACAGAGACAGAGGCAGACAGAGGCAGAGACAGAGGCAGATGCAGAGGCTGTGGCAGAGTCAGAGTCAGAGACAGAGTCAGAGTCAGAGTCAGAGGCAGAGACAGAGACAGAGACAGCAACAGAGACAGAGATAGACAGAGACAGAGGCAGATGCAGAGGCTGAGGCACAGTCAGAGTCAGAGTCAGAGTCAGAGTCAGAGTCAGAGTCAGAGTCAGAGTCAGAGTCAGAGTCAGAGTCAGAGTCAGAGTCAGAGTCAGAGTCAGAGTCAGAGTCAGAGTCAGAGACAGAGACAGAGACAGCGGCATGTGCAGAGGCTGATTCAGAGTCAGAGTCAGAGTCAGAGTCAGAGTCAGAGTCAGAGTCAGAGTCAGAGTCAGAGTCAGAGTCAGAGTCAGAGTCAGAGTCAGAGTCAGAGTCAGAGTCAGAGTCAGAGTCAGAGTCAGAGTCAGAGTCAGAGTCAGAGTCAGAGTCAGAGTCAGAGTCAGAGTCAGAGTCAGAGTCAGAGTCAGAGTCAGAGTCAGAGTCAGAGTCTGAGACAGAGACAGAGACAGAGACAGAGACAGAGACAGAGACAGAGACAGAGATGGAGACAGAGAAAGAGGCAGAGACAGAGACAGAGACAGAGGCAGACAGAGGCAGAGACAGAGGCAGATGCAGAGGCTGTGGCAGAGTCAGAGTCAGAGTCAGAGTCAGAGTCAGAGTCAGAGTCAGAGTCAGAGTCAGAGTCAGAGTCAGAGTCAGAGTCAGAGTCAGAGTCAGAGTCAGAGTCAGAGTCAGAGTCAGAGTCAGAGTCAGAGTCAGAGTCAGAGTCAGAGTCAGAGTCAGAGTCAGAGACAGAGACAGAGACAGAGACAGAGACAGAGACAGAGACAGAGACAGAGACAGAGACAGAGTCAGAGACAGAGACAGAGACAGAGACAGAGTCAGAGTCAGAGTCAGAGTCAGAGTCAGAGTCAGAGTCAGAGTCAGAGTCAGAGTCAGAGTCAGAGTCAGAGTCAGAGACAGAGAAAGAGACAGAGTCAGAGACAGAGACAGAGGCAGACAGAGGCAGAGACAGAGGCAGATGCAGAGTCAGAGTCAGAGTCAGAGTCAGAGTCAGAGTCAGAGTCAGAGTCAGAGTCAGAGTCAGAGTCAGAGTCAGAGTCAGAGTCAGAGTCAGAGACAGAGACAGAGACAGAGACAGAGACAGAGACAGAGACAGAGACAGAGTCAGAGACAGAGACAGAGACAGAGTCAGAGTCAGAGTCAGAGTCAGAGTCAGAGTCAGAGTCAGAGTCAGAGTCAGAGTCAGAGTCAGAGTCTGAGACAGAGACAGAGACAGAGACAGAGACAGAGACAGAGACAGAGACAGAGACAGAGACAGAGACAGAGACAGAGACAGAGACAGAGACAGAGACAGAGACAGAGATGGAGACAGAGAAAGAGACAGAGTCAGAGACAGAGACAGAGGCAGACAGAGGCAGAGACAGAGGCAGATGCAGAGTCAGAGTCAGAGTCAGAGTCAGAGTCAGAGTCAGAGTCAGAGTCAGAGTCAGAGTCAGAGTCAGAGTCAGAGTCAGAGTCAGAGTCAGAGTCAGAGTCAGAGTCAGAGTCAGAGACAGAGACAGAGACAGAGACAGAGACAGAGACAGAGACAGAGTCAGAGACAGAGACAGAGACAGAGACAGAGTCAGAGTCAGAGTCAGAGTCAGAGTCAGAGTCAGAGTCAGAGTCAGAGACAGAGACAGAGACAGAGACAGAGACAGAGACAGAGACAGAGACAGAGACAGAGACAGAGACAGAGACAGAGACAGAGACAGAGACAGAGACAGAGACAGAGACAGAGACAGAGACAGAGACAGAGACAGAGACAGAGACAGAGACAGAGACAGAGACAGAGACAGAGACAGAGACAGAGACAGAGACAGAGACAGAGACAGAGACAGAAACAGAGACAGAGTCAGAGACAGAGACAGAGGCAGACAGAGGCAGAGACAGAGGCAGATGCAGAGGCTGTGGCAGAGTCAGAGTCAGAGACAGAGACAGAGACGGAGGCAGACAGAGGCAGAGACAGAGGCAGATGCAGAGGCTGTGGCAGAGTCAGAGTCAGAGACAGAGACAGAGGCAGAGACAGAGGCAGATGCAGAGGCTGTGGCAGAGTCAGAGTCAGAGACAGAGTCAGAGTCAGAGTCAGAGTCAGAGTCAGAGTCAGAGTCAGAGTCAGAGTCAGAGTCAGAGTCAGAGTCAGAGTCAGAGTCAGAGTCAGAGTCAGAGTCAGAGTCAGAGTCAGAGTCAGAGTCAGAGTCAGAGTCAGAGTCAGAGTCAGAGTCAGAGTCAGAGTCAGAGTCAGAGTCAGAGTCAGAGTCAGAGACAGAGACAGAGACAGAGACAGAGACAGAGACAGAGACAGAGACAGAGACAGAGACAGAGACAGAGACAGAGACAGAGACAGAGACAGAGACAGAGACAGAGACAGAGACAGAGACAGAGACAGAGACAGAGACAGAGACAGAGACAGAGACAGAGACAGAGACAGAGACAGAGACAGAGACAGAGACAGAGACAGAGACAGAGACAGAGACAGAGACAGAGACAGAGACAGAGACAGAGACAGAGACAGAGACAGAGACAGAGACAGAGACAGAGACAGAGACAGAGACAGAGACAGAGACAGAGACAGAGACAGAGACAGAGACAGAGACAGAGACAGAGACAGAGACAGAGACAGAGACAGAGACAGAGACAGAGACAGAGACAGAGACAGAGGCACAGTCAGAGTCTGAGACAGAGACAGAGACAGAGACAGAGACAGAGACAGAGACAGAGACAGAGACAGAGATGGAGACAGAGAAAGAGGCAGAGACAGAGACAGAGACAGAGGCAGACAGAGGCAGAGACAGAGGCAGATGCAGAGGCTGTGGCAGAGTCAGAGTCAGAGACAGAGACAGAGACAGAGACAGAGGCAGACAGAGGCAGGGACAGAGGCAGAGACAGAGGCAGATGCAGAGGCTGTGTCAGAGTCAGAGTCAGAGTCAGAGTCAGAGTCAGAGTCAGAGTCAGAGTCAGAGTCAGAGTCAGAGTCAGAGTCAGAGTCAGAGTCAGAGTCAGAGTCAGAGTCAGAGTCAGAGTCAGAGTCAGAGTCAGAGTCAGAGTCAGAGACAGAGTCAGAGTCAGAGTCAGAGTCAGAGTCAGAGTCAGAGTCAGAGTCAGAGTCAGAGTCAGAGTCAGAGTCAGAGTCAGAGTCAGAGTCAGAGTCAGAGTCAGAGTCAGAGTCAGAGTCAGAGTCAGAGTCAGAGTCAGAGTCAGAGTCAGAGTCAGAGACAGAGACAGAGACAGAGACAGAGACAGAGACAGAGATGGAGACAGAGAAAGAGACAGAGTCAGAGACAGAGACAGAGGCAGACAGAGGCAGAGACAGAGGCAGATGCAGAGTCAGAGTCAGAGTCAGAGTCAGAGTCAGAGTCAGAGTCAGAGTCAGAGTCAGAGTCAGAGTCAGAGTCAGAGTCAGAGTCAGAGTCAGAGTCAGAGTCAGAGTCAGAGTCAGAGTCAGAGTCAGAGTCAGAGTCAGAGTCAGAGTCAGAGTCAGAGTCGGAGTCAGAGTCGGAGTCGGAGTCGGAGTCGGAGTCGGAGTCGGAGTCGGAGTCGGAGTCGGAGTCGGAGTCGGAGTCGGAGTCGGAGTCGGAGTCAGAGTCGGAGTCAGAGTCAGAGTCGGAGTCAGAGTCAGAGTCAGAGTCAGAGTCAGAGTCAGAGTCAGAGTCAGAGTCAGAGTCAGAGTCAGAGTCAGAGTCAGAGTCAGAGTCAGAGTCAGAGTCAGAGTCAGAGTCAGAGTCAGAGTCAGAGTCAGAGTCAGAGTCAGAGTCAGAGTCAGAGTCAGAGTCAGAGTCAGAGTCAGAGTCAGAGTCAGAGTCAGAGTCAGAGTCAGAGTCAGAGTCAGAGTCAGAGTCAGAGTCAGAGTCAGAGTCAGAGTCAGAGTCAGAGTCAGAGTCAGAGTCAGAGTCAGAGTCAGAGTCAGAGTCAGAGTCAGAGTCAGAGTCAGAGTCAGAGTCAGAGTCAGAGTCAGAGTCAGAGTCAGAGTCAGAGTCAGAGTCAGAGTCAGAGTCAGAGTCAGAGTCAGAGTCAGAGTCAGAGTCAGAGTCAGAGTCAGAGTCAGAGTCAGAGTCAGAGTCAGAGTCAGAGTCAGAGTCAGAGTCAGAGTCAGAGTCAGAGTCAGAGTCAGAGTCAGAGTCAGAGTCAGAGTCAGAGTCAGAGTCAGAGTCAGAGTCAGAGTCAGAGTCAGAGTCAGAGTCAGAGTCAGAGTCAGAGTCAGAGTCAGAGTCAGAGTCAGAGTCAGAGTCAGAGTCAGAGTCAGAGTCAGAGTCAGAGTCAGAGTCAGAGTCAGAGTCAGAGTCAGAGTCAGAGTCAGAGTCAGAGTCAGAGTCAGAGTCAGAGTCAGAGTCAGAGTCAGAGTCAGAGTCAGAGTCAGAGTCAGAGTCAGAGTCAGAGTCAGAGTCAGAGTCAGAGTCAGAGTCAGAGTCAGAGTCAGAGTCAGAGTCAGAGTCAGAGTCAGAGTCAGAGTCAGAGTCAGAGTCAGAGTCAGAGTCAGAGTCAGAGTCAGAGTCAGAGTCAGAGTCAGAGTCAGAGTCAGAGTCAGAGTCAGAGTCAGAGTCAGAGTCAGAGTCAGAGTCAGAGTCAGAGTCAGAGTCAGAGTCAGAGTCAGAGTCAGAGTCAGAGTCAGAGTCAGAGTCAGAGTCAGAGTCAGAGTCAGAGTCAGAGTCAGAGTCAGAGTCAGAGTCAGAGTCAGAGTCAGAGTCAGAGTCAGAGTCAGAGTCAGAGTCAGAGTCAGAGGCAGAGTCAGAGTCAGAGGCAGAGACAGAGACAGAGACAGCAACAGAGACAGAGATAGACAGAGACAGAGGCAGATGCAGAGGCTGAGGCACAGTCAGAGTCAGAGTCAGAGTCAGAGTCAGAGTCAGAGTCAGAGTCAGAGTCAGAGTCAGAGTCAGAGTCAGAGTCAGAGTCAGAGTCAGAGTCAGAGTCAGAGTCAGAGTCAGAGTCAGAGTCAGAGACAGAGACAGAGACAGAGACAGAGACAGAGACAGAGATGGAGACAGAGAAAGAGACAGAGTCAGAGACAGAGACAGAGGCAGACAGAGGCAGAGACAGAGGCAGATGCAGAGTCAGAGTCAGAGTCAGAGTCAGAGTCAGAGTCAGAGTCAGAGTCAGAGTCAGAGTCAGAGTCAGAGTCAGAGTCAGAGTCAGAGTCAGAGTCAGAGTCAGAGTCAGAGTCAGAGTCAGAGTCAGAGTCAGAGTCAGAGTCAGAGTCAGAGTCAGAGTCAGAGTCAGAGTCAGAGTCAGAGACAGAGACAGAGACAGAGACAGAGGCACAGTCAGAGTCTGAGACAGAGACAGAGACAGAGACAGAGACAGAGACAGAGACAGAGACAGAGACAGAGACAGAGATGGAGACAGAGAAAGAGGCAGAGACAGAGACAGAGACAGAGGCAGACAGAGGCAGAGACAGAGGCAGATGCAGAGGCTGTGGCAGAGTCAGAGTCAGAGACAGAGACAGAGACAGAGACAGAGGCAGACAGAGGCAGAGACAGAGGCAGATGCAGAGGCTGTGTCAGAGTCAGAGTCAGAGTCAGAGTCAGAGTCAGAGTCAGAGTCAGAGTCAGAGTCAGAGTCAGAGTCAGAGTCAGAGTCAGAGTCAGAGTCAGAGTCAGAGTCAGAGTCAGAGTCAGAGTCAGAGTCAGAGTCAGAGTCAGAGTCAGAGTCAGAGTCAGAGTCAGAGTCAGAGTCAGAGTCAGAGTCAGAGTCAGAGTCAGAGTCAGAGTCAGAGTCAGAGTCAGAGTCAGAGTCAGAGTCAGAGTCAGAGTCAGAGTCAGAGTCAGAGTCAGAGTCAGAGTCAGAGTCAGAGTCAGAGTCAGAGTCAGAGTCAGAGTCAGAGTCAGAGTCAGAGACAGAGACAGAGACAGAGTCAGAGTCAGAGTCAGAGTCAGAGTCAGAGTCAGAGTCAGAGTCAGAGTCAGAGTCAGAGTCAGAGTCAGAGTCAGAGTCAGAGTCAGAGTCAGAGTCAGAGTCAGAGTCAGAGTCAGAGTCAGAGGCAGATGCAGAGGCTGAGGCACAGTCAGAGTCTGAGACAGAGACAGAGACAGAGACAGAGACAGAGACAGAGACAGAGACAGAGACAGAGATGGAGACAGAGAAAGAGGCAGAGACAGAGACAGAGACAGAGGCAGACAGAGGCAGAGACAGAGGCAGATGCAGAGGCTGTGGCAGAGTCAGAGTCAGAGACAGAGACAGAGACAGAGACAGAGACAGAGACAGAGTCAGAGACAGAGACAGAGACAGAGACAGAGACAGAGTCAGAGTCAGAGTCAGAGTCAGAGTCAGAGTCAGAGTCAGAGTCAGAGTCAGAGTCAGAGTCAGAGTCAGAGTCAGAGTCAGAGACAGAGACAGAGACAGAGACAGAGACAGAGACAGAGACAGAGACAGAGACAGAGACAGAGATGGAGACAGAGACAGAGACAGAGACAGAGATGGAGACAGAGAAAGAGACAGAGTCAGAGACAGAGACAGAGGCAGACAGAGGCAGAGACAGAGGCAGATGCAGAGGCTGTGGCAGAGTCAGAGTCAGAGACAGAGTCAGAGTCAGAGTCAGAGGCAGAGACAGAGACAGAGACAGCAACAGAGACAGAGATAGACAGAGACAGAGGCAGATGCAGAGGCTGAGGCACAGTCAGAGTCAGAGTCAGAGTCAGAGTCAGAGTCAGAGTCAGAGTCAGAGTCAGAGTCAGAGTCAGAGTCAGAGTCAGAGTCAGAGTCAGAGTCAGAGTCAGAGTCAGAGTCAGAGTCAGAGTCAGAGTCAGCGACAGAGACAGAGACAGAGACAGAGACAGAGACAGAGACAGAGACAGAGACAGAGACAGAGACAGAGACAGAGACAGAGACAGAGACAGAGACAGAGACAGAGACAGAGACAGAGACAGAGACAGAGACAGAGACAGAGACAGAGACAGAGACAGAGACAGAGACAGAGACAGAGACAGAGACAGAGACAGAGACAGAGACAGAGACAGAGACAGAGACAGAGACAGAGACAGAGACAGAGACAGAGACAGAGACAGAGACAGAGACAGAGACAGAGACAGAGACAGAGACAGAGACAGAGACAGAGACAGAGACAGAGACAGAGACAGAGACAGAGACAGAGACAGAGACAGAGACAGAGGCACAGTCAGAGTCTGAGACAGAGACAGAGACAGAGACAGAGACAGAGACAGAGACAGAGACAGAGATGGAGACAGAGAAAGAGGCAGAGACAGAGACAGAGACAGAGGCAGACAGAGGCAGAGACAGAGGCAGATGCAGAGGCTGTGGCAGAGTCAGAGTCAGAGACAGAGACAGAGACAGAGACAGAGGCAGACAGAGGCAGAGACAGAGGCAGATGCAGAGGCTGTGTCAGAGTCAGAGTCAGAGTCAGAGTCAGAGTCAGAGTCAGAGACAGAGACAGAGACAGAGACAGAGACAGAGACAGAGACAGAGACAGAGACAGAGACAGAGACAGAGACAGAGACAGAGACAGAGACAGAGACAGAGACAGAGACAGAGACAGAGACAGAGACAGAGACAGAGACAGAGACAGAGACAGAGACAGAGACAGAGACAGAGACAGAGACAGAGACAGAGACAGAGACAGAGACAGAGACAGAGACAGAGACAGAGACAGAGACAGAGACAGAGACAGAGACAGAGACAGAGACAGAGACAGAGACAGAGACAGAGACAGAGACAGAGACAGAGACAGAGACAGAGACAGAGACAGAGACAGAGACAGAGACAGAGACAGAGACAGAGGCACAGTCAGAGTCTGAGACAGAGACAGAGACAGAGACAGAGACAGAGACAGAGACAGAGACAGAGACAGAGACAGAGACAGAGACAGAGATGGAGACAGAGAAAGAGGCAGAGACAGAGACAGAGACAGAGGCAGACAGAGGCAGAGACAGAGGCAGATGCAGAGGCTGTGGCAGAGTCAGAGTCAGAGACAGAGACAGAGACAGAGACAGAGGCAGACAGAGGCAGAGACAGAGGCAGATGCAGAGGCTGTGTCAGAGTCAGAGTCAGAGTCAGAGTCAGAGTCAGAGTCAGAGTCAGAGTCAGAGTCAGAGTCAGAGTCAGAGTCAGAGTCAGAGTCAGAGACAGAGACAGAGACAGAGACAGAGACAGAGACAGAGACAGAGACAGAGACAGAGACAGAGACAGAGACAGAGGCACAGTCAGAGTCTGAGACAGAGACAGAGACAGAGACAGAGACAGAGACAGAGACAGAGACAGAGACAGAGATGGAGACAGAGAAAGAGGCAGAGACAGAGACAGAGACAGAGGCAGACAGAGGCAGAGACAGAGGCAGATGCAGAGGCTGTGGCAGAGTCAGAGTCAGAGACAGAGACAGAGACAGAGACAGAGGCAGACAGAGGCAGGGACAGAGGCAGAGACAGAGGCAGATGCAGAGGCTGTGTCAGAGTCAGAGTCAGAGTCAGAGTCAGAGTCAGAGTCAGAGTCAGAGTCAGAGTCAGAGTCAGAGTCAGAGTCAGAGTCAGAGTCAGAGTCAGAGTCAGAGTCAGAGTCAGAGTCAGAGTCAGAGTCAGAGTCAGAGTCAGAGACAGAGTCAGAGTCAGAGTCAGAGTCAGAGTCAGAGTCAGAGTCAGAGTCAGAGTCAGAGTCAGAGTCAGAGTCAGAGTCAGAGTCAGAGTCAGAGTCAGAGTCAGAGTCAGAGTCAGAGTCAGAGTCAGAGTCAGAGTCAGAGTCAGAGTCAGAGTCAGAGTCAGAGACAGAGTCAGAGTCAGAGACAGAGACAGAGACAGAGACAGAGACAGAGACAGAGATGGAGACAGAGAAAGAGACAGAGTCAGAGACAGAGACAGAGGCAGACAGAGGCAGAGACAGAGGCAGATGCAGAGTCAGAGTCAGAGTCAGAGTCAGAGTCAGAGTCAGAGTCAGAGTCAGAGTCAGAGTCAGAGTCAGAGTCAGAGTCAGAGTCAGAGTCAGAGTCAGAGTCAGAGTCAGAGTCAGAGTCAGAGTCGGAGTCAGAGTCGGAGTCGGAGTCGGAGTCGGAGTCGGAGTCGGAGTCGGAGTCGGAGTCGGAGTCGGAGTCGGAGTCGGAGTCGGAGTCGGAGTCAGAGTCGGAGTCAGAGTCAGAGTCGGAGTCAGAGTCAGAGTCGGAGTCAGAGTCAGAGTCAGAGTCAGAGTCAGAGTCAGAGTCAGAGTCAGAGTCAGAGTCAGAGTCAGAGTCAGAGTCAGAGTCAGAGTCAGAGTCAGAGTCAGAGTCAGAGTCAGAGTCAGAGTCAGAGTCAGAGTCAGAGTCAGAGTCAGAGTCAGAGTCAGAGTCAGAGTCAGAGTCAGAGTCAGAGTCAGAGTCAGAGTCAGAGTCAGAGTCAGAGTCAGAGTCAGAGTCAGAGTCAGAGTCAGAGTCAGAGTCAGAGTCAGAGTCAGAGTCAGAGTCAGAGTCAGAGTCAGAGTCAGAGTCAGAGTCAGAGTCAGAGTCAGAGTCAGAGTCAGAGTCAGAGTCAGAGTCAGAGTCAGAGTCAGAGTCAGAGTCAGAGTCAGAGTCAGAGTCAGAGTCAGAGTCAGAGTCAGAGTCAGAGTCAGAGTCAGAGTCAGAGTCAGAGTCAGAGTCAGAGTCAGAGTCAGAGTCAGAGTCAGAGTCAGAGTCAGAGTCAGAGTCAGAGTCAGAGTCAGAGTCAGAGTCAGAGTCAGAGTCAGAGTCAGAGTCAGAGTCAGAGTCAGAGTCAGAGTCAGAGTCAGAGTCAGAGTCAGAGTCAGAGTCAGAGTCAGAGTCAGAGTCAGAGTCAGAGTCAGAGTCAGAGTCAGAGTCAGAGTCAGAGTCAGAGTCAGAGTCAGAGTCAGAGTCAGAGTCAGAGTCAGAGTCAGAGTCAGAGTCAGAGTCAGAGTCAGAGTCAGAGTCAGAGTCAGAGTCAGAGTCAGAGTCAGAGTCAGAGTCAGAGTCAGAGTCAGAGTCAGAGTCAGAGTCAGAGTCAGAGTCAGAGTCAGAGTCAGAGTCAGAGTCAGAGTCAGAGTCAGAGTCAGAGTCAGAGTCAGAGTCAGAGTCAGAGTCAGAGTCAGAGTCAGAGTCAGAGTCAGAGTCAGAGTCAGAGTCAGAGTCAGAGTCAGAGTCAGAGTCAGAGTCAGAGTCAGAGTCAGAGTCAGAGTCAGAGTCAGAGTCAGAGTCAGAGTCAGAGTCAGAGTCAGAGTCAGAGGCAGAGACAGAGACAGAGACAGCAACAGAGACAGAGATAGACAGAGACAGAGGCAGATGCAGAGGCTGAGGCACAGTCAGAGTCAGAGTCAGAGTCAGAGTCAGAGTCAGAGTCAGAGTCAGAGTCAGAGTCAGAGTCAGAGTCAGAGTCAGAGTCAGAGTCAGAGTCAGAGTCAGAGTCAGAGTCAGAGTCAGAGTCAGAGACAGAGACAGAGACAGAGACAGAGACAGAGACAGAGATGGAGACAGAGAAAGAGACAGAGTCAGAGACAGAGACAGAGGCAGACAGAGGCAGAGACAGAGGCAGATGCAGAGTCAGAGTCAGAGTCAGAGTCAGAGTCAGAGTCAGAGTCAGAGTCAGAGTCAGAGTCAGAGTCAGAGTCAGAGTCAGAGTCAGAGTCAGAGTCAGAGTCAGAGTCAGAGTCAGAGTCAGAGTCAGAGTCAGAGTCAGAGTCAGAGTCAGAGTCAGAGTCAGAGTCAGAGTCAGAGTCAGAGTCAGAGACAGAGACAGAGACAGAGACAGAGGCACAGTCAGAGTCTGAGACAGAGACAGAGACAGAGACAGAGACAGAGACAGAGACAGAGACAGAGACAGAGACAGAGATGGAGACAGAGAAAGAGGCAGAGACAGAGACAGAGACAGAGGCAGACAGAGGCAGAGACAGAGGCAGATGCAGAGGCTGTGGCAGAGTCAGAGTCAGAGACAGAGACAGAGACAGAGACAGAGGCAGACAGAGGCAGAGGCAGATGCAGAGGCTGTGTCAGAGTCAGAGTCAGAGTCAGAGTCAGAGTCAGAGTCAGAGTCAGAGTCAGAGTCAGAGTCAGAGTCAGAGTCAGAGTCAGAGTCAGAGTCAGAGTCAGAGTCAGAGTCAGAGTCAGAGTCAGAGTCAGAGTCAGAGTCAGAGTCAGAGTCAGAGTCAGAGTCAGAGTCAGAGTCAGAGTCAGAGTCAGAGTCAGAGTCAGAGTCAGAGTCAGAGTCAGAGTCAGAGTCAGAGTCAGAGTCAGAGTCAGAGTCAGAGTCAGAGTCAGAGTCAGAGTCAGAGTCAGAGTCAGAGTCAGAGTCAGAGTCAGAGTCAGAGTCAGAGTCAGAGTCAGAGTCAGAGTCAGAGTCAGAGTCAGAGTCAGAGTCAGAGTCAGAGTCAGAGTCAGAGTCAGAGTCAGAGTCAGAGTCAGAGTCAGAGTCAGAGTCAGAGTCAGAGTCAGAGTCAGAGTCAGAGTCAGAGTCAGAGTCAGAGTCAGAGTCAGAGTCAGAGTCAGAGTCAGAGTCAGAGTCAGAGTCAGAGTCAGAGTCAGAGTCAGAGTCAGAGTCAGAGTCAGAGTCAGAGTCAGAGTCAGAGTCAGAGTCAGAGTCAGAGTCAGAGTCAGAGTCAGAGTCAGAGTCAGAGTCAGAGTCAGAGTCAGAGTCAGAGTCAGAGTCAGAGTCAGAGTCAGAGTCAGAGTCAGAGTCAGAGTCAGAGTCAGAGTCAGAGTCAGAGTCAGAGTCAGAGTCAGAGTCAGAGTCAGAGTCAGAGTCAGAGTCAGAGTCAGAGTCAGAGTCAGAGTCAGAGTCAGAGTCAGAGTCAGAGTCAGAGTCAGAGTCAGAGTCAGAGGCAGAGACAGAGACAGAGACAGCAACAGAGACAGAGATAGACAGAGACAGAGGCAGATGCAGAGGCTGAGGCACAGTCAGAGTCAGAGTCAGAGTCAGAGTCAGAGTCAGAGTCAGAGTCAGAGTCAGAGTCAGAGTCAGAGTCAGAGTCAGAGTCAGAGTCAGAGTCAGAGTCAGAGTCAGAGTCAGAGTCAGAGTCAGAGACAGAGACAGAGACAGAGACAGAGACAGAGACAGAGATGGAGACAGAGAAAGAGACAGAGTCAGAGACAGAGACAGAGGCAGACAGAGGCAGAGACAGAGGCAGATGCAGAGTCAGAGTCAGAGTCAGAGTCAGAGTCAGAGTCAGAGTCAGAGTCAGAGTCAGAGTCAGAGTCAGAGTCAGAGTCAGAGTCAGAGTCAGAGTCAGAGTCAGAGTCAGAGTCAGAGTCAGAGTCAGAGTCAGAGTCAGAGTCAGAGTCAGAGTCAGAGTCAGAGTCAGAGTCAGAGTCAGAGTCAGAGACAGAGACAGAGACAGAGACAGAGGCACAGTCAGAGTCTGAGACAGAGACAGAGACAGAGACAGAGACAGAGACAGAGACAGAGACAGAGACAGAGACAGAGATGGAGACAGAGAAAGAGGCAGAGACAGAGACAGAGACAGAGGCAGACAGAGGCAGAGACAGAGGCAGATGCAGAGGCTGTGGCAGAGTCAGAGTCAGAGACAGAGACAGAGACAGAGACAGAGGCAGACAGAGGCAGAGACAGAGGCAGATGCAGAGGCTGTGTCAGAGTCAGAGTCAGAGTCAGAGTCAGAGTCAGAGTCAGAGTCAGAGTCAGAGTCAGAGTCAGAGTCAGAGTCAGAGTCAGAGTCAGAGTCAGAGTCAGAGTCAGAGTCAGAGTCAGAGTCAGAGTCAGAGTCAGAGTCAGAGTCAGAGTCAGAGTCAGAGTCAGAGACAGAGTCAGAGTCAGAGTCAGAGTCAGAGTCAGAGTCAGAGTCAGAGTCAGAGTCAGAGTCAGAGTCAGAGTCAGAGTCAGAGTCAGAGTCAGAGTCAGAGTCAGAGTCAGAGTCAGAGTCAGAGTCAGAGTCAGAGTCAGAGTCAGAGTCAGAGTCAGAGTCAGAGACAGAGACAGAGACAGAGTCAGAGTCAGAGTCAGAGTCAGAGTCAGAGTCAGAGTCAGAGTCAGAGTCAGAGTCAGAGTCAGAGTCAGAGTCAGAGTCAGAGTCAGAGTCAGAGTCAGAGTCAGAGTCAGAGTCAGAGTCAGAGGCAGATGCAGAGGCTGAGGCACAGTCAGAGTCTGAGACAGAGACAGAGACAGAGACAGAGACAGAGACAGAGACAGAGACAGAGATGGAGACAGAGAAAGAGGCAGAGACAGAGACAGAGACAGAGGCAGACAGAGGCAGAGACAGAGGCAGATGCAGAGGCTGTGGCAGAGTCAGAGTCAGAGACAGAGACAGAGACAGAGACAGAGACAGAGTCAGAGACAGAGACAGAGACAGAGACAGAGACAGAGTCAGAGTCAGAGTCAGAGTCAGAGTCAGAGTCAGAGTCAGAGTCAGAGTCAGAGTCAGAGTCAGAGTCAGAGTCAGAGTCAGAGACAGAGACAGAGACAGAGACAGAGACAGAGACAGAGACAGAGACAGAGACAGAGACAGAGATGGAGACAGAGACAGAGACAGAGACAGAGATGGAGACAGAGAAAGAGACAGAGTCAGAGACAGAGACAGAGGCAGACAGAGGCAGAGACAGAGGCAGATGCAGAGGCTGTGGCAGAGTCAGAGTCAGAGACAGAGTCAGAGTCAGAGTCAGAGGCAGAGACAGAGACAGAGACAGCAACAGAGACAGAGATAGACAGAGACAGAGGCAGATGCAGAGGCTGAGGCACAGTCAGAGTCAGAGTCAGAGTCAGAGTCAGAGTCAGAGTCAGAGTCAGAGTCAGAGTCAGAGTCAGAGTCAGAGTCAGAGTCAGAGTCAGAGTCAGAGTCAGAGTCAGAGTCAGAGTCAGAGTCAGAGTCAGAGTCAGCGACAGAGACAGAGACAGAGACAGAGACAGAGACAGAGACAGAGACAGAGACAGAGACAGAGACAGAGACAGAGACAGAGACAGAGACAGAGACAGAGACAGAGACAGAGACAGAGACAGAGACAGAGACAGAGACAGAGACAGAGACAGAGACAGAGACAGAGACAGAGACAGAGACAGAGACAGAGACAGAGACAGAGACAGAGACAGAGACAGAGACAGAGACAGAGACAGAGACAGAGACAGAGACAGAGACAGAGACAGAGACAGAGACAGAGACAGAGACAGAGACAGAGACAGAGACAGAGACAGAGACAGAGACAGAGACAGAGACAGAGACAGAGACAGAGACAGAGACAGAGACAGAGACAGAGACAGAGACAGAGACAGAGGCACAGTCAGAGTCTGAGACAGAGACAGAGACAGAGACAGAGACAGAGACAGAGACAGAGACAGAGATGGAGACAGAGAAAGAGGCAGAGACAGAGACAGAGACAGAGGCAGACAGAGGCAGAGACAGAGGCAGATGCAGAGGCTGTGGCAGAGTCAGAGTCAGAGACAGAGACAGAGACAGAGACAGAGGCAGACAGAGGCAGAGACAGAGGCAGATGCAGAGGCTGTGTCAGAGTCAGAGTCAGAGTCAGAGTCAGAGTCAGAGTCAGAGACAGAGACAGAGACAGAGACAGAGACAGAGACAGAGACAGAGACAGAGACAGAGACAGAGACAGAGACAGAGACAGAGACAGAGACAGAGACAGAGACAGAGACAGAGACAGAGACAGAGACAGAGACAGAGACAGAGACAGAGACAGAGACAGAGACAGAGACAGAGACAGAGACAGAGACAGAGACAGAGACAGAGACAGAGACAGAGACAGAGACAGAGACAGAGACAGAGACAGAGACAGAGACAGAGACAGAGACAGAGACAGAGACAGAGACAGAGACAGAGACAGAGACAGAGACAGAGACAGAGACAGAGACAGAGACAGAGACAGAGACAGAGACAGAGACAGAGACAGAGGCACAGTCAGAGTCTGAGACAGAGACAGAGACAGAGACAGAGACAGAGACAGAGACAGAGACAGAGACAGAGACAGAGACAGAGACAGAGATGGAGACAGAGAAAGAGGCAGAGACAGAGACAGAGACAGAGGCAGACAGAGGCAGAGACAGAGGCAGATGCAGAGGCTGTGGCAGAGTCAGAGTCAGAGACAGAGACAGAGACAGAGACAGAGGCAGACAGAGGCAGAGACAGAGGCAGATGCAGAGGCTGTGTCAGAGTCAGAGTCAGAGTCAGAGTCAGAGTCAGAGTCAGAGTCAGAGTCAGAGTCAGAGTCAGAGTCAGAGTCAGAGTCAGAGTCAGAGTCAGAGTCAGAGTCAGAGTCAGAGTCAGAGTCAGAGTCAGAGTCAGAGTCAGAGTCAGAGTCAGAGACAGAGTCAGAGTCAGAGTCAGAGTCAGAGTCAGAGTCAGAGTCAGAGTCAGAGTCAGAGTCAGAGTCAGAGTCAGAGTCAGAGTCAGAGTCAGAGTCAGAGTCAGAGTCAGAGTCAGAGTCAGAGTCAGAGTCAGAGTCAGAGTCAGAGTCAGAGTCAGAGACAGAGACAGAGACAGAGTCAGAGTCAGAGTCAGAGTCAGAGTCAGAGTCAGAGTCAGAGTCAGAGTCAGAGTCAGAGTCAGAGTCAGAGTCAGAGTCAGAGTCAGAGTCAGAGTCAGAGTCAGAGTCAGAGTCAGAGGCAGATGCAGAGGCTGAGGCACAGTCAGAGTCTGAGACAGAGACAGAGACAGAGACAGAGACAGAGACAGAGACAGAGACAGAGATGGAGACAGAGAAAGAGGCAGAGACAGAGACAGAGACAGAGGCAGACAGAGGCAGAGACAGAGGCAGATGCAGAGGCTGTGGCAGAGTCAGAGTCAGAGACAGAGACAGAGACAGAGACAGAGACAGAGTCAGAGACAGAGACAGAGACAGAGACAGAGACAGAGTCAGAGTCAGAGTCAGAGTCAGAGTCAGAGTCAGAGTCAGAGTCAGAGTCAGAGTCAGAGTCAGAGTCAGAGTCAGAGTCAGAGACAGAGACAGAGACAGAGACAGAGACAGAGACAGAGACAGAGACAGAGACAGAGACAGAGATGGAGACAGAGACAGAGACAGAGACAGAGATGGAGACAGAGAAAGAGACAGAGTCAGAGACAGAGACAGAGGCAGACAGAGGCAGAGACAGAGGCAGATGCAGAGGCTGTGGCAGAGTCAGAGTCAGAGACAGAGTCAGAGTCAGAGTCAGAGGCAGACAGAGGCAGAGACAGAGGCAGATGCAGAGGCTGTGTCAGAGTCAGAGTCAGAGTCAGAGTCAGAGTCAGAGTCAGAGACAGAGACAGAGACAGAGACAGAGACAGAGACAGAGACAGAGACAGAGACAGAGACAGAGACAGAGACAGAGACAGAGACAGAGACAGAGACAGAGACAGAGACAGAGACAGAGACAGAGACAGAGACAGAGACAGAGACAGAGACAGAGACAGAGACAGAGACAGAGACAGAGACAGAGACAGAGACAGAGACAGAGACAGAGACAGAGACAGAGACAGAGACAGAGACAGAGACAGAGACAGAGACAGAGACAGAGACAGAGACAGAGACAGAGACAGAGACAGAGACAGAGACAGAGACAGAGACAGAGACAGAGACAGAGACAGAGACAGAGACAGAGACAGAGACAGAGACAGAGACAGAGGCACAGTCAGAGTCTGAGACAGAGACAGAGACAGAGACAGAGACAGAGACAGAGACAGAGACAGAGACAGAGACAGAGACAGAGACAGAGATGGAGACAGAGAAAGAGGCAGAGACAGAGACAGAGACAGAGGCAGACAGAGGCAGAGACAGAGGCAGATGCAGAGGCTGTGGCAGAGTCAGAGTCAGAGACAGAGACAGAGACAGAGACAGAGGCAGACAGAGGCAGAGACAGAGGCAGATGCAGAGGCTGTGTCAGAGTCAGAGTCAGAGTCAGAGTCAGAGTCAGAGTCAGAGTCAGAGTCAGAGTCAGAGTCAGAGTCAGAGTCAGAGTCAGAGTCAGAGTCAGAGTCAGAGTCAGAGTCAGAGTCAGAGTCAGAGTCAGAGTCAGAGTCAGAGTCAGAGTCAGAGTCAGAGACAGAGTCAGAGTCAGAGTCAGAGTCAGAGTCAGAGTCAGAGTCAGAGTCAGAGTCAGAGTCAGAGTCAGAGTCAGAGTCAGAGTCAGAGTCAGAGTCAGAGTCAGAGTCAGAGTCAGAGTCAGAGTCAGAGTCAGAGTCAGAGTCAGAGTCAGAGACAGAGACAGAGACAGAGTCAGAGTCAGAGTCAGAGTCAGAGTCAGAGTCAGAGTCAGAGTCAGAGTCAGAGTCAGAGTCAGAGTCAGAGTCAGAGTCAGAGTCAGAGTCAGAGTCAGAGTCAGAGTCAGAGTCAGAGGCAGATGCAGAGGCTGAGGCACAGTCAGAGTCTGAGACAGAGACAGAGACAGAGACAGAGACAGAGACAGAGACAGAGACAGAGATGGAGACAGAGAAAGAGGCAGAGACAGAGACAGAGACAGAGGCAGACAGAGGCAGAGACAGAGGCAGATGCAGAGGCTGTGGCAGAGTCAGAGGCAGAGACAGAGACAGAGACAGAGACAGAGACAGAGTCAGAGACAGAGACAGAGACAGAGACAGAGACAGAGTCAGAGTCAGAGTCAGAGTCAGAGTCAGAGTCAGAGTCAGAGTCAGAGTCAGAGTCAGAGTCAGAGTCAGAGTCAGAGTCAGAGACAGAGACAGAGACAGAGACAGAGACAGAGACAGAGACAGAGACAGAGACAGAGACAGAGATGGAGACAGAGACAGAGACAGAGACAGAGATGGAGACAGAGAAAGAGACAGAGTCAGAGACAGAGACAGAGGCAGACAGAGGCAGAGACAGAGGCAGATGCAGAGGCTGTGGCAGAGTCAGAGTCAGAGACAGAGTCAGAGTCAGAGTCAGAGGCAGAGACAGAGACAGAGACAGCAACAGAGACAGAGATAGACAGAGACAGAGGCAGATGCAGAGGCTGAGGCACAGTCAGAGTCAGAGTCAGAGTCAGAGTCAGAGTCAGAGTCAGAGTCAGAGTCAGAGTCAGAGTCAGAGTCAGAGTCAGAGTCAGAGTCAGAGTCAGAGTCAGAGTCAGAGTCAGCGACAGAGACAGAGACAGAGACAGAGACAGAGACAGAGACAGAGACAGAGACAGAGACAGAGACAGAGACAGAGACAGAGACAGAGACAGAGACAGAGACAGAGACAGAGACAGAGACAGAGACAGAGACAGAGACAGAGACAGAGACAGAGACAGAGACAGAGACAGAGACAGAGACAGAGACAGAGACAGAGACAGAGACAGAGACAGAGACAGAGACAGAGACAGAGACAGAGACAGAGACAGAGACAGAGACAGAGACAGAGACAGAGACAGAGACAGAGACAGAGACAGAGGCACAGTCAGAGTCTGAGACAGAGACAGAGACAGAGACAGAGACAGAGACAGAGACAGAGACAGAGATGGAGACAGAGAAAGAGGCAGAGACAGAGACAGAGACAGAGGCAGACAGAGGCAGAGACAGAGGCAGATGCAGAGGCTGTGGCAGAGTCAGAGTCAGAGACAGAGACAGAGACAGAGACAGAGGCAGACAGAGGCAGAGACAGAGGCAGATGCAGAGGCTGTGTCAGAGTCAGAGTCAGAGTCAGAGTCAGAGTCAGAGTCAGAGTCAGAGTCAGAGTCAGAGTCAGAGTCAGAGTCAGAGTCAGAGTCAGAGTCAGAGTCAGAGTCAGAGTCAGAGTCAGAGTCAGAGACAGAGTCAGAGTCAGAGTCAGAGTCAGAGTCAGAGTCAGAGTCAGAGTCAGAGTCAGAGTCAGAGTCAGAGTCAGAGTCAGAGTCAGAGTCAGAGTCAGAGTCAGAGTCAGAGTCAGAGTCAGAGTCAGAGTCAGAGTCAGAGTCAGAGTCAGAGTCAGAGTCAGAGTCAGAGTCAGAGTCAGAGACAGAGACAGAGACAGAGACAGAGACAGAGACAGAGATGGAGACAGAGAAAGAGACAGAGTCAGAGACAGAGACAGAGGCAGACAGAGGCAGAGACAGAGGCAGATGCAGAGTCAGAGTCAGAGTCAGAGTCAGAGTCAGAGTCAGAGTCAGAGTCAGAGTCAGAGTCAGAGTCAGAGTCAGAGTCAGAGTCAGAGTCAGAGTCAGAGACAGAGACAGAGACAGAGACAGAGACAGAGACAGAGACAGAGTCAGAGACAGAGACAGAGACAGAGACAGAGTCAGAGTCAGAGTCAGAGTCAGAGTCAGAGACAGAGACAGAGACAGCGGCATGTGCAGAGGCTGATTCAGAGTCAGAGTCAGAGTCAGAGTCAGAGTCAGAGTCAGAGTCAGAGTCAGAGTCAGAGTCAGAGTCAGAGTCAGAGTCAGAGTCAGAGTCAGAGTCAGAGTCAGAGTCAGAGTCAGAGTCAGAGTCAGAGTCAGAGTCAGAGTCAGAGTCAGAGTCAGAGTCAGAGTCAGAGTCAGAGTCAGAGTCAGAGTCAGAGTCAGAGTCAGAGTCAGAGTCAGAGTCAGAGTCAGAGTCAGAGTCAGAGTCAGAGTCAGAGTCAGAGTCAGAGTCAGAGTCAGAGTCAGAGTCAGAGTCAGAGTCAGAGTCAGAGTCAGAGTCAGAGTCAGAGTCAGAGTCAGAGTCAGAGTCAGAGTCAGAGTCAGAGTCAGAGTCAGAGTCAGAGTCAGAGTCAGAGTCAGAGTCAGAGTCAGAGTCAGAGTCAGAGTCAGAGTCAGAGTCAGAGTCAGAGTCAGAGTCAGAGTCAGAGTCAGAGTCAGAGTCAGAGTCAGAGACAGAGACAGAGACAGAGACAGAGACAGAGACAGAGACAGAGACAGAGACAGAGACGGAGACAGAGAAAGAGACAGAGACAGAGACAGAGACAGAGACAGAGACAGAGACAGAGACAGAGACAGAGACAGAGACAGAGACAGAGACAGAGACAGAGACAGAGACAGAGACAGAGACAGAGACAGAGACAGAGACAGAGACAGAGACAGAGACAGAGACAGAGACAGAGACAGAGACAGAGACAGAGACAGAGACAGAGACAGAGACAGAGACAGAGACAGAGACAGAGACAGAGACAGAGACAGAGACAGAGACAGAGACAGAGACAGAGACAGAGACAGAGACAGAGACAGAGACAGAGACAGAGACAGAGACAGAGACAGAGACAGAGACAGAGACAGAGACAGAGACAGAGACAGAGACAGAGACAGAGACAGAGACAGAGACAGAGACAGAGACAGAGACAGAGACAGAGACAGAGACAGAGACAGAGACAGAGACAGAGACAGAGACAGAGACAGAGACAGAGACAGAGACAGAGACAGAGACAGAGACAGAGACAGAGACAGAGACAGAGACAGAGACAGAGACAGAGACAGAGACAGAGACAGAGACAGAGACAGAGACAGAGACAGAGACAGAGACAGAGACAGAGACTGAGACTGAGACAGAGACAGAGACAGAGACAGAGACAGAGACAGAGACAGAGACAGAGACAGAGACAGAGACAGAGACAGAGACAGAGACAGAGACAGAGACAGAGACAGAGACAGAGACAGAGTCAGAGTCAGAGTCAGAGTCAGAGTCAGAGTCAGAGTCAGAGTCAGAGTCAGAGTCAGAGTCAGAGTCAGAGACAGAGTCAGAGACAGAGACAGAGACAGAGACAGAGACAGAGACAGAGACAGAGACAGAGACAGAGACAGAGACAGAGACAGAGACAGAGATAGACAGAGACAGAGGCAGATGCAGAGGCTGAGGCACAGTCAGAGTCAGAGTCAGAGTCAGAGTCAGAGTCAGAGACAGAGACAGAGACAGAGACAGAGACAGAGACAGAGACAGAGACAGAGACAGAGACAGAGACAGAGACAGGGACAGAGACAGAGACAGAGACAGAGACAGAGACGAGACGAGACAGAGACAGAGACAGAGACAGAGACAGAGACAGAGACAGAGACAGAGACAGAGACAGAGACAGAGACAGAGACAGAGACAGAGACAGAGACAGAGACAGAGACAGAGACAGAGACAGAGACAGAGACAGAGACAGAGACAGAGACAGAGACAGAGACAGAGACAGAGACAGAGACAGAGACAGAGACAGAGACAGAGACAGAGTCAGAGTCAGAGTCAGAGTCAGAGTCAGAGTCAGAGTCAGAGTCAGAGTCAGAGTCAGAGTCAGAGTCAGAGTCAGAGTCAGAGTCAGAGTCAGAGTCAGAGTCAGAGTCAGAGTCAGAGTCAGAGTCAGAGTCAGAGTCAGAGTCAGAGTCAGAGTCAGAGTCAGAGTCAGAGTCAGAGTCAGAGTCAGAGTCAGAGTCAGAGTCAGAGTCAGAGTCAGAGTCAGAGTCAGAGTCAGAGTCAGAGTCAGAGTCAGAGTCAGAGTCAGAGTCAGAGTCAGAGTCAGAGTCAGAGTCAGAGTCAGAGTCAGAGTCAGAGTCAGAGTCAGAGTCAGAGTCAGAGTCAGAGTCAGAGTCAGAGTCAGAGTCAGAGTCAGAGTCAGAGTCAGAGTCAGAGTCAGAGTCAGAGACAGAGACAGAGACAGAGACAGAGACAGAGACAGAGACAGAGACAGAGACAGAGATGGAGACAGAGAAAGAGACAGAGACAGAGACAGAGACAGAGACAGAGACAGAGACAGAGACAGAGACAGAGACAGAGACAGAGACAGAGACAGAGACAGAGACAGAGACAGAGACAGAGACAGAGACAGAGACAGAGACAGAGACAGAGACAGAGACAGAGACAGAGACAGAGACAGAGACAGAGACAGAGACAGAGACAGAGACAGAGACAGAGACAGAGACAGAGACAGAGACAGAGACAGAGACAGAGACAGAGACAGAGACAGAGACAGAGACAGAGACAGAGACAGAGACAGAGACAGAGACAGAGACAGAGACAGAGACAGAGACAGAGACAGAGACAGAGACAGAGACAGAGACAGAGACAGAGACAGAGACAGAGACAGAGACAGAGACAGAGACAGAGACAGAGACAGAGACAGAGACAGAGACAGAGACAGAGACAGAGACAGAGACAGAGACAGAGACAGAGACAGAGACAGAGACAGAGACAGAGACAGAGACAGAGACAGAGACAGAGACAGAGACAGAGACAGAGACAGAGACAGAGACAGAGACAGAGACAGAGACAGAGACAGAGACAGAGACAGAGACAGAGACAGAGACAGAGACAGAGACAGAGACAGAGACAGAGACAGAGACTGAGACTGAGACAGAGACAGAGACAGAGACAGAGACAGAGACAGAGACAGAGACAGAGACAGAGACAGAGACAGAGACAGAGACAGAGACAGAGACAGAGACAGAGACAGAGACAGAGACAGAGACAGAGACAGAGTCAGAGTCAGAGTCAGAGTCAGAGTCAGAGTCAGAGTCAGAGTCAGAGTCAGAGTCAGAGTCAGAGTCAGAGACAGAGTCAGAGACAGAGACAGAGACAGAGACAGAGACAGAGACAGAGACAGAGACAGAGACAGAGACAGAGACAGAGACAGAGATAGACAGAGACAGAGGCAGATGCAGAGGCTGAGGCACAGTCAGAGTCAGAGTCAGAGTCAGAGTCAGAGTCAGAGACAGAGACAGAGACAGAGACAGAGACAGAGACAGAGACAGAGACAGAGACAGAGACAGAGACAGGGACAGAGACAGAGACAGAGACAGAGACAAAGACAGAGACAGAGACAGCGGCATGTGCAGAGGCTGATTCACAGTCAGAGTCAGAGTCAGAGTCAGAGTCAGAGTCAGAGACAGAGTCAGAGTCAGAGTCGGAGTCAGAGTCAGAGTCAGAGTCAGAGTCAGAGTCAGAGTCAGCGTCAGAGTCAGAGACAGAGACAGAGACAGAGACAGAGACAGAGACAGAGACAGAGACAGAGACAGAGACAGAGACAGAGACAGAGACAGAGACAGAGACAGAGACAGAGACAGAGACAGAGACAGAGACAGAGACAGAGACAGAGACAGAGACAGAGACAGAGACAGAGACAGAGACAGAGACAGAGACAGAGACAGAGACAGAGACAGAGACAGAGACAGAGACAGAGACGAGACAGAGACAGAGACAGAGACAGAGACAGAGACAGAGACAGAGACAGAGTCGGAGTCGGAGTCGGAGTCGGAGTCGGAGTCGGAGTCGGAGTCGGAGACGGAGACGGAGACGGAGACGGAGACGGAGACGGAGACGGAGACGGAGACGGAGACGGAGACGGAGACGGAGACGGAGACGGAGACGGAGACCGAGACAGAGACAGAGACAGAGACAGAGACAGAGACAGAGACAGAGACAGAGACAGAGACAGAGACAGAGACAGAGACAGAGACAGAGACAGAGACAGAGACAGAGACAGAGACAGAGACAGAGACAGAGACAGAGACAGAGACAGAGACAGAGACAGAGACAGAGACAGAGTCAGAGTCAGAGTCAGAGTCAGAGTCAGAGTCAGAGTCAGAGTCAGAGTCAGAGTCAGAGTCAGAGTCAGAGTCAGAGTCAGAGTCAGAGTCAGAGTCAGAGACAGAGTCAGAGACAGAGACAGAGACAGAGACAGAGACAGAGACAGAGACAGAGACAGAGACAGAGACAGAGTCAGAGTCAGAGGCAGAGACAGAGACAGAGACAGCAACAGAGACAGAGATAGACAGAGACAGAGGCAGATGCAGAGGCTGAGGCACAGTCAGAGTCAGAGTCAGAGTCAGAGTCAGAGTCAGAGTCAGAGTCAGAGACAGAGACAGAGACAGAGACAGAGACAGAGACAGAGACAGAGACAGAGACAGAGACAGAGACAGAGACAGAGTCAGCGTCAGAGTCAGAGTCAGAGTCAGAGTCAGAGACAGAGACAGAGAAAGAGACAGAGACAGAGACAGAGACAGAGACAGAGACAGAGACAGAGACAGAGACAGAGACAGAGACAGAGACAGAGACAGAGACAGAGACAGAGACAGAGACAGAGACAGAGACAGAGACAGAGACAGAGACAGAGACAGAGACAGAGACAGAGACAGAGACAGAGACAGAGACAGAGACAGAGACAGAGACAGAGACAGAGACAGAGACAGAGACAGAGACAGAGACAGAGACGGAGACAGAGACAGAGACAGAGACAGAGACAGAGACAGAGACAGAGACAGAGACAGAGACAGAGACAGAGACAGAGACAGAGACAGAGACAGCAACAGAGACAGAGATAGACAGAGACAGAGGCAGATGCAGAGGCTGAGGCACAGTCAGAGTCAGAGTCAGAGACAGAGTCAGAGACAAAGACAGAGACAGAGACAGAGACAGAGACAGAGACAGAGACAGAGACAGAGACAGAGACAGAGACAGAGACAGAGACAGAGACAGAGACAGAGACAGAGACAGAGACAGAGACAGAGACAGAGACAGAGACAGAGACAGAGACAGAGACAGAGACAGAGACAGAGACAGAGACAGAGACAGAGACAGAGACAGAGACAGAGACAGAGACAGAGACAGAGACAGAGACAGAGACAGAGACAGAGACAGAGACAGAGACAGAGACAGAGACAGAGACAGAGACAGAGACAGAGACAGAGACAGAGACAGAGACAGAGACAGAGACAGAGACAGAGACAGAGACAGAGACAGAGACAGAGACAGAGACAGAGACAGAGACAGAGACAGAGACAGAGACAGAGACAGAGACAGAGACAGAGACAGAGACAGAGACAGAGACAGAGACAGAGACAGAGACAGAGACAGAGACAGAGACAGAGACAGAGACAGAGACAGAGACAGAGACAGAGACAGAGACAGAGACAGAGACAGAGACAGAGACAGAGACAGAGACAGAGACAGAGACAGAGACAGAGACAGAGACAGAGACAGAGACAGAGACAGAGACAGAGACAGAGACAGAGACAGAGACAGAGACAGAGACAGAGACAGAGACAGAGACAGAGACAGAGACAGAGACAGAGACAGAGACAGAGACAGAGACAGAGACGAGACAGAGACAGAGACAGAGACAGAGACAGAGACGGAGACGGAGACGGAGACGGAGTCGGAGTCGGAGTCGGAGTCGGAGTCGGAGTCGGAGTCGGAGTCGGAGTCGGAGACGGAGACGGAGACGGAGACGGAGACGGAGACAGAGACAGAGACAGAGACAGAGACAGAGACAGAGACAGAGACAGAGACAGAGACAGAGACAGAGACAGAGACTGAGACAGAGACAGAGACAGAGACAGAGACAGAGACAGAGACAGAGACAGAGACAGAGACAGAGACAGAGACAGAGACAGAGACAGAGACAGAGACAGAGACAGAGACAGAGACAGAGACAGAGACAGAGACAGAGACAGAGACAGAGACAGAGACAGAGACAGAGACAGAGACAGAGTCAGAGTCAGAGTCAGAGTCAGAGTCAGAGTCAGAGTCAGAGTCAGAGTCAGAGTCAGAGTCAGAGTCAGAGTCAGAGTCAGAGTCAGAGTCAGAGTCAGAGTCAGAGTCAGAGTCAGAGTCAGAGTCAGAGTCAGAGTCAGAGTCAGAGTCAGAGTCAGAGTCAGAGTCAGAGTCAGAGTCAGAGTCAGAGTCAGAGTCAGAGTCAGAGTCAGAGTCAGAGTCAGAGTCAGAGTCAGAGTCAGAGTCAGAGTCAGAGTCAGAGTCAGAGTCAGAGTCAGAGTCAGAGTCAGAGTCAGAGTCAGAGTCAGAGTCAGAGTCAGAGTCAGAGTCAGAGTCAGAGTCAGAGTCAGAGTCAGAGTCAGAGTCAGAGTCAGAGTCAGAGTCAGAGTCAGAGTCAGAGTCAGAGTCAGAGTCAGAGTCAGAGTCAGAGTCAGAGTCAGAGTCAGAGTCAGAGTCAGAGTCAGAGTCAGAGTCAGAGTCAGAGTCAGAGTCAGAGTCAGAGTCAGAGTCAGAGTCAGAGTCAGAGTCAGAGTCAGAGACAGAGTCAGAGACAGAGACAGAGACAGAGACAGAGACAGAGACAGAGACAGAGACAGAGACAGAGACAGAGACAGAGTCAGAGTCAGAGGCAGAGACAGAGACAGAGACAGCAACAGAGACAGAGATAGACAGAGACAGAGGCAGATGCAGAGGCTGAGGCACAGTCAGAGTCAGAGTCAGAGTCAGAGTCAGAGTCAGAGTCAGAGACAGAGACAGAGACAGAGACAGAGACAGAGACAGAGACAGAGACAGAGACAGAGACAGAGACAGAGACAGAGACAGAGTCAGAGTCAGAGTCAGAGTCAGAGTCAGAGTCAGAGTCAGAGACAGAGTCAGAGACAGAGACAGAGACAGAGACAGAGACAGAGACAGAGACAGAGACAGAGACAGAGACAGAGTCAGAGTCAGAGGCAGAGACAGAGACAGAGACAGCAACAGAGACAGAGATAGACAGAGACAGAGGCAGATGCAGAGGCTGAGGCACAGTCAGAGTCAGAGTCAGAGTCAGAGACAGAGACAGAGACAGAGACAGAGACAGAGACAGAGACAGAGACAGAGACAGAGACAGAGACAGAGACAGAGACAGAGACAGAGACAGAGACAGAGACAGAGACAGAGACAGAGACAGAGACAGAGACAGAGACAGAGACAGAGACAGAGACAGAGACAGAGACAGAGACAGAGACAGAGACAGAGACAGAGACAGAGACAGAGACAGAGGCATGTGCAGAGGCTGATTCACAGTCTGTGTCAGAGTCAGAGTCAGAGTCAGAGTCAGAGTCAGAGTCAGAGTCAGAGTCAGAGTCAGAGTCAGAGTCAGAGTCAGAGTCAGAGACAGAGTCAGAGACAGAGACAGAGACAGAGACAGAGACAGAGACAGAGACAGAGACAGAGACAGAGACAGAGACAGAGACAGAGACAGAGACAGAGACTGAGACTGAGACAGAGACAGAGACAGAGACAGAGACAGAGACAGAGACAGAGACAGAGACAGAGACAGAGACAGAGACAGAGACAGAGACAGAGACAGAGACAGAGACAGAGACAGAGACAGAGACAGAGTCAGAGTCAGAGTCAGAGTCAGAGTCAGAGTCAGAGTCAGAGTCAGAGTCAGAGTCAGAGTCAGAGTCAGAGACAGAGTCAGAGACAGAGACAGAGACAGAGACAGAGACAGAGACAGAGACAGAGACAGAGACAGAGACAGAGACAGAGACAGAGA
The DNA here is from genome assembly GCA_945859555.1 of Megachile ligniseca. Classification (NCBI taxonomy): domain Eukaryota; kingdom Metazoa; phylum Arthropoda; class Insecta; order Hymenoptera; family Megachilidae; genus Megachile; species Megachile ligniseca. The sequence goes on from OX243788.1 coordinate 421,512, forward strand.
CAGAGATAGACAGAGACAGAGGCAGATGCAGAGGCTGAGGCACAGTCAGAGTCAGAGTCAGAGTCAGAGTCAGAGTCAGAGACAGAGACAGAGACAGAGACAGAGACAGAGACAGAGACAGAGACAGAGACAGAGACAGAGACAGGGACAGAGACAGAGACAGAGACAGAGACAAAGACAGAGACAGAGACAGCGGCATGTGCAGAGGCTGATTCACAGTCAGAGTCAGAGTCAGAGTCAGAGTCAGAGTCAGAGACAGAGTCAGAGTCAGAGTCGGAGTCAGAGTCAGAGTCAGAGTCAGAGTCAGAGTCAGAGTCAGCGTCAGAGTCAGAGACAGAGACAGAGACAGAGACAGAGACAGAGACAGAGACAGAGACAGAGACAGAGACAGAGACAGAGACAGAGACAGAGACAGAGACAGAGACAGAGACAGAGACAGAGACAGAGACAGAGACAGAGACAGAGACAGAGACAGAGACAGAGACAGAGACAGAGACAGAGACAGAGACAGAGACAGAGACAGAGACAGAGACAGAGACAGAGACAGAGACGAGACGAGACAGAGACAGAGACAGAGACAGAGACAGAGACAGAGACAGAGACAGAGACAGAGACAGAGACAGAGACAGAGACAGAGACAGAGACAGAGACAGAGACAGAGACAGAGACAGAGACAGAGACAGAGACAGAGACAGAGACAGAGACAGAGACAGAGACAGAGACAGAGACAGAGACAGAGACAGAGACAGAGACAGAGACAGAGACAGAGACAGAGTCAGAGTCAGAGTCAGAGTCAGAGTCAGAGTCAGAGTCAGAGTCAGAGTCAGAGTCAGAGTCAGAGTCAGAGTCAGAGTCAGAGTCAGAGTCAGAGTCAGAGTCAGAGTCAGAGTCAGAGTCAGAGTCAGAGTCAGAGTCAGAGTCAGAGTCAGAGTCAGAGTCAGAGTCAGAGTCAGAGTCAGAGTCAGAGTCAGAGTCAGAGTCAGAGTCAGAGTCAGAGTCAGAGTCAGAGTCAGCGTCAGAGTCAGAGTCAGAGTCAGAGTCAGAGTCAGAGTCAGAGTCAGAGTCAGAGTCAGAGTCAGAGTCAGAGTCAGAGTCAGAGTCAGAGTCAGAGTCAGAGTCAGAGTCAGAGTCAGAGTCAGAGTCAGAGTCAGAGTCAGAGTCAGAGTCAGAGTCAGAGTCAGAGTCAGAGTCAGAGTCAGAGTCAGAGTCAGAGTCAGAGACAGAGTCAGAGACAGAGACAGAGACAGAGACAGAGACAGAGACAGAGACAGAGACAGAGACAGAGACAGAGTCAGAGTCAGAGGCAGAGACAGAGACAGAGACAGCAACAGAGACAGAGATAGACAGAGACAGAGGCAGATGCAGAGGCTGAGGCACAGTCAGAGTCAGAGTCAGAGTCAGAGACAGAGACAGAGACAGAGACAGAGACAGAGACAGAGACAGAGACAGAGACAGAGACAGAGACAGAGACAGAGACAGAGACAGAGACAGAGACAGAGACAGAGTCAGAGTCAGAGGCAGAGACAGAGACAGCAACAGAGACAGAGATAGACAGAGACAGAGGCAGATGCAGAGGCTGAGGCACAGTCAGAGTCAGAGTCAGAGTCAGAGTCAGAGTCAGAGTCAGAGACAGAGACAGAGACAGAGACAGAGACAGAGACAGAGACAGAGACAGAGACAGAGACAGAGACAGAGTCAGAGTCAGAGTCAGAGTCAGAGTCAGAGTCAGAGTCAGAGTCAGAGTCAGAGTCAGAGACAGAGTCAGAGACAGAGACAGAGACAGAGACAGAGACAGAGACAGAGACAGAGACAGAGACAGAGACAGAGACAGAGACAGAGACAGAGACTGAGACTGAGACAGAGACAGAGACAGAGACAGAGACAGAGACAGAGACAGAGACAGAGACAGAGACAGAGACAGAGACAGAGACAGAGACAGAGACAGAGACAGAGACAGAGACAGAGACAGAGACAGAGACAGAGTCAGAGTCAGAGTCAGAGTCAGAGTCAGAGTCAGAGTCAGAGTCAGAGTCAGAGTCAGAGTCAGAGTCAGAGTCAGAGTCAGAGTCAGAGTCAGAGTCAGAGTCAGAGTCAGAGACAGAGTCAGAGACAGAGACAGAGACAGAGACAGAGACAGAGACAGAGACAGAGATAGACAGAGACAGAGGCAGATGCAGAGGCTGAGGCACAGTCAGAGTCAGAGTCAGAGTCACAGTCAGAGTCAGAGTCAGAGACAGAGACAGAGACAGAGACAGAGACAGAGACAGAGACAGAGACAGAGACAGAGACAGAGACAGAGACAGAGACAGGGACAGAGACAGAGACAGAGACAGAGACAAAGACAGAGACAGAGACAGCGGCATGTGCAGAGGCTGATTCACAGTCAGAGTCAGAGTCAGAGTCAGAGTCAGAGTCAGAGACAGAGTCAGAGTCAGAGTCGGAGTCAGAGTCAGAGTCAGAGTCAGAGTCAGAGTCAGAGTCAGCGTCAGAGTCAGAGACAGAGACAGAGACAGAGACAGAGACAGAGACAGAGACAGAGACAGAGACAGAGACAGAGACAGAGACAGAGACAGAGACAGAGACAGAGACAGAGACAGAGACAGAGACAGAGACAGAGACAGAGACAGAGACAGAGACAGAGACAGAGACAGAGACAGAGACAGAGACAGAGACTGAGACAGAGACAGAGACAGAGACAGAGACAGAGACAGAGACAGAGACAGAGACAGAGACAGAGACAGAGTCGGAGTCGGAGTCGGAGTCGGAGTCGGAGTCGGAGACGGAGACGGAGACGGAGACGGAGACGGAGACGGAGACGGAGACGGAGACGGAGACGGAGACGGAGACAGAGACAGAGACAGAGACAGAGACAGAGACAGAGACAGAGACAGAGACTGAGACAGAGACAGAGACAGAGACAGAGACAGAGACAGAGACAGAGACAGAGACAGAGACAGAGACAGAGACAGAGACAGAGACAGAGACAGAGACAGAGACAGAGACAGAGACAGAGACAGAGACAGAGACAGAGACAGAGACAGAGACAGAGACAGAGTCAGAGTCAGAGTCAGAGTCAGAGTCAGAGTCAGAGTCAGAGTCAGAGTCAGAGTCAGAGTCAGAGTCAGAGTCAGAGTCAGAGTCAGAGTCAGAGTCAGAGTCAGAGACAGAGTCAGAGTCAGAGTCAGAGTCAGAGTCAGAGTCAGAGTCAGAGTCAGAGTCAGAGTCAGAGTCAGAGTCAGAGTCAGAGTCAGAGTCAGAGTCAGAGTCAGAGTCAGAGTCAGAGTCAGAGTCAGAGTCAGAGTCAGAGTCAGAGTCAGAGTCAGAGTCAGAGTCAGAGTCAGAGTCAGAGTCAGAGTCAGAGTCAGAGTCAGAGTCAGAGTCAGAGTCAGAGTCAGAGTCAGAGTCAGAGTCAGAGTCAGAGTCAGAGTCAGAGTCAGAGTCAGAGTCAGAGTCAGAGTCAGAGTCAGAGTCAGAGTCAGAGTCAGAGTCAGAGTCAGAGTCAGAGTCAGAGTCAGAGTCAGAGTCAGAGTCAGAGTCAGAGTCAGAGTCAGAGTCAGAGTCAGAGTCAGAGTCAGAGTCAGAGTCAGAGTCAGAGTCAGAGTCAGAGTCAGAGTCAGAGTCAGAGTCAGAGTCAGAGTCAGAGTCAGAGTCAGAGTCAGAGTCAGAGTCAGAGTCAGAGTCAGAGTCAGAGTCAGAGTCAGAGTCAGAGTCAGAGTCAGAGACAGAGTCAGAGACAGAGACAGAGACAGAGACAGAGACAGAGACAGAGACAGAGACAGAGACAGAGACAGAGACAGAGACAGAGACAGAGACAGAGATGGAGACAGAGAAAGAGACAGAGTCAGAGACAGAGACAGAGGCAGACAGAGGCAGAGACAGAGGCAGATGCAGAGTCAGAGTCAGAGTCAGAGTCAGAGTCAGAGTCAGAGTCAGAGTCAGAGTCAGAGTCAGAGTCAGAGTCAGAGTCAGAGTCAGAGTCAGAGTCAGAGTCAGAGTCAGAGTCAGAGTCAGAGTCAGAGTCAGAGTCAGAGTCAGAGTCAGAGTCAGAGTCAGAGTCAGAGTCGGAGTCGGAGTCGGAGTCGGAGTCGGAGTCGGAGTCGGAGTCGGAGTCGGAGTCGGAGTCGGAGTCGGAGTCGGAGTCGGAGTCAGAGTCAGAGTCAGAGTCAGAGTCAGAGTCAGAGTCAGAGTCAGAGTCAGAGTCAGAGTCAGAGTCAGAGTCAGAGACAGAGTCAGAGACAGAGACAGAGACAGAGACAGAGACAGAGACAGAGACAGAGATAGACAGAGACAGAGGCAGATGCAGAGGCTGAGGCACAGTCAGAGTCAGAGTCAGAGTCACAGTCAGAGTCAGAGTCAGAGACAGAGACAGAGACAGAGACAGAGACAGAGACAGAGACAGAGACAGAGACAGAGACAGAGACAGAGACAGAGACAGAGACAGGGACAGAGACAGAGACAGAGACAGAGACAAAGACAGAGACAGAGACAGCGGCATGTGCAGAGGCTGATTCACAGTCAGAGTCAGAGTCAGAGTCAGAGTCAGAGTCAGAGTCAGAGTCAGAGTCAGAGTCAGAGTCAGAGTCAGAGTCAGAGTCAGAGTCAGAGTCAGAGTCAGAGTCAGAGTCAGAGTCAGAGTCAGAGTCAGAGTCAGAGTCAGAGTCAGAGTCAGAGTCAGAGTCAGAGTCAGAGTCAGAGTCAGAGTCAGAGTCAGAGTCAGAGTCAGAGTCAGAGACAGAGTCAGAGACAGAGACAGAGACAGAGACAGAGACAGAGACAGAGACAGAGACAGAGACAGAGACAGAGACAGAGACAGAGACAGAGACAGAGACAGAGATGGAGACAGAGAAAGAGACAGAGTCAGAGACAGAGACAGAGGCAGACAGAGGCAGAGACAGAGGCAGAGGCAGATGCAGAGTCAGAGTCAGAGTCAGAGTCAGAGTCAGAGTCAGAGTCAGAGTCAGAGTCAGAGTCAGAGTCAGAGTCAGAGTCAGAGTCAGAGTCAGAGTCAGAGTCAGAGTCAGAGTCAGAGTCAGAGTCAGAGTCAGAGTCAGAGTCGGAGTCGGAGTCGGAGTCGGAGTCGGAGTCGGAGTCGGAGTCGGAGTCGGAGTCGGAGTCGGAGTCGGAGTCGGAGTCGGAGTCGGAGTCGGAGTCGGAGTCGGAGTCGGAGTCGGAGTCAGAGTCCGAGTCAGAGTCAGAGTCAGAGTCAGAGTCAGAGTCAGAGTCAGAGTCAGAGTCAGAGTCAGAGTCAGAGTCAGAGTCAGAGTCAGAGTCAGAGTCAGAGTCAGAGTCAGAGTCAGAGTCAGAGTCAGAGTCAGAGTCAGAGTCAGAGTCAGAGTCAGAGTCAGAGTCAGAGTCAGAGTCAGAGTCAGAGTCAGAGTCAGAGTCAGAGTCAGAGTCAGAGTCAGAGTCAGAGTCAGAGTCAGAGTCAGAGTCAGAGTCAGAGTCAGAGTCAGAGTCAGAGTCAGAGTCAGAGTCAGAGTCAGAGTCAGAGTCAGAGTCAGAGTCAGAGTCAGAGTCAGAGTCAGAGTCAGAGTCAGAGTCAGAGTCAGAGTCAGAGTCAGAGTCAGAGTCAGAGTCAGAGTCAGAGTCAGAGTCAGAGTCAGAGTCAGAGTCAGAGTCAGAGTCAGAGTCAGAGTCAGAGTCAGAGTCAGAGTCAGAGTCAGAGTCAGAGTCAGAGTCAGAGTCAGAGTCAGAGTCAGAGTCAGAGTCAGAGTCAGAGTCAGAGTCAGAGTCAGAGTCAGAGTCAGAGTCAGAGTCAGAGTCAGAGTCAGAGTCAGAGTCAGAGTCAGAGTCAGAGTCAGAGTCAGAGTCAGAGTCAGAGTCAGAGTCAGAGTCAGAGTCAGAGTCAGAGTCAGAGTCAGAGTCAGAGTCAGAGTCAGAGTCAGAGTCAGAGTCAGAGTCAGAGTCAGAGTCAGAGTCAGAGTCAGAGTCAGAGTCAGAGTCAGAGTCAGAGTCAGAGTCAGAGTCAGAGTCAGAGTCAGAGTCAGAGTCAGAGTCAGAGTCAGAGTCAGAGTCAGAGTCAGAGTCAGAGTCAGAGTCAGAGTCAGAGTCAGAGTCAGAGTCAGAGTCAGAGACAGAGTCAGAGACAGAGACAGAGACAGAGACAGAGACAGAGACAGAGACAGAGACAGAGACAGAGTCAGAGTCAGAGGCAGAGACAGAGACAGAGACAGCAACAGAGACAGAGATAGACAGAGACAGAGGCAGATGCAGAGGCTGAGGCACAGTCAGAGTCAGAGTCAGAGTCAGAGTCAGAGTCAGAGTCAGAGACAGAGACAGAGACAGAGACAGAGACAGAGACAGAGACAGAGACAGAGTCAGCGTCAGAGTCAGAGTCAGAGTCAGAGTCAGAGACAGAGACAGAGAAAGAGACAGAGACAGAGACAGAGACAGAGACAGAGACAGAGACAGAGACAGAGACAGAGACAGAGACAGAGACAGAGACAGAGACAGAGACAGAGACAGAGACAGAGACAGAGACAGAGACAGAGACAGAGACAGAGACAGAGACAGAGACAGAGACAGAGACAGAGACAGAGACAGAGACAGAGACAGAGACAGAGACAGAGACAGAGACAGAGACAGAGACAGAGACAGAGACAGAGACAGAGACAGAGACAGAGACAGAGACAGAGACAGAGACAGAGACAGAGACAGAGACAGAGACAGAGACAGAGACAGAGACAGAGACAGAGACAGAGACAGAGACAGAGACAGAGACAGAGACAGAGACAGAGACAGAGACAGAGACAGAGACAGAGACAGAGACAGAGACAGAGACAGAGACAGAGACAGAGACAGAGACAGAGACAGAGACAGAGACAGAGACAGAGACAGAGACAGAGACAGAGACAGAGACAGAGACAGAGACAGAGACAGAGACAGAGACAGAGACAGAGACAGAGACAGAGACAGAGACAGAGACAGAGACAGAGACAGAGACAGAGACAGAGACAGAGACAGAGACAGAGACAGAGACAGAGACAGAGACAGAGACAGAGACAGAGACAGAGACAGAGACAGAGACAGAGACAGAGACAGAGACAGAGACAGAGACAGAGACAGAGACAGAGACAGAGACAGAGACAGAGACAGAGACAGAGACAGAGACAGAGACAGAGACAGAGACAGAGACAGAGACAGAGACAGAGACAGAGACAGAGACAGAGACAGAGACAGAGACAGAGACAGAGACAGAGACAGAGACAGAGACAGAGACAGAGACAGAGACAGAGACAGAGACAGAGACAGAGACAGAGACAGAGACAGAGACAGAGACAGAGACAGAGACAGAGACAGAGACAGAGACAGAGACAGAGACAGAGACAGAGACAGAGACAGAGACAGAGACAGAGACAGAGACAGAGACAGAGACAGAGACAGAGACAGAGACAGAGACAGAGACAGAGACAGAGACAGAGACAGAGACAGAGACAGAGACAGAGACAGAGACAGAGACAGAGACAGAGACAGAGACAGAGACAGAGACAGAGACAGAGACAGAGACAGAGACAGAGACAGAGACAGAGACAGAGACAGAGACAGAGACAGAGACAGAGACAGAGACAGAGACAGAGACAGAGACAGAGACAGAGACAGAGACAGAGACAGAGACAGAGACAGAGACAGAGACAGAGACAGAGACAGAGACAGAGACAGAGACAGAGACAGAGACAGAGACAGAGACAGAGACAGAGACAGAGACAGAGACAGAGACAGAGACAGAGACAGAGACAGAGACAGAGACAGAGACAGAGACAGAGACAGAGACAGAGACAGAGACAGAGACAGAGACAGAGACAGAGACAGAGACAGAGACAGAGACAGAGACAGAGACAGAGACAGAGACAGAGACAGAGACAGAGACAGAGACAGAGACAGAGACAGAGACAGAGACAGAGACAGAGACAGAGACAGAGACAGAGACAGAGACAGAGACAGAGACAGAGACAGAGACAGAGACAGAGACAGAGACAGAGACAGAGACAGAGACAGAGACAGAGACAGAGACAGAGACAGAGACAGAGACAGAGACAGAGACAGAGACAGAGACAGAGACAGAGACAGAGACAGAGACAGAGACAGAGACAGAGACAGAGACAGAGACAGAGACAGAGACAGAGACAGAGACAGAGACAGAGACAGAGACAGAGACAGAGACAGAGACAGAGACAGAGACAGAGACAGAGACAGAGACAGAGACAGAGACAGAGACAGAGACAGAGACAGAGACAGAGACAGAGACAGAGACAGAGACAGAGACAGAGACAGAGACAGAGACAGAGACAGAGACAGAGACAGAGACAGAGACAGAGACAGAGACAGAGACAGAGACAGAGACAGAGACAGAGACAGAGACAGAGACAGAGACAGAGACAGAGACAGAGACAGAGACAGAGACAGAGACAGAGACAGAGACAGAGACAGAGACAGAGACAGAGACAGAGACAGAGACAGAGACAGAGACAGAGACAGAGACAGAGACAGAGACAGAGACAGAGACAGAGACAGAGACAGAGACAGAGACAGAGACAGAGACAGAGACAGAGACAGAGACAGAGACAGAGACAGAGACAGAGACAGAGACAGAGACAGAGACAGAGACAGAGACAGAGACAGAGACAGAGACAGAGACAGAGACAGAGACAGAGACAGAGACAGAGACAGAGACAGAGACAGAGACAGAGACAGAGACAGAGACTGAGACTGAGACAGAGACAGAGACAGAGACAGAGACAGAGACAGAGACAGAGACAGAGACAGAGACAGAGACAGAGACAGAGACAGAGACAGAGACAGAGACAGAGACAGAGACAGAGACAGAGACAGAGACAGAGACAGAGACAGAGACAGAGACAGAGACAGAGACAGAGACAGAGACAGAGACAGAGACAGAGACAGAGACAGAGACAGAGACAGAGACAGAGACAGAGACAGAGACAGAGACAGAGACAGAGACAGAGACAGAGACAGAGACAGAGACAGAGACAGAGACAGAGACAGAGACAGAGACAGAGACAGAGACAGAGTCAGAGTCAGAGTCAGAGTCAGAGTCAGAGACAGAGTCAGAGACAGAGACAGAGACAGAGACAGAGACAGAGACAGAGACAGAGACAGAGACAGAGACAGAGACAGAGACAGAGACAGAGACAGAGATGGAGACAGAGAAAGAGACAGAGTCAGAGACAGAGACAGAGACAGAGACAGAGGCAGACAGAGGCAGAGACAGAGGCAGATGCAGAGTCAGAGTCAGAGTCAGAGTCAGAGTCAGAGTCAGAGTCAGAGTCAGAGTCAGAGTCAGAGTCAGAGTCAGAGTCAGAGTCGGAGTCGGAGTCGGAGTCGGAGTCGGAGTCGGAGTCGGAGTCGGAGTCGGAGTCGGAGTCGGAGTCGGAGTCGGAGTCGGAGTCGGAGTCGGAGTCGGAGTCGGAGTCGGAGTCAGAGTCAGAGTCAGAGTCAGAGTCAGAGTCAGAGTCAGAGTCAGAGTCAGAGTCAGAGTCAGAGTCAGAGTCAGAGTCAGAGTCAGAGTCAGAGTCAGAGTCAGAGTCAGAGTCAGAGTCAGAGTCAGAGTCAGAGTCAGAGTCAGAGTCAGAGTCAGAGTCAGAGTCAGAGTCAGAGTCAGAGTCAGAGTCAGAGTCAGAGTCAGAGTCAGAGTCAGAGTCAGAGTCAGAGTCAGAGTCAGAGTCAGAGTCAGAGTCAGAGTCAGAGTCAGAGTCAGAGTCAGAGTCAGAGTCAGAGTCAGAGTCAGAGTCAGAGTCAGAGTCAGAGTCAGAGTCAGAGTCAGAGTCAGAGTCAGAGTCAGAGTCAGAGTCAGAGTCAGAGTCAGAGTCAGAGTCAGAGTCAGAGTCAGAGTCAGAGACAGAGTCAGAGACAGAGACAGAGACAGAGACAGAGACAGAGACAGAGACAGAGACAGAGACAGAGTCAGAGTCAGAGGCAGAGACAGAGACAGAGACAGCAACAGAGACAGAGATAGACAGAGACAGAGGCAGATGCAGAGGCTGAGGCACAGTCAGAGTCAGAGTCAGAGTCAGAGTCAGAGACAGAGACAGAGACAGAGACAGAGACAGAGACAGAGACAGAGACAGAGACAGAGACAGAGTCAGCGTCAGAGTCAGAGTCAGAGTCAGAGTCAGAGACAGAGACAGAGACAGAGAAAGAGACAGAGACAGAGACAGAGACAGAGACAGAGACAGAGACAGAGACAGAGACAGAGACAGAGACAGAGACAGAGACAGAGACAGAGACAGAGACAGAGACAGAGACAGAGACAGAGACAGAGACAGAGACAGAGACAGAGACAGAGACAGAGACAGAGACAGAGACAGAGACAGAGACAGAGACAGAGACAGAGACAGAGACAGAGACAGAGACAGAGACAGAGACAGAGACAGAGACAGAGACAGAGACAGAGACAGAGACAGAGACAGAGACAGAGACAGAGACAGAGACAGAGACAGAGACAGAGACAGAGACAGAGACAGAGACAGAGACAGAGACAGAGACAGAGACAGAGACAGAGACAGAGACAGAGACAGAGACAGAGACAGAGACAGAGACAGAGACAGAGACAGAGACAGAGACAGAGACAGAGACAGAGACAGAGACAGAGACAGAGACAGAGACAGAGACAGAGACAGAGACAGAGACAGAGACAGAGACAGAGACAGAGACAGAGACAGAGACAGAGACAGAGACAGAGACAGAGACAGAGACAGAGACAGAGACAGAGACAGAGACAGAGACAGAGACAGAGACAGAGACAGAGACAGAGACAGAGACAGAGACAGAGACAGAGACAGAGACAGAGACAGAGACAGAGACAGAGACAGAGACAGAGACAGAGACAGAGGCATGTGCAGAGGCTGATTCACAGTCTGTGTCAGAGTCAGAGTCAGAGTCAGAGTCAGAGTCAGAGTCAGAGTCAGAGTCAGAGTCAGAGTCAGAGTCAGAGTCAGAGTCAGAGTCAGAGACAGAGTCAGAGACAGAGACAGAGACAGAGACAGAGACAGAGACAGAGACAGAGACAGAGACAGAGACAGAGACAGAGACTGAGACTGAGACAGAGACAGAGACAGAGACAGAGACAGAGACAGAGACAGAGACAGAGACAGAGACAGAGACAGAGACAGAGACAGAGACAGAGACAGAGACAGAGACAGAGACAGAGACAGAGACAGAGACAGAGACAGAGTCAGAGTCAGAGTCAGAGTCAGAGTCAGAGTCAGAGTCAGAGTCAGAGTCAGAGTCAGAGTCAGAGTCAGAGTCAGAGTCAGAGTCAGAGTCAGAGTCAGAGTCAGAGTCAGAGTCAGAGACAGAGTCAGAGACAGAGACAGAGACAGAGACAGAGACAGAGACAGAGACAGAGACAGAGACAGAGACAGAGACAGAGACAGAGACAGAGATAGACAGAGACAGAGGCAGATGCAGAGGCTGAGGCACAGTCAGAGTCAGAGTCAGAGTCAGAGTCAGAGTCAGAGACAGAGACAGAGACAGAGACAGAGACAGAGACAGAGACAGAGACAGAGACAGAGACAGAGACAGGGACAGAGACAGAGACAGAGACAGAGACAAAGACAGAGACAGAGACAGCGGCATGTGCAGAGGCTGATTCACAGTCAGAGTCAGAGTCAGAGTCAGAGTCAGAGTCAGAGACAGAGTCAGAGTCAGAGTCGGAGTCAGAGTCAGAGTCAGAGTCAGAGTCAGAGTCAGAGTCAGCGTCAGAGTCAGAGACAGAGACAGAGACAGAGACAGAGACAGAGACAGAGACAGAGACAGAGACAGAGACAGAGACAGAGACAGAGACAGAGACAGAGACAGAGACAGAGACAGAGACAGAGACAGAGACAGAGACAGAGACAGAGACAGAGACAGAGACAGAGACAGAGACAGAGACAGAGACAGAGACAGAGACAGAGACAGAGACAGAGACAGAGACAGAGACAGAGACAGAGACAGAGACAGAGACAGAGACAGAGACAGAGACAGAGACAGAGACAGAGACAGAGACAGAGACAGAGACAGAGACAGAGACAGAGACAGAGACAGAGACAGAGACGAGACAGAGACAGAGACAGAGACAGAGACAGAGACAGAGACAGAGACAGAGTCGGAGTCGGAGTCGGAGTCGGAGTCGGAGTCGGAGTCGGAGTCGGAGACGGAGACGGAGACGGAGACGGAGACGGAGACGGAGACGGAGACGGAGACGGAGACGGAGACGGAGACGGAGACGGAGACGGAGACGGAGACAGAGACAGAGACAGAGACAGAGACAGAGACAGAGACAGAGACAGAGACTGAGACAGAGACAGAGACAGAGACAGAGACAGAGACAGAGACAGAGACAGAGACAGAGACAGAGACAGAGACAGAGACAGAGACAGAGACAGAGACAGAGACAGAGACAGAGACAGAGACAGAGACAGAGTCAGAGTCAGAGTCAGAGTCAGAGTCAGAGTCAGAGTCAGAGTCAGAGTCAGAGTCAGAGTCAGAGTCAGAGTCAGAGTCAGAGTCAGAGTCAGAGTCAGAGTCAGAGTCAGAGTCAGAGTCAGAGTCAGAGTCAGAGTCAGAGTCAGAGTCAGAGTCAGAGTCAGAGTCAGAGTCAGAGTCAGAGTCAGAGTCAGAGTCAGAGTCAGAGTCAGAGTCAGAGTCAGAGTCAGAGTCAGAGTCAGAGTCAGAGTCAGAGTCAGAGTCAGAGTCAGAGTCAGAGTCAGAGTCAGAGTCAGAGTCAGAGTCAGAGTCAGAGTCAGAGTCAGAGTCAGAGTCAGAGTCAGAGTCAGAGTCAGAGTCAGAGTCAGAGTCAGAGTCAGAGTCAGAGTCAGAGTCAGAGTCAGAGTCAGAGTCAGAGTCAGAGTCAGAGTCAGAGTCAGAGTCAGAGTCAGAGTCAGAGTCAGAGTCAGAGTCAGAGTCAGAGTCAGAGTCAGAGTCAGAGTCAGAGTCAGAGTCAGAGTCAGAGTCAGAGTCAGAGACAGAGTCAGAGACAGAGACAGAGACAGAGACAGAGACAGAGACAGAGACAGAGACAGAGACAGAGTCAGAGTCAGAGGCAGAGACAGAGACAGAGACAGCAACAGAGACAGAGATAGACAGAGACAGAGGCAGATGCAGAGGCTGAGGCACAGTCAGAGTCAGAGTCAGAGTCAGAGTCAGAGTCAGAGTCAGAGACAGAGACAGAGACAGAGACAGAGACAGAGACAGAGACAGAGACAGAGACAGAGACAGAGTCAGCGTCAGAGTCAGAGTCAGAGTCAGAGTCAGAGACAGAGACAGAGAAAGAGACAGAGACAGAGACAGAGACAGAGACAGAGACAGAGACAGAGACAGAGACAGAGACAGAGACAGAGACAGAGACAGAGACAGAGACAGAGACAGAGACAGAGACAGAGACAGAGACAGAGACAGAGACAGAGACAGAGACAGAGACAGAGACAGAGACAGAGACAGAGACAGAGACAGAGACAGAGACAGAGACAGAGACAGAGACAGAGACAGAGACAGAGACAGAGACAGAGACAGAGACAGAGACAGAGACAGAGACAGAGACAGAGACAGAGACAGAGACAGAGACAGAGACAGAGACAGAGACAGAGACAGAGACAGAGACAGAGACAGAGACAGAGACAGAGACAGAGACAGAGACAGAGACAGAGACAGAGACAGAGACAGAGACAGAGACAGAGACAGAGACAGAGACAGAGACAGAGACAGAGACAGAGACAGAGACAGAGACAGAGACAGAGACAGAGACAGAGACAGAGACAGAGACAGAGACAGAGACAGAGACAGAGACAGAGACAGAGACAGAGACAGAGACAGAGACAGAGACAGAGACAGAGACAGAGACAGAGACAGAGACAGAGACAGAGACAGAGACAGAGACAGAGACAGAGACAGAGACAGAGACAGAGACAGAGACAGAGACAGAGACAGAGACAGAGACAGAGACAGAGACAGAGACAGAGACAGAGACAGAGACAGAGACAGAGACAGAGACAGAGACAGAGACAGAGGCATGTGCAGAGGCTGATTCACAGTCTGTATCAGAGTCAGAGTCAGAGTCAGAGTCAGAGTCAGAGTCAGAGTCAGAGTCAGAGTCAGAGTCAGAGTCAGAGTCAGAGACAGAGTCAGAGACAGAGACAGAGACAGAGACAGAGACAGAGACAGAGACAGAGACAGAGACAGAGACAGAGACAGAGACAGAGACAGAGACTGAGACTGAGACAGAGACAGAGACAGAGACAGAGACAGAGACAGAGACAGAGACAGAGACAGAGACAGAGACAGAGACAGAGACAGAGACAGAGACAGAGACAGAGACAGAGACAGAGACAGAGACAGAGACAGAGACAGAGACAGAGACAGAGTCAGAGTCAGAGTCAGAGTCAGAGTCAGAGTCAGAGTCAGAGTCAGAGTCAGAGTCAGAGTCAGAGTCAGAGTCAGAGTCAGAGTCAGAGTCAGAGTCAGAGTCAGAGACAGAGTCAGAGACAGAGACAGAGACAGAGACAGAGACAGAGACAGAGACAGAGACAGAGACAGAGACAGAGACAGAGACAGAGACAGAGATAGACAGAGACAGAGGCAGATGCAGAGGCTGAGGCACAGTCAGAGTCAGAGTCAGAGTCAGAGTCAGAGTCAGAGACAGAGACAGAGACAGAGACAGAGACAGAGACAGAGACAGAGACAGAGACAGAGACAGAGACAGGGACAGAGACAGAGACAGAGACAGAGACAAAGACAGAGACAGAGACAGCGGCATGTGCAGAGGCTGATTCACAGTCAGAGTCAGAGTCAGAGTCAGAGTCAGAGTCAGAGACAGAGTCAGAGTCAGAGTCGGAGTCAGAGTCAGAGTCAGAGTCAGAGTCAGAGTCAGAGTCAGCGTCAGAGTCAGAGACAGAGACAGAGACAGAGACAGAGACAGAGACAGAGACAGAGACAGAGACAGAGACAGAGACAGAGACAGAGACAGAGACAGAGACAGAGACAGAGACAGAGACAGAGTCAGAGTCAGAGTCAGAGTCAGAGTCAGAGTCAGAGTCAGAGTCAGAGTCAGAGTCAGAGTCAGAGTCAGAGTCAGAGTCAGAGTCAGAGTCAGAGTCAGAGTCAGAGTCAGAGTCAGAGTCAGAGTCAGAGTCAGAGACAGAGTCAGAGTCAGAGTCAGAGTCAGAGTCAGAGTCAGAGTCAGAGTCAGAGTCAGAGTCAGAGTCAGAGTCAGAGTCAGAGTCAGAGTCAGAGTCAGAGTCAGAGTCAGAGTCAGAGTCAGAGTCAGAGTCAGAGTCAGAGTCAGAGTCAGAGTCAGAGTCAGAGTCAGAGTCAGAGTCAGAGTCAGAGTCAGAGTCAGAGTCAGAGTCAGAGTCAGAGTCAGAGTCAGAGTCAGAGTCAGAGTCAGAGTCAGAGTCAGAGTCAGAGTCAGAGTCAGAGTCAGAGTCAGAGTCAGAGTCAGAGTCAGAGTCAGAGTCAGAGTCAGAGTCAGAGTCAGAGTCAGAGTCAGAGTCAGAGTCAGAGTCAGAGTCAGAGTCAGAGTCAGAGTCAGAGTCAGAGTCAGAGTCAGAGTCAGAGTCAGAGTCAGAGTCAGAGTCAGAGTCAGAGTCAGAGTCAGAGTCAGAGTCAGAGTCAGAGTCAGAGTCAGAGTCAGAGTCAGAGTCAGAGTCAGAGTCAGAGTCAGAGTCAGAGTCAGAGTCAGAGTCAGAGTCAGAGTCAGAGTCAGAGTCAGAGTCAGAGTCAGAGTCAGAGTCAGAGTCAGAGTCAGAGTCAGAGTCAGAGTCAGAGTCAGAGTCAGAGTCAGAGTCAGAGTCAGAGTCAGAGTCAGAGTCAGAGTCAGAGGCAGATGCAGAGGCTGAGGCACAGTCAGAGTCTGAGACAGAGACAGAGACAGAGACAGAGACAGAGACAGAGACAGAGATGGAGACAGAGAAAGAGGCAGAGACAGAGACAGAGACAGAGGCAGACAGAGGCAGAGACAGAGGCAGATGCAGAGGCTGTGGCAGAGTCAGAGTCAGAGACAGAGACAGAGACAGAGACAGAGGCAGACAGAGGCAGAGACAGAGGCAGATGCAGAGGCTGTGTCAGAGTCAGAGTCAGAGTCAGAGTCAGAGTCAGAGTCAGAGTCAGAGTCAGAGTCAGAGTCAGAGTCAGAGTCAGAGTCAGAGTCAGAGTCAGAGTCAGAGTCAGAGTCAGAGTCAGAGTCAGAGTCAGAGTCAGAGTCAGAGTCAGAGTCAGAGTCAGAGTCAGAGTCAGAGTCAGAGTCAGAGTCAGAGTCAGAGTCAGAGTCAGAGTCAGAGTCAGAGTCAGAGTCAGAGTCAGAGTCAGAGTCAGAGTCAGAGTCAGAGTCAGAGTCAGAGTCAGAGTCAGAGTCAGAGTCAGAGTCAGAGTCAGAGTCAGAGTCAGAGTCAGAGTCAGAGTCAGAGTCAGAGTCAGAGTCAGAGTCAGAGTCAGAGTCAGAGTCAGAGTCAGAGTCAGAGTCAGAGTCAGAGTCAGAGTCAGAGTCAGAGTCAGAGTCAGAGACAGAGACAGAGACAGAGACAGAGACAGAGACAGAGACAGAGTCAGAGACAGAGACAGAGACAGAGACAGAATCAGAGTCAGAGTCAGAGTCAGAGTCAGAGTCAGAGTCAGAGTCAGAGTCAGAGTCAGAGTCAGAGTCAGAGTCAGAGTCAGAGACAGAGACAGAGACAGAGACAGAGACAGAGACAGAGACAGAGACAGAGACAGAGATGGAGACAGAGAAAGAGACAGAGACAGAGACAGAGACAGAGGCAGACAGAGGCAGAGACAGAGGCAGATGCAGAGGCTGTGGCAGAGTCAGAGTCAGAGACAGAGTCAGAGTCAGAGGCAGAGACAGAGACAGAGACAGCAACAGAGACAGAGATAGACAGAGACAGAGGCAGATGCAGCGGCTGAGGCACAGTCAGAGTCAGAGTCAGAGTCAGAGTCAGAGTCAGAGTCAGAGTCAGAGTCAGAGTCAGAGTCAGAGTCAGAGTCAGAGTCAGAGTCAGAGACAGAGACAGAGACAGAGACAGAGACAGAGTCAGAGACAGAGACAGAGACAGAGACAGAGACAGAGGCAGACAGAGGCAGAGACAGAGGCAGATGCAGAGGCTGTGTCAGAGTCAGAGTCAGAGTCAGAGTCAGAGTCAGAGTCAGAGTCAGAGTCAGAGTCAGAGTCAGAGTCAGAGTCAGAGTCAGAGTCAGAGTCAGAGTCAGAGTCAGAGTCAGAGTCAGAGTCAGAGTCAGAGTCAGAGTCAGAGTCAGAGTCAGAGTCAGAGTCAGAGTCAGAGTCAGAGTCAGAGTCAGAGTCAGAGTCAGAGTCAGAGTCAGAGTCAGAGTCAGAGTCAGAGTCAGAGTCAGAGTCAGAGTCAGAGTCAGAGTCAGAGTCAGAGTCAGAGTCAGAGTCAGAGTCAGAGTCAGAGTCAGAGTCAGAGTCAGAGTCAGAGTCAGAGTCAGAGTCAGAGACAGAGACAGAGACAGAGACAGAGACAGAGACAGAGACAGAGTCAGAGACAGAGACAGAGACAGAGACAGAGTCAGAGTCAGAGTCAGAGTCAGAGTCAGAGTCAGAGTCAGAGTCAGAGTCAGAGTCAGAGTCAGAGTCAGAGTCAGAGTCAGAGACAGAGACAGAGACAGAGACAGAGACAGAGACAGAGACAGAGACAGAGACAGAGACAGAGATGGAGACAGAGAAAGAGACAGAGACAGAGACAGAGACAGAGGCAGACAGAGGCAGAGACAGAGGCAGATGCAGAGGCTGTGGCAGAGTCAGAGTCAGAGACAGAGTCAGAGTCAGAGTCAGAGGCAGAGACAGAGACAGAGACAGCAACAGAGACAGAGATAGACAGAGACAGAGGCAGATGCAGCGGCTGAGGCACAGTCAGAGTCAGAGTCAGAGTCAGAGTCAGAGTCAGAGTCAGAGTCAGAGTCAGAGTCAGAGTCAGAGTCAGAGTCAGAGTCAGAGTCAGAGACAGAGACAGAGACAGAGAGAGAGACAGAGTCAGAGACAGAGACAGAGACAGAGACAGAGTCAGAGTCAGAGTCAGAGTCAGAGTCAGAGTCAGAGTCAGAGTCAGAGTCAGAGTCAGAGTCAGAGTCAGAGTCAGAGTCAGAGTCAGAGACAGAGACAGAGACAGAGACAGAGACAGAGACAGAGACAGAGACAGAGACAGAGACAGAGACAGAGACAGAGACAGAGACAGAGACAGAGACAGAGACAGAGACAGAAACAGAGACAGAGACAGAGACAGAGACAGAGACAGAGATGGAGACAGAGAAAGAGACAGAGTCAGAGACAGAGACAGAGGCAGACAGAGGCAGAGACAGAGGCAGAGTCAGAGACAGAGACAGAGACAGAGACAGAGACAGAGACAGAGACAGAGACAGAGACAGAGACAGAGACAGAGACAGAGACAGAGACAGAGACAGAGACAGAGACAGAGACAGAGACAGAGACAGAGACAGAGACAGAGACAGAGACAGAGACAGAGACAGAGATGGAGACAGAGAAAGAGACAGAGTCAGAGACAGAGACAGAGGCAGACAGAGGCAGAGACAGAGGCAGAGTCAGAGTCAGAGTCAGAGTCAGAGTCAGAGTCAGAGTCAGAGTCAGAGTCAGAGTCAGAGTCAGAGTCAGAGTCAGAGTCAGAGTCAGAGTCAGAGTCAGAGTCAGAGTCAGAGTCAGAGACAGAGACAGAGACAGAGACAGAGACAGAGTCAGAGACAGAGACAGAGACAGAGACAGAGACAGAGGCAGACAGAGGCAGAGACAGAGGCAGATGCAGAGGCTGTGTCAGAGTCAGAGTCAGAGTCAGAGTCAGAGTCAGAGTCAGAGTCAGAGTCAGAGTCAGAGTCAGAGTCAGAGTCAGAGTCAGAGTCAGAGTCAGAGTCAGAGTCAGAGTCAGAGTCAGAGTCAGAGTCAGAGTCAGAGTCAGAGTCAGAGTCAGAGTCAGAGTCAGAGTCAGAGTCAGAGTCAGAGTCAGAGTCAGAGTCAGAGTCAGAGTCAGAGTCAGAGTCAGAGTCAGAGTCAGAGTCAGAGTCAGAGTCAGAGTCAGAGTCAGAGTCAGAGTCAGAGTCAGAGTCAGAGTCAGAGTCAGAGTCAGAGTCAGAGTCAGAGTCAGAGTCAGAGTCAGAGTCAGAGTCAGAGTCAGAGTCAGAGTCAGAGTCAGAGTCAGAGTCAGAGTCAGAGTCAGAGTCAGAGTCAGAGTCAGAGTCAGAGTCAGAGTCAGAGTCAGAGTCAGAGTCAGAGTCAGAGTCAGAGTCAGAGTCAGAGGCAGATGCAGAGGCTGAGGCACAGTCAGAGTCTGAGACAGAGACAGAGACAGAGACAGAGACAGAGACAGAGACAGAGACAGAGACAGAGATGGAGACAGAGAAAGAGGCAGAGACAGAGACAGAGACAGAGGCAGACAGAGGCAGAGACAGAGGCAGATGCAGAGGCTGTGGCAGAGTCAGAGTCAGAGACAGAGACAGAGACAGAGACAGAGGCAGACAGAGGCAGAGACAGAGGCAGATGCAGAGGCTGTGGCAGAGTCAGAGTCAGAGTCAGAGTCAGAGTCAGAGTCAGAGTCAGAGTCAGAGTCAGAGTCAGAGTCAGAGTCAGAGTCAGAGTCAGAGTCAGAGTCAGAGTCAGAGTCAGAGTCAGAGTCAGAGTCAGAGTCAGAGTCAGAGTCAGAGTCAGAGTCAGAGTCAGAGTCAGAGTCAGAGTCAGAGTCAGAGTCAGAGTCAGAGTCAGAGTCAGAGTCAGAGTCAGAGTCAGAGTCAGAGTCAGAGTCAGAGTCAGAGTCAGAGTCAGAGTCAGAGTCAGAGTCAGAGTCAGAGTCAGAGTCAGAGTCAGAGTCAGAGTCAGAGTCAGAGTCAGAGTCAGAGTCAGAGTCAGAGTCAGAGTCAGAGTCAGAGTCAGAGTCAGAGTCAGAGTCAGAGTCAGAGTCAGAGTCAGAGTCAGAGTCAGAGTCAGAGTCAGAGTCAGAGTCAGAGTCAGAGTCAGAGGCAGATGCAGAGGCTGAGGCACAGTCAGAGTCTGAGACAGAGACAGAGACAGAGACAGAGACAGAGACAGAGACAGAGACAGAGATGGAGACAGAGAAAGAGGCAGAGACAGAGACAGAGACAGAGGCAGACAGAGGCAGAGACAGAGGCAGATGCAGAGGCTGTGGCAGAGTCAGAGTCAGAGACAGAGACAGAGACAGAGACAGAGGCAGACAGAGGCAGAGACAGAGGCAGATGCAGAGGCTGTGTCAGAGTCAGAGTCAGAGTCAGAGTCAGAGTCAGAGTCAGAGTCAGAGTCAGAGTCAGAGTCAGAGTCAGAGTCAGAGTCAGAGTCAGAGTCAGAGTCAGAGTCAGAGTCAGAGTCAGAGTCAGAGTCAGAGTCAGAGTCAGAGTCAGAGTCAGAGTCAGAGTCAGAGTCAGAGTCAGAGTCAGAGTCAGAGTCAGAGTCAGAGTCAGAGTCAGAGTCAGAGTCAGAGTCAGAGTCAGAGTCAGAGTCAGAGTCAGAGTCAGAGTCAGAGTCAGAGTCAGAGTCAGAGTCAGAGTCAGAGTCAGAGTCAGAGACAGAGACAGAGACAGAGACAGAGACAGAGACAGAGACAGAGTCAGAGACAGAGACAGAGACAGAGACAGAGTCAGAGTCAGAGTCAGAGTCAGAGTCAGAGTCAGAGTCAGAGTCAGAGTCAGAGTCAGAGTCAGAGTCAGAGTCAGAGTCAGAGACAGAGACAGAGACAGAGACAGAGACAGAGACAGAGACAGAGACAGAGACAGAGACAGAGATGGAGACAGAGAAAGAGACAGAGACAGAGACAGAGACAGAGGCAGACAGAGGCAGAGACAGAGGCAGATGCAGAGGCTGTGGCAGAGTCAGAGTCAGAGACAGAGTCAGAGTCAGAGGCAGAGACAGAGACAGAGACAGCAACAGAGACAGAGATAGACAGAGACAGAGGCAGATGCAGCGGCTGAGGCACAGTCAGAGTCAGAGTCAGAGTCAGAGTCAGAGTCAGAGTCAGAGTCAGAGTCAGAGTCAGAGTCAGAGTCAGAGTCAGAGTCAGAGTCAGAGACAGAGACAGAGACAGAGACAGAGACAGAGTCAGAGACAGAGACAGAGACAGAGACAGAGACAGAGGCAGACAGAGGCAGAGACAGAGGCAGATGCAGAGGCTGTGTCAGAGTCAGAGTCAGAGTCAGAGTCAGAGTCAGAGTCAGAGTCAGAGTCAGAGTCAGAGTCAGAGTCAGAGTCAGAGTCAGAGTCAGAGTCAGAGTCAGAGTCAGAGTCAGAGTCAGAGTCAGAGTCAGAGTCAGAGTCAGAGTCAGAGTCAGAGTCAGAGTCAGAGTCAGAGTCAGAGACAGAGACAGAGACAGAGACAGAGACAGAGACAGAGACAGAGACAGAGACAGAGACAGAGACAGAGACAGAGACAGAGACAGAGACAGAGACAGAGACAGAGACAGAGACAGAGACAGAGACAGAGACAGAGACAGAGACAGAGACAGAGACAGAGACAGAGACAGAGACAGAGACAGAGACAGAGACAGAGACAGAGACAGAGACAGAGACAGAGACAGAAACAGAGACAGAGACAGAGACAGAGACAGAGACAGAGATGGAGACAGAGAAAGAGACAGAGTCAGAGACAGAGACAGAGGCAGACAGAGGCAGAGACAGAGGCAGATGCAGAGGCTGTGGCAGAGTCAGAGTCAGAGACAGAGTCAGAGTCAGAGTCAGAGGCAGAGACAGAGACAGAGACAGCAACAGAGACAGAGATAGACAGAGACAGAGGCAGATGCAGAGGCTGAGGCACAGTCAGAGTCAGAGTCAGAGTCAGAGTCAGAGTCAGAGTCAGAGTCAGAGTCAGAGTCAGAGTCAGAGTCAGAGTCAGAGTCAGAGTCAGAGTCAGAGTCAGAGTCAGAGTCAGAGTCAGAGTCAGAGTCAGAGTCAGAGTCAGAGTCAGAGTCAGAGTCAGAGTCAGAGTCAGAGACAGAGACAGAGACAGAGACAGAGACAGAGACAGAGACAGAGACAGAGACAGAGACAGAGACAGAGACAGAGACAGAGACAGAGACAGAGACAGAGACAGAGACAGAGACAGAGACAGAGACAGAGACAGAGACAGAGACAGAGACAGAGACAGAGACAGAGACAGAGACAGAGACAGAGACAGAGACAGAGACAGAGACAGAGACAGAGGCAGACAGAGGCAGAGACAGAGGCAGATGCAGAGGCTGTGGCAGAGTCAGAGTCAGAGACAGAGACAGAGACGGAGGCAGACAGAGGCAGAGACAGAGGCAGATGCAGAGGCTGTGGCAGAGTCAGAGTCAGAGACAGAGACAGAGGCAGAGACAGAGGCAGATGCAGAGGCTGTGGCAGAGTCAGAGTCAGAGACAGAGTCAGAGTCAGAGTCAGAGTCAGAGTCAGAGTCAGAGTCAGAGTCAGAGTCAGAGTCAGAGTCAGAGTCAGAGTCAGAGTCAGAGTCAGAGTCAGAGTCAGAGTCAGAGTCAGAGTCAGAGTCAGAGTCAGAGTCAGAGTCAGAGTCAGAGTCAGAGTCAGAGTCAGAGTCAGAGTCAGAGTCAGAGTCAGAGTCAGAGTCAGAGTCAGAGTCAGAGTCAGAGTCAGAGTCAGAGTCAGAGTCAGAGTCAGAGTCAGAGTCAGAGTCAGAGTCAGAGTCAGAGTCAGAGTCAGAGTCAGAGTCAGAGTCAGAGACAGAGACAGAGACAGAGACAGAAACAGAGACAGAGACAGAGACAGAGACAGAGACAGAGATGGAGACAGAGAAAGAGACAGAGTCAGAGACAGAGACAGAGGCAGACAGAGGCAGAGACAGAGGCAGATGCAGAGGCTGTGGCAGAGTCAGAGTCAGAGACAGAGTCAGAGTCAGAGTCAGAGGCAGAGACAGAGACAGAGACAGCAACAGAGACAGAGATAGACCGAGACAGAGGCAGATGCAGAGGCTGTGGCACAGTCAGAGTCAGAGTCAGAGTCAGAGTCAGAGTCAGAGTCAGAGTCAGAGTCAGAGTCAGAGTCAGAGTCAGAGTCAGAGTCAGAGTCAGAGTCAGAGTCAGAGTCAGAGACAGAGACAGAGACAGCGGCATGTGCAGAGGCTGATTCAGAGTCACAGTCAGAGTCAGAGTCAGAGTCAGAGTCAGAGTCAGAGTCAGAGTCAGAGTCAGAGTCAGAGTCAGAGTCAGAGTCAGAGTCAGAGTCAGAGTCAGAGTCAGAGTCAGAGTCAGAGTCAGAGTCAGAGTCAGAGTCAGAGTCAGAGTCAGAGTCAGAGTCAGAGTCAGAGTCAGAGTCAGAGTCAGAGTCAGAGTCAGAGTCAGAGTCAGAGTCAGAGTCAGAGTCAGAGTCAGAGTCAGAGTCAGAGTCAGAGTCAGAGTCAGAGTCAGAGTCAGAGTCAGAGTCAGAGTCAGAGTCAGAGTCAGAGTCAGAGTCAGAGTCAGAGTCAGAGTCAGAGTCAGAGTCAGAGTCAGAGTCAGAGTCAGAGTCAGAGTCAGAGTCAGAGTCAGAGTCAGAGTCAGAGTCAGAGTCAGAGTCAGAGTCAGAGTCAGAGTCAGAGTCAGAGTCAGAGTCAGAGTCAGAGTCAGATGACAGAGTCAGAGACAGAGTCAGAGACAGAGACAGAGACAGAGACAGAGACAGAGACAGAGACAGAGACAGAGACAGAGACAGAGACAGAGACAGAGATGGAGACAGAGAAAGAGACAGAGTCAGAGACAGAGACAGAGGCAGACAGAGGCAGAGACAGAGGCAGATGCAGAGTCAGAGTCAGAGTCAGAGTCAGAGTCAGAGTCAGAGTCAGAGTCAGAGTCAGAGTCAGAGTCAGAGACAGAGACAGAGACAGAGACAGAGACAGAGACAGAGACAGAGTCAGAGACAGAGACAGAGACAGAGACAGAGTCAGAGTCAGAGTCAGAGTCAGAGTCAGAGTCAGAGTCAGAGTCAGAGTCAGAGTCAGAGTCAGAGTCAGAGTCAGAGACAGAGACAGAGACAGAGACAGAGACAGAGACAGAGACAGAGACAGAGACAGAGACAGAGACAGAGACAGAGACAGAGACAGAGACAGAGACAGAGACAGAGACAGAGACAGAGACAGAGACAGAGACAGAGACAGAGACAGAGACAGAGACAGAGACAGAGACAGAGACAGAGACAGAGACAGAGACAGAGACAGAGACAGAGACAGAGACACAGACAGAGACAGAGACAGAGACAGAGACAGAGACAGAGACAGAGACAGAGACAGAGACAGAGACAGAGACAGAGACAGAGACAGAGACAGAGACAGAGACAGAGACAGAGACAGAGACAGAGACAGAGACAGAGACAGAGACAGAGACAGAGACAGAGACAGAGACAGAGACAGAGACAGAGACAGAGACAGAGACAGAGACAGAGACAGAGACAGAGACAGAGACAGAGACAGAGACAGAGACAGAGACAGAGACAGAGACAGAGACAGAGACAGAGACAGAGACAGAGACAGAGACAGAGACACAGACAGAGACAGAAACAGAGACAGAGACAGAGACAGAGACAGAGACAGAGACAGAGACAGAGACAGAGACAGAGACAGAGACAGAGACAGAGACAGAGACAGAGACAGAGACAGAGACAGAGACAGAGACAGAGACAGAGACAGAGACAGAGACAGAGACAGAGACAGAGACAGAGACAGAGACAGAGACAGAGACAGAGACAGAGACAGAGACAGAGACAGAGACAGAGACAGAGACAGAGACAGAGACAGAGACAGAGACAGAGACAGAGACAGAGACAGAGACAGAGACAGAGACAGAGACAGAGACAGAGACAGAGACAGAGACAGAGACAGAGACAGAGACAGAGACAGAGACAGAGACAGAGACAGAGACAGAGACAGAGACAGAGACAGAGACAGAGACAGAGACAGAGACAGAGACAGAGACAGAGACAGAGACAGAGACAGAGACAGAGACAGAGACAGAGACAGAGACAGAGACAGAGACAGAGACAGAGACAGAGACAGAGACAGAGACAGAGGCAGATGCAGAGGCTGTGGCAGAGTCAGAGTCAGAGACAGAGACAGAGACAGAGACAGAGACAGAGACAGAGACAGAGACAGAGACAGAGACAGAGACAGAGACAGAGACAGAGACAGAGATGGAGACAGAGAAAGAGACAGAGACAGAGACAGAGACAGAGGCAGACAGAGGCAGAGACAGAGGCAGATGCAGAGGCTGTGGCAGAGTCAGAGTCAGAGACAGAGTCAGAGTCAGAGGCAGAGACAGAGACAGAGACAGCAACAGAGACAGAGATAGACAGAGACAGAGGCAGATGCAGAGGCTGAGGCACAGTCAGAGTCAGAGTCAGAGTCAGAGTCAGAGTCAGAGTCAGAGTCAGAGTCAGAGTCAGAGTCAGAGTCAGAGTCAGAGACAGAGACAGAGACAGCGGCATGTGCAGAGACTGATTCAGAGTCAGAGTCAGAGTCAGAGTCAGAGTCAGAGTCAGAGTCAGAGTCAGAGTCAGAGTCAGAGTCAGAGTCAGAGTCAGAGTCAGAGTCAGAGTCAGAGTCAGAGTCAGAGTCAGAGTCAGAGTCAGAGTCAGAGTCAGAGTCAGAGTCAGAGTCAGAGTCAGAGTCAGAGTCAGAGTCAGAGACAGAGACAGAGACAGAGACAGAGACAGAGACAGAGACAGAGACAGAGACAGAGACAGAGACAGAGACAGAGACAGAGACAGAGACAGAGACAGAGACAGAGACAGAGACAGAGACAGAGACAGAGACAGAGACAGAGACAGAGACAGAGACAGAGACAGAGACAGAGACAGAGACAGAGACAGAGACAGAGACAGAGACAGAGACAGAGACAGAGACAGAGACAGAGACAGAGACAGAGACAGAGACAGAGACAGAGACAGAGACAGAGACAGAGACAGAGACAGAGACAGAGACAGAGACAGAGACAGAGACAGAGACAGAGACAGAGACAGAGACAGAGACAGAGACAGAGACAGAGACAGAGACAGAGACAGAGACAGAGACAGAGACAGAGACAGAGACAGAGACAGAGACAGAGACAGAGACAGAGACAGAGACAGAGACAGAGACAGAGACAGAGACAGAGACAGAGACAGAGACAGAGACAGAGACAGAGACAGAGACAGAGACAGAGACAGAGACAGAAACAGAGACAGAGACAGAGACAGAGACAGAGACAGAGATGGAGACAGAGAAAGAGACAGAGTCAGAGACAGAGACAGAGGCAGACAGAGGCAGAGACAGAGGCAGATGCAGAGGCTGTGGCAGAGTCAGAGTCAGAGACAGAGTCAGAGTCAGAGTCAGAGGCAGAGACAGAGACAGAGACAGCAACAGAGACAGAGATAGACAGAGACAGAGGCAGATGCAGAGGCTGAGGCACAGTCAGAGTCAGAGTCAGAGTCAGAGTCAGAGTCAGAGTCAGAGTCAGAGTCAGAGTCAGAGTCAGAGTCAGAGTCAGAGTCAGAGTCAGAGTCAGAGTCAGAGTCAGAGTCAGAGTCAGAGTCAGAGTCAGAGTCAGAGTCAGAGTCAGAGTCAGAGTCAGAGTCAGAGTCAGAGTCAGAGTCAGAGACAGAGACAGAGACAGAGACAGAGACAGAGACAGAGACAGAGACAGAGACAGAGACAGAGACAGAGACAGAGACAGAGACAGAGACAGAGACAGAGACAGAGACAGAGACAGAGACAGAGACAGAGACAGAGACAGAGACAGAGACAGAGACAGAGACAGAGACAGAGACAGAGACAGAGACAGAGACAGAGACAGAGACAGAGACAGAGACAGAGACAGAGACAGAGACAGAGACAGAGACAGAGACAGAGACAGAGACAGAGACAGAGACAGAGACAGAGACAGAGACAGAGACAGAGACAGAGACAGAGACAGAGACAGAGACAGAGACAGAGACAGAGACAGAGACAGAGACAGAGACAGAGACAGAGACAGAGACAGAGACAGAGACAGAGACAGAGACAGAGACAGAGACAGAGACAGAGACAGAGACAGAGACAGAGACAGAGACAGAGACAGAGACAGAGACAGAGACAGACACAGAGACAGAGACAGAGTCAGAGTCAGAGGCAGAGACAGAGACAGAGACAGCAACAGAGACAGAGATAGACAGAGACAGAGGCAGAGTCAGAGTCAGAGTCAGAGTCAGAGTCAGAGTCAGAGTCAGAGTCAGAGTCAGAGTCAGAGTCAGAGTCAGAGTCAGAGTCAGAGTCAGAGACAGAGACAGAGTCAGCGTCAGAGTCAGAGTCAGAGTCAGAGTCAGAGACAGAGACAGAGAAAGAGACAGAGACAGAGACAGAGACAGAGACAGAGACAGAGACAGAGACAGAGACAGAGACAGAGACAGAGACAGAGACAGAGACAGAGACAGAGACAGAGACAGAGACAGAGACAGAGACAGAGACAGAGACAGAGACAGAGACAGAGACAGAGACAGAGACAGAGACAGAGATAGACAGAGACAGAGGCAGATGCAGAGGCTGAGGCACAGTCAGAGTCAGAGTCAGAGTCAGAGTCAGAGTCAGAGTCAGAGTCAGAGTCAGAGTCAGAGTCAGAGTCAGAGACAGAGTCAGAGTCAGAGTCAGAGTCAGAGTCAGAGACAGAGACAGAGAAAGAGACAGAGACAGAGACAGAGACAGAGACAGAGACAGAGACAGAGACAGAGACAGAGACAGAGACAGAGACAGAGACAGAGACAGAGACAGAGACAGAGACAGAGACAGAGACAGAGACAGAGACAGAGACAGAGACAGAGACAGAGACAGAGACAGAGACAGAGATAGACAGAGACAGAGGCAGATGCAGAGGCTGAGGCACAGTCAGAGTCAGAGTCAGAGTCAGAGTCAGAGTCAGAGTCAGAGTCAGAGTCAGAGTCAGAGTCAGAGTCAGAGTCAGAGTCAGAGTCAGAGTCAGAGTCAGAGTCAGAGTCAGAGTCAGAGTCAGAGTCAGAGTCAGAGTCAGAGTCAGAGTCAGAGTCAGAGTCAGAGTCAGAGTCAGAGTCAGAGTCAGAGTCAGAGTCAGAGTCAGAGTCAGAGTCAGAGTCAGAGTCAGAGTCAGAGTCAGAGTCAGAGTCAGAGTCAGAGTCAGAGTCAGAGTCAGAGTCAGAGTCAGAGTCAGAGTCAGAGTCAGAGTCAGAGTCAGAGTCAGAGTCAGAGTCAGAGTCAGAGTCAGAGTCAGAGTCAGAGTCAGAGTCAGAGTCAGAGTCAGAGTCAGAGTCAGAGTCAGAGTCAGAGTCAGAGTCAGAGTCAGAGTCAGAGTCAGAGTCAGAGTCAGAGTCAGAGTCAGAGACAGAGACAGAGACAGAGACAGAGACAGAGACAGAGACAGAGTCAGCGTCAGAGTCAGAGTCAGAGTCAGAGTCAGAGACAGAGACAGAGAAAGAGACAGAGACAGAGACAGAGACAGAGACAGAGACAGAGACAGAGACAGAGACAGAGACAGAGACAGAGACAGAGACAGAGACAGAGACAGAGACAGAGACAGAGACAGAGACAGAGACAGAGACAGAGACAGAGACAGAGACAGAGACAGAGACAGAGACAGAGACAGAGACAGAGACAGAGACAGAGACAGAGGCAGATGCAGAGGCTGAGGCACAGTCAGAGTCAGAGTCAGAGTCAGAGTCAGAGACAGAGACAGAGACAGAGACAGAGACAGAGACAGAGACAGAGACAGAGTCAGCGTCAGAGTCAGAGTCAGAGTCAGAGTCAGAGACAGAGACAGAGAAAGAGACAGAGACAGAGACAGAGACAGAGACAGAGACAGAGACAGAGACAGAGACAGAGACAGAGACAGAGACAGAGACAGAGACAGAGACAGAGACAGAGACAGAGACAGAGACAGAGACAGAGACAGAGACAGAGACAGAGACAGAGACAGAGACAGAGACAGAGACAGAGACAGAGACAGAGACAGAGACAGAGATAGACAGAGACAGAGGCAGATGCAGAGGCTGAGGCACAGTCAGAGTCAGAGTCAGAGTCAGAGTCAGAGTCAGAGTCAGAGACAGAGACAGAGACAGAGACAGAGACAGAGACAGAGACAGAGACAGAGACAGAGACAGAGACAGAGACAGGGACAGAGACAGAGACAGAGACAGAGACAAAGACAGAGACAGAGACAGCGGCATGTGCAGAGGCTGATTCACAGTCAGAGTCAGAGTCAGAGTCAGAGTCAGAGTCAGAGACAGAGTCAGAGTCGGAGTCAGAGTCAGAGTCAGAGTCAGAGTCAGAGTCAGAGTCAGCGTCAGAGTCAGAGACAGAGACAGAGACAGAGACAGAGACAGAGACAGAGACAGAGACAGAGACAGAGACAGAGACAGAGACAGAGACAGAGACAGAGACAGAGACAGAGACAGAGACAGAGACAGAGACAGAGACAGAGACAGAGACAGAGACAGAGACAGAGACAGAGACAGAGACAGAGACAGAGACAGAGTCAGCGTCAGAGTCAGAGTCAGAGTCAGAGTCAGAGACAGAGACAGAGAAAGAGACAGAGACAGAGACAGAGACAGAGACAGAGACAGAGACAGAGACAGAGACAGAGACAGAGACAGAGACAGAGACAGAGACAGAGACAGAGACAGAGACAGAGACAGAGACAGAGACAGAGACAGAGACAGAGACAGAGACAGAGACAGAGACAGAGACAGAGACAGAGACAGAGACAGAGACAGAGACAGAGACAGAGACAGAGACAGAGACAGAGACAGAGACAGAGACAGAGACAGAGACAGAGACAGAGACAGAGGCAGATGCAGAGGCTGAGGCACAGTCAGAGTCAGAGTCAGAGTCAGAGTCAGAGTCAGAGTCAGAGACAGAGACAGAGACAGAGACAGAGACAGAGACAGAGACAGAGACAGAGACAGAGACAGAGACAGAGACAGAGACAGAGACAGAGACAGAGACAGAGACAGAGACAGAGACAGAGACAGAGACAGAGACAGAGACAGAGACAGAGACAGAGACAGAGACAGAGACAGAGACAGAGACAGAGACAGAGACAGAGACAGAGACAGAGTCAGAGACAGAGACAGAGACAGAGACAGAGACAGAGACAGAGACAGAGACAGAGACAGAGACAGAGACAGAGACAGAGACAGAGACAGAGACAGAGACAGAGACAGAGACAGAGACAGAGACAGAGACAGAGACAGAGACAGAGACAGAGACAGAGACAGAGACAGAGACAGAGACAGAGACAGAGACAGAGACAGAGACAGAGACAGAGACAGAGACAGAGACAGAGACAGAGACAGAGACAGAGACAGAGACAGAGACAGAGACAGAGACAGAGACAGAGACAGAGACAGAGACAGAGACAGAGACAGAGACAGAGACAGAGACAGAGACAGAGACAGAGACAGCAACAGAGACAGAGATAGACAGAGACAGAGGCAGATGCAGAGGCTGAGGCACAGTCAGAGTCAGAGTCAGAGACAGAGTCAGAGACAAAGACAGAGACAGAGACAGAGACAGAGACAGAGACAAAGACAGAGACAGAGACAGCGGCATGTGCAGAGGCTGATTCACAGTCAGAGTCAGAGTCAGAGTCAGAGTCAGAGTCAGAGTCAGAGTCAGAGTCAGAGACAGAGTCAGAGTCGGAGTCGGAGTCGGAGTCAGAGTCAGAGTCAGAGTCAGAGTCAGAGTCAGAGTCAGAGTCAGAGTCAGAGTCAGAGTCAGAGTCAGAGTCAGAGTCAGAGTCAGAGTCAGAGTCAGAGTCAGAGTCAGAGTCAGAGTCAGAGTCAGAGTCAGAGTCAGAGTCAGAGTCAGAGTCAGAGTCAGAGTCAGAGTCAGAGTCAGAGTCAGAGTCAGAGTCAGAGTCAGAGTCAGAGTCAGAGTCAGAGTCAGAGTCAGAGTCAGAGTCAGAGTCAGAGTCAGAGTCAGAGTCAGAGTCAGAGTCAGAGTCAGAGTCAGAGTCAGAGTCAGAGTCAGAGTCAGAGTCAGAGTCAGAGTCAGAGTCAGAGTCAGAGTCAGAGTCAGAGTCAGAGTCAGAGTCAGAGTCAGAGTCAGAGTCAGAGTCAGAGTCAGAGTCAGAGTCAGAGTCAGAGTCAGAGTCAGAGTCAGAGTCAGAGTCAGAGTCAGAGTCAGAGTCAGAGTCAGAGTCAGAGACAGAGACAGAGACAGAGACAGAAACAGAGACAGAGACAGAGACAGAGACAGAGACAGAGATGGAGACAGAGAAAGAGACAGAGTCAGAGACAGAGACAGAGGCAGACAGAGGCAGAGACAGAGGCAGATGCAGAGGCTGTGGCAGAGTCAGAGTCAGAGACAGAGTCAGAGTCAGAGTCAGAGGCAGAGACAGAGACAGAGACACCAACAGAGACAGAGATAGACCGAGACAGAGGCAGATGCAGAGGCTGTGGCACAGTCAGAGTCAGAGTCAGAGTCAGAGTCAGAGTCAGAGTCAGAGTCAGAGTCAGAGTCAGAGTCAGAGTCAGAGTCAGAGTCAGAGTCAGAGTCAGAGTCAGAGTCAGAGTCAGAGACAGAGACAGAGACAGCGGCATGTGCAGAGGCTGATTCAGAGTCACAGTCAGAGTCAGAGTCAGAGTCAGAGTCAGAGTCAGAGTCAGAGTCAGAGTCAGAGTCAGAGTCAGAGTCAGAGTCAGAGTCAGAGTCAGAGTCAGAGTCAGAGTCAGAGTCAGAGTCAGAGTCAGAGTCAGAGTCAGAGTCAGAGTCAGAGTCAGAGTCAGAGTCAGAGTCAGAGTCAGAGTCAGAGTCAGAG
Organism: Megachile ligniseca; assembly: GCA_945859555.1. NCBI lineage: Eukaryota > Metazoa > Arthropoda > Insecta > Hymenoptera > Megachilidae > Megachile > Megachile ligniseca. The sequence goes on from OX243788.1 coordinate 453,225, forward strand.
TCAGAGTCAGAGTCAGAGTCAGAGTCAGAGTCAGAGTCAGAGTCAGAGTCAGAGTCAGAGTCAGAGTCAGAGTCAGAGTCAGAGTCAGAGTCAGAGTCAGAGTCAGAGTCAGAGTCAGAGTCAGAGTCAGAGTCAGAGTCAGAGTCAGAGTCAGAGTCAGAGTCAGAGTCAGAGTCAGAGTCAGAGTCAGAGTCAGAGTCAGAGTCAGAGTCAGAGTCAGAGTCAGAGTCAGAGTCAGAGTCAGAGTCAGAGTCAGAGTCAGAGTCAGAGTCAGAGTCAGAGTCAGAGTCAGAGTCAGAGTCAGAGTCAGAGTCAGAGTCAGAGTCAGAGTCAGAGTCAGAGTCAGAGTCAGAGCCAGAGTCAGAGTCAGAGTCAGAGTCAGAGTCAGAGTCAGAGTCAGAGTCAGAGTCAGAGTCAGAGTCAGAGTCAGAGACAGAGTCAGAGACAGAGACAGAGACAGAGACAGAGACAGAGACAGAGACAGAGACAGAGACAGAGACAGAGACAGAGTCAGAGTCAGAGGCAGAGACAGAGACAGAGACAGCAACAGAGACAGAGATAGACAGACACAGAGGCAGATGCAGAGGCTGAGGCACAGTCAGAGTCAGAGTCAGAGTCAGAGTCAGAGTCAGAGTCAGAGACAGAGACAGAGACAGAGACAGAGACAGAGACAGAGACAGAGACAGAGACAGAGACAGAGACAGAGTCAGCGTCAGAGTCAGAGTCAGAGTCAGAGTCAGAGACAGAGACAGAGAAAGAGACAGAGACAGAGACAGAGACAGAGACAGAGACAGAGACAGAGACAGAGACAGAGACAGAGACAGAGACAGAGACAGAGACAGAGACAGAGACAGAGACAGAGACAGAGACAGAGACAGAGACAGAGACAGAGACAGAGACAGAGACAGAGACAGAGACAGAGACAGAGACAGAGACAGAGACAGAGACAGAGACAGAGACAGAGACAGAGACAGAGACAGAGACAGAGACAGAGACAGAGACAGGGACAGAGACAGAGACAGAGACAGAGACAAAGACAGAGACAGAGACAGCGGCATGTGCAGAGGCTGATTCACAGTCAGAGTCAGAGTCAGAGTCAGAGTCAGAGTCAGAGTCAGAGTCAGAGACAGAGTCAGAGTCGGAGTCAGAGTCAGAGTCAGAGTCAGAGTCAGAGTCAGAGTCAGCGTCAGAGTCAGAGACAGAGACAGAGACAGAGACAGAGACAGAGACAGAGACAGAGACAGAGACAGAGACAGAGACAGAGACAGAGACAGAGACAGAGACAGAGACAGAGACAGAGACAGAGACAGAGACAGAGACAGAGACAGAGACAGAGACAGAGACAGAGACAGAGACAGAGACAGAGACAGAGACAGAGACAGAGACAGAGACAGAGACAGAGACAGAGACAGAGACAGAGACAGAGACAGAGACAGAGTCGGAGTCGGAGTCGGAGTCGGAGTCGGAGTCGGAGTCGGAGTCGGAGTCGGAGTCGGAGTCGGAGTCGGAGACGGAGACGGAGACGGAGACGGAGACGGAGACGGAGACGGAGACGGAGACGGAGACGGAGACGGAGACGGAGACGGAGACGGAGACAGAGACAGAGACAGAGACAGAGACAGAGACAGAGACAGAGACAGAGACAGAGACAGAGACAGAGACAGAGACAGAGACAGAGACAGAGACAGAGACAGAGACAGGGACAGAGACAGAGACAGAGACAGAGACAAAGACAGAGACAGAGACAGCGGCATGTGCAGAGGCTGATTCACAGTCAGAGACAGAGACAGAGACAGAGACAGAGACAGAGACTGAGACAGAGACAGAGACAGAGACAGAGACAGAGACAGAGACAGAGACAGAGACAGAGACAGAGACAGAGACAGAGACAGAGACAGAGACAGAGACAGAGACAGAGACAGAGACAGAGACAGAGACAGAGACAGAGACAGAGACAGAGACAGAGACAGAGACAGAGACAGAGACAGAGACAGAGACAGAGACAGAGACAGAGACAGAGACAGAGACAGAGTCAGAGTCAGAGTCAGAGTCAGAGTCAGAGTCAGAGTCAGAGTCAGAGTCAGAGTCAGAGTCAGAGTCAGAGTCAGAGTCAGAGTCAGAGTCAGAGTCAGAGTCAGAGTCAGAGACAGAGTCAGAGACAGAGACAGAGACAGAGACAGAGACAGAGACAGAGACAGAGTCAGAGTCAGAGTCAGAGTCAGAGTCAGAGTCAGAGTCAGAGTCAGAGTCAGAGTCAGAGTCAGAGTCAGAGTCAGAGTCAGAGTCAGAGTCAGAGTCAGAGTCAGAGTCAGAGTCAGAGTCAGAGTCAGAGTCAGAGTCAGAGTCAGAGTCAGAGTCAGAGTCAGAGTCAGAGTCAGAGTCAGAGTCAGAGTCAGAGTCAGAGTCAGAGTCAGAGTCAGAGTCAGAGTCAGAGTCAGAGTCAGAGTCAGAGTCAGAGTCAGAGTCAGAGTCAGAGTCAGAGTCAGAGTCAGAGTCAGAGTCAGAGTCAGAGTCAGAGTCAGAGTCAGAGTCAGAGTCAGAGTCAGAGTCAGAGTCAGAGTCAGAGTCAGAGTCAGAGTCAGAGTCAGAGTCAGAGTCAGAGTCAGAGTCAGAGTCAGAGTCAGAGTCAGAGTCAGAGTCAGAGTCAGAGTCAGAGTCAGAGTCAGAGTCAGAGTCAGAGTCAGAGTCAGAGTCAGAGTCAGAGTCAGAGTCAGAGTCAGAGTCAGAGTCAGAGTCAGAGTCAGAGTCAGAGTCAGAGTCAGAGTCAGAGTCAGAGTCAGAGTCAGAGTCAGAGTCAGAGTCAGAGTCAGAGTCAGAGTCAGAGTCAGAGTCAGAGTCAGAGTCAGAGTCAGAGTCAGAGTCAGAGTCAGAGTCAGAGTCAGAGTCAGAGTCAGAGTCAGAGTCAGAGTCAGAGTCAGAGTCAGAGTCAGAGTCAGAGTCAGAGTCAGAGTCAGAGTCAGAGTCAGAGTCAGAGTCAGAGTCAGAGTCAGAGTCAGAGTCAGAGTCAGAGTCAGAGTCAGAGTCAGAGTCAGAGTCAGAGTCAGAGTCAGAGTCAGAGTCAGAGTCAGAGTCAGAGTCAGAGTCAGAGTCAGAGTCAGAGTCAGAGTCAGAGTCAGAGTCAGAGTCAGAGTCAGAGTCAGAGTCAGAGTCAGAGTCAGAGTCAGAGACAGAGTCAGAGACAGAGACAGAGACAGAGACAGAGACAGAGACAGAGACAGAGACAGAGACAGAGACAGAGTCAGAGTCAGAGGCAGAGACAGAGACAGAGACAGCAACAGAGACAGAGATAGACAGAGACAGAGGCAGATGCAGAGGCTGAGGCACAGTCAGAGTCAGAGTCAGAGTCAGAGTCAGAGTCAGAGTCAGAGTCAGAGACAGAGACAGAGACAGAGACAGAGACAGAGACAGAGACAGAGACAGAGACAGAGACAGAGACAGAGACAGAGTCAGCGTCAGAGTCAGAGTCAGAGTCAGAGTCAGAGACAGAGACAGAGAAAGAGACAGAGACAGAGACAGAGACAGAGACAGAGACAGAGACAGAGACAGAGACAGAGACAGAGACAGAGACAGAGACAGAGACAGAGACAGAGACAGAGACAGAGACAGAGACAGAGACAGAGACAGAGACAGAGACAGAGACAGAGACAGAGACAGAGACAGAGACAGAGACGGAGACGGAGACAGAGACAGAGACAGAGACAGAGACAGAGACAGAGACAGAGACAGAGACAGAGACAGAGACAGAGACAGCAACAGAGACAGAGATAGACAGAGACAGAGGCAGATGCAGAGGCTGAGGCACAGTCAGAGTCAGAGTCAGAGACAGAGTCAGAGACAAAGACAGAGACAGAGACAGAGACAGAGTCAGAGACAGAGACAGAGACAGAGACAGAGACAGAGACAGAGACAGAGACAGAGACAGAGACAGAGACAGAGACAGAGACAGAGACAGAGACAGAGACAGAGACAGAGACAGAGACAGAGACAGAGACAGAGACAGAGACAGAGACAGAGACAGAGACAGAGACAGAGACAGAGACAGAGACAGAGACAGAGACAGAGACAGAGACAGAGACAGAGACAGAGACAGAGACAGAGACAGAGACAGAGACAGAGACAGAGACAGAGACAGAGACAGAGACAGAGACAGAGACAGAGACAGAGACAGAGACAGAGACAGAGACAGAGACAGAGACAGAGACAGAGACAGAGACAGAGACAGAGACAGAGACAGAGACAGAGACAGAGACAGAGACAGAGACAGAGACAGAGACAGAGACAGAGACAGAGACAGAGACAGAGACAGAGACAGAGACAGAGACAGAGACAGAGACAGAGACAGAGACAGAGACAGAGACAGAGACAGAGACAGAGACAGAGACAGAGACAGAGACAGAGACAGAGACAGAGACAGAGTCAGAGTCAGAGTCAGAGTCAGAGTCAGAGTCAGAGTCAGAGTCAGAGTCAGAGTCAGAGTCAGAGTCAGAGTCAGAGTCAGAGTCAGAGTCAGAGTCAGAGTCAGAGTCAGAGTCAGAGTCAGAGTCAGAGTCAGAGTCAGAGTCAGAGTCAGAGTCAGAGTCAGAGTCAGAGTCAGAGTCAGAGTCAGAGTCAGAGTCAGAGTCAGAGTCAGAGTCAGAGTCAGAGTCAGAGTCAGAGTCAGAGTCAGAGTCAGAGTCAGAGTCAGAGTCAGAGTCAGAGTCAGAGTCAGAGTCAGAGTCAGAGTCAGAGTCAGAGTCAGAGTCAGAGTCAGAGTCAGAGTCAGAGTCAGAGTCAGAGTCAGAGTCAGAGTCAGAGTCAGAGTCAGAGTCAGAGTCAGAGTCAGAGTCAGAGTCAGAGTCAGAGTCAGAGTCAGAGTCAGAGTCAGAGTCAGAGTCAGAGTCAGAGTCAGAGTCAGAGTCAGAGTCAGAGTCAGAGTCAGAGTCAGAGTCAGAGTCAGAGTCAGAGTCAGAGTCAGAGTCAGAGTCAGAGTCAGAGTCAGAGTCAGAGTCAGAGTCAGAGTCAGAGTCAGAGTCAGAGTCAGAGTCAGAGTCAGAGTCAGAGTCAGAGTCAGAGTCAGAGTCAGAGTCAGAGTCAGAGTCAGAGTCAGAGTCAGAGTCAGAGTCAGAGTCAGAGTCAGAGTCAGAGTCAGAGTCAGAGTCAGAGTCAGAGTCAGAGTCAGAGTCAGAGTCAGAGTCAGAGTCAGAGTCAGAGTCAGAGTCAGAGTCAGAGTCAGAGTCAGAGTCAGAGTCAGAGTCAGAGTCAGAGTCAGAGTCAGAGTCAGAGTCAGAGTCAGAGTCAGAGTCAGAGTCAGAGTCAGAGTCAGAGTCAGAGTCAGAGTCAGAGTCAGAGTCAGAGTCAGAGTCAGAGTCAGAGTCAGAGTCAGAGTCAGAGTCAGAGTCAGAGTCAGAGTCAGAGTCAGAGTCAGAGTCAGAGTCAGAGTCAGAGTCAGAGTCAGAGTCAGAGTCAGAGTCAGAGTCAGAGTCAGAGTCAGAGACAGAGTCAGAGACAGAGACAGAGACAGAGACAGAGACAGAGACAGAGACAGAGTCAGAGTCAGAGGCAGAGACAGAGACAGAGACAGCAACAGAGACAGAGATAGACAGAGACAGAGGCAGATGCAGAGGCTGAGGCACAGTCAGAGTCAGAGTCAGAGTCAGAGTCAGAGTCAGAGTCAGAGACAGAGACAGAGACAGAGACAGAGACAGAGACAGAGACAGAGACAGAGACAGAGACAGAGTCAGCGTCAGAGTCAGAGTCAGAGTCAGAGTCAGAGACAGAGACAGAGAAAGAGACAGAGACAGAGACAGAGACAGAGACAGAGACAGAGACAGAGACAGAGACAGAGACAGAGACAGAGACAGAGACAGAGACAGAGACAGAGACAGAGACAGAGACAGAGACAGAGACAGAGACAGAGACAGAGACAGAGACAGAGACAGAGACAGAGACAGAGACAGAGACAGAGACAGAGACAGAGACAGAGACAGAGACAGAGACAGAGACAGAGACAGAGACAGAGACAGAGACAGAGACAGAGACAGAGACAGAGACAGAGACAGAGACAGAGACAGAGACAGAGACAGAGACAGAGACAGAGACAGAGACAGAGACAGAGACAGAGACAGAGACAGAGACAGAGACAGAGACAGAGACAGAGACAGAGACAGAGACAGAGACAGAGACAGAGACAGAGACAGAGACAGAGACAGAGACAGAGACAGAGACAGAGACAGAGACAGAGACAGAGACAGAGACAGAGACAGAGACAGAGACAGAGACAGAGACAGAGACAGAGACAGAGACAGAGACAGAGACAGAGACAGAGACAGAGACAGAGACAGAGACAGAGACAGAGACAGAGACAGAGACAGAGACAGAGACAGAGACAGAGACAGAGACAGAGACAGAGACAGAGACAGAGACAGAGACAGAGACAGAGACAGAGACAGAGACAGAGACAGAGACAGAGACAGAGACAGAGACAGAGACAGAGACAGAGACAGAGACAGAGACAGAGACAGAGACAGAGACAGAGACAGAGACAGAGACAGAGACAGAGACAGAGACAGAGACAGAGACAGAGACAGAGACAGAGACAGAGACAGAGACAGAGACAGAGACAGAGACAGAGACAGAGACAGAGACAGAGACAGAGACAGAGACAGAGACAGAGACAGAGACAGAGACAGAGACAGAGACAGAGACAGAGACAGAGACAGAGACAGAGACAGAGACAGAGACAGAGACAGAGACAGAGACAGAGACAGAGACAGAGACAGAGACAGAGACAGAGACAGAGACAGAGACAGAGACAGAGACAGAGACAGAGACAGAGACAGAGACAGAGACAGCGGCATGTGCAGAGGCTGATTCACAGTCAGAGTCAGAGTCAGAGTCAGAGTCAGAGTCAGAGTCAGAGTCAGAGTCAGAGTCAGAGTCAGAGTCAGAGTCAGAGTCAGAGTCAGAGTCAGAGTCAGAGTCAGAGTCAGAGTCAGAGTCAGAGTCAGAGTCAGAGTCAGAGTCAGAGTCAGAGTCAGAGTCAGAGTCAGAGTCAGAGTCAGAGTCAGAGTCAGAGTCAGAGTCAGAGTCAGAGTCAGAGTCAGAGTCAGAGTCAGAGTCAGAGTCAGAGTCAGAGTCAGAGTCAGAGTCAGAGTCAGAGTCAGAGTCAGAGTCAGAGTCAGAGTCAGAGTCAGAGTCAGAGTCAGAGTCAGAGTCAGAGTCAGAGTCAGAGTCAGAGTCAGAGTCAGAGTCAGAGTCAGAGTCAGAGTCAGAGTCAGAGTCAGAGTCAGAGTCAGAGTCAGAGTCAGAGTCAGAGTCAGAGTCAGAGTCAGAGTCAGAGTCAGAGTCAGAGTCAGAGTCAGAGTCAGAGTCAGAGTCAGAGTCAGAGTCAGAGTCAGAGTCAGAGTCAGAGTCAGAGTCAGAGTCAGAGTCAGAGTCAGAGTCAGAGTCAGAGTCAGAGTCAGAGTCAGAGTCAGAGTCAGAGTCAGAGTCAGAGTCAGAGTCAGAGTCAGAGTCAGAGTCAGAGTCAGAGTCAGAGTCAGAGTCAGAGTCAGAGTCAGAGTCAGAGTCAGAGTCAGAGTCAGAGTCAGAGTCAGAGTCAGAGTCAGAGTCAGAGTCAGAGTCAGAGTCAGAGTCAGAGTCAGAGTCAGAGTCAGAGTCAGAGTCAGAGTCAGAGTTCAGAGTCAGAGTCAGAGTCAGAGTCAGAGTCAGAGTCAGAGTCAGAGTCAGAGTCAGAGTCAGAGTCAGAGTCAGAGTCAGAGTCAGAGTCAGAGTCAGAGTCAGAGTCAGAGTCAGAGTCAGAGTCAGAGTCAGAGTCAGAGTCAGAGTCAGAGTCAGAGTCAGAGTCAGAGTCAGAGTCAGAGTCAGAGTCAGAGTCAGAGTCAGAGTCAGAGTCAGAGTCAGAGTCAGAGTCAGAGTCAGAGTCAGAGTCAGAGTCAGAGTCAGAGTCAGAGTCAGAGTCAGAGTCAGAGTCAGAGTCAGAGTCAGAGTCAGAGTCAGAGTCAGAGTCAGAGTCAGAGTCAGAGTCAGAGTCAGAGTCAGAGTCAGAGTCAGAGTCAGAGTCAGAGTCAGAGTCAGAGTCAGAGTCAGAGTCAGAGTCAGAGTCAGAGTCAGAGTCAGAGTCAGAGACAGAGTCAGAGACAGAGACAGAGACAGAGACAGAGACAGAGACAGAGACAGAGTCAGAGTCAGAGGCAGAGACAGAGACAGAGACAGCAACAGAGACAGAGATAGACAGAGACAGAGGCAGATGCAGAGGCTGAGGCACAGTCAGAGTCAGAGTCAGAGTCAGAGTCAGAGTCAGAGTCAGAGACAGAGACAGAGACAGAGACAGAGACAGAGACAGAGACAGAGACAGAGACAGAGACAGAGTCAGCGTCAGAGTCAGAGTCAGAGTCAGAGTCAGAGACAGAGACAGAGAAAGAGACAGAGACAGAGACAGAGACAGAGACAGAGACAGAGACAGAGACAGAGACAGAGACAGAGACAGAGACAGAGACAGAGACAGAGACAGAGACAGAGACAGAGACAGAGACAGAGACAGAGACAGAGACAGAGACAGAGACAGAGACAGAGACAGAGACAGAGACAGAGACAGAGACAGAGACAGAGACAGAGACAGAGACAGAGACAGAGACAGAGACAGAGACAGAGACAGAGACAGAGACAGAGACAGAGACAGAGACAGAGACAGAGACAGAGACAGAGACAGAGACAGAGACAGAGACAGAGACAGAGACAGAGACAGAGACAGAGACAGAGGCAGATGCAGAGGCTGAGGCACAGTCAGAGTCAGAGTCAGAGACAGAGTCAGAGACAAAGACAGAGACAGAGACAGAGACAGAGACAGAGACAGAGACAGAGACAGAGACAGAGACAGAGTCAGAGTCAGAGTCAGAGTCAGAGTCAGAGTCAGAGTCAGAGTCAGAGTCAGAGTCAGAGTCAGAGTCAGAGTCAGAGTCAGAGTCAGAGTCAGAGTCAGAGTCAGAGTCAGAGTCAGAGTCAGAGTCAGAGTCAGAGTCAGAGTCAGAGTCAGAGTCAGAGTCAGAGTCAGAGTCAGAGTCAGAGTCAGAGTCAGAGTCAGAGTCAGAGACAGAGTCAGAGACAGAGACAGAGACAGAGACAGAGACAGAGACAGAGACAGAGTCAGAGTCAGAGGCAGAGACAGAGACAGAGACAGCAACAGAGACAGAGATAGACAGAGACAGAGGCAGATGCAGAGGCTGAGGCACAGTCAGAGTCAGAGTCAGAGTCAGAGTCAGAGTCAGAGTCAGAGACAGAGACAGAGACAGAGACAGAGACAGAGACAGAGACAGAGACAGAGACAGAGACAGAGTCAGCGTCAGAGTCAGAGTCAGAGTCAGAGTCAGAGACAGAGACAGAGAAAGAGACAGAGACAGAGACAGAGACAGAGACAGAGACAGAGACAGAGACAGAGACAGAGACAGAGACAGAGACAGAGACAGAGACAGAGACAGAGACAGAGACAGAGACAGAGACAGAGACAGAGACAGAGACAGAGACAGAGACAGAGACAGAGACAGAGACAGAGACAGAGACAGAGACAGAGACAGAGACAGAGACAGAGACAGAGACAGAGACAGAGACAGAGACAGAGACAGAGACAGAGACAGAGACAGAGACAGAGACAGAGACAGAGACAGAGACAGAGACAGAGACAGAGACAGAGACAGAGACAGAGACAGAGACAGAGACAGAGACAGAGACAGAGACAGAGACAGAGACAGAGGCAGATGCAGAGGCTGAGGCACAGTCAGAGTCAGAGTGAGGCACAGTCAGAGTCAGAGTCAGAGACAGAGTCAGAGACAAAGACAGAGACAGAGACAGAGACAGAGACAGAGACAGAGACAGAGACAGAGACAGAGACAGAGACAGAGACAGAGACAGAGACAGAGACAGAGACAGAGACAGAGACAGAGACAGAGACAGAGACAGAGACAGAGACAGAGACAGAGACAGAGACAGAGACAGAGACAGAGACAGAGACAGAGACAGAGACAGAGACAGAGACAGAGACAGAGACAGAGACAGAGACAGAGACAGAGACAGAGACAGAGACAGAGACAGAGACAGAGACAGAGACAGAGACAGAGACAGAGACAGAGACAGAGACAGAGACAGAGACAGAGACAGAGACAGAGACAGAGACAGAGACAGAGACAGAGACAGAGACAGAGACAGAGACAGAGACAGAGACAGAGACAGAGACAGAGACAGAGACAGAGACAGAGACAGAGACAGAGACAGAGACAGAGACAGAGACAGAGACAGAGACAGAGACAGAGACAGAGACAGAGACAGAGACAGAGACAGAGACAGAGACAGAGACAGAGACAGAGACAGAGACAGAGACAGAGACAGAGACAGAGACAGAGACAGAGACAGAGACAGAGACAGAGACAGAGACAGAGACAGAGACAGAGACAGAGACAGAGACAGAGACAGAGACAGAGACAGAGACAGAGACAGAGACAGAGACAGAGACAGAGACAGAGACAGAGACAGAGACAGAGACAGAGACAGAGACAGAGACAGAGACAGAGACAGAGACAGAGACAGAGACAGAGACAGAGACAGAGACAGAGACAGAGACAGAGACAGAGACAGAGACAGAGACAGAGACAGAGACAGAGACAGAGACAGAGACAGAGACAGAGACAGAGACAGAGACAGAGACAGAGACAGAGACAGAGACAGAGACAGAGACAGAGACAGAGACAGAGACAGAGACAGAGACAGAGACAGAGACAGAGACAGAGACAGAGACAGAGACAGCGGCATGTGCAGAGGCTGATTCACAGTCAGAGTCAGAGTCTGAGTCCGAGTCAGAGTCAGAGTCAGAGACAGAGTCAGAGTCAGAGTCAGAGTTAGAGTCAGAGTCAGAGTCAGAGTCAGAGTCAGAGTCAGAGTCAGAGTCAGAGTCAGAGTCAGAGTCAGAGACAGAGTCAGAGACAGAGACAGAGACAGAGACAGAGACAGAGACAGAGACAGACACAGAGACAGAGACAGAGTCAGAGTCAGAGACAGAGACAGAGACAGAGACAGAGACAGAGACAGAGACAGAGACAGAGACAGAGACAGAGACAGAGACAGAGACAGAGACAGAGACAGAGACAGAGACAGAGACAGAGACAGAGACAGAGACAGAGACAGAGACAGAGACAGAGACAGAGACAGAGACAGAGACAGAGACAGAGACAGAGACAGAGACAGCGGCATGTGCAGAGGCTGATTCACAGTCAGAGTCAGAGTCTGAGTCCGAGTCAGAGTCAGAGTCAGAGACAGAGTCAGAGTCAGAGTCAGAGTTAGAGTCAGAGTCAGAGTCAGAGTCAGAGTCAGAGTCAGAGTCAGAGTCAGAGTCAGAGTCAGAGTCAGAGACAGAGTCAGAGACAGAGACAGAGACAGAGACAGAGACAGAGACAGAGACAGACACAGAGACAGAGACAGAGTCAGAGTCAGAGGCAGAGACAGAGACAGAGACAGCAACAGAGACAGAGATAGACAGAGACAGAGGCAGATGCAGAGGCTGAGGCACAGTCAGAGTCAGAGTCAGAGTCAGAGTCAGAGTCAGAGTCAGAGACAGAGACAGAGACAGAGACAGAGACAGAGACAGAGACAGAGACAGAGACAGAGACAGAGACAGAGTCAGCGTCAGAGTCAGAGTCAGAGTCAGAGTCAGAGACAGAGACAGAGACAGAGACAGAGACAGAGACAGAGACAGAGACAGAGACAGAGACAGAGACAGAGACAGAGACAGAGACAGAGACAGAGACAGAGACAGAGACAGAGACAGAGACAGAGACAGAGACAGAGACAGAGACAGAGACAGAGACAGAGACAGAGACAGAGACAGAGACAGAGACAGAGACAGAGACAGAGACAGAGACAGAGACAGAGACAGAGACAGAGACAGAGACAGAGACAGAGACAGAGACAGAGACAGAGACAGAGACAGAGACAGAGACAGAGACAGAGACAGAGACAGAGACAGAGACAGAGACAGAGACAGAGACAGAGACAGAGACAGAGACAGAGACAGAGACAGAGACAGAGACAGAGACAGAGACAGAGACAGAGACAGAGACAGAGACAGAGACAGAGACAGAGACAGAGACAGAGACAGAGACAGAGACAGAGACAGAGACAGCAACAGAGACAGAGATAGACAGAGACAGAGGCAGATGCAGAGGCTGAGGCACAGTCAGAGTCAGAGTCAGAGACAGAGTCAGAGACAAAGACAGAGACAGAGACAGAGACAGAGACAGAGACAGAGACAGAGACAGAGACAGAGACAGAGACAGAGACAGAGACAGAGACAGAGACAGAGACAGAGACAGAGACAGAGACAGAGACAGAGACAGAGACAGAGACAGAGACAGAGACAGAGACAGAGACAGAGACAGAGACAGAGACAGAGACAGAGACAGAGACAGAGACAGAGACAGAGACAGAGACAGAGACAGAGACAGAGACAGAGACAGAGACAGAGACAGAGACAGAGACAGAGACAGAGACAGAGACAGAGACAGAGACAGAGACAGAGACAGAGACAGAGACAGAGACAGAGACAGAGACAGAGACAGAGACAGAGACAGAGACAGAGACAGAGACAGAGACAGAGACAGAGACAGAGACAGAGGCAGAGACAGAGACAGAGACAGAGACAGAGACAGAGACAGAGACAGAGACAGAGACAGAGACAGAGACAGAGACAGAGACAGAGACAAAGACAGAGACAGAGACAGCGGCATGTGCAGAGGCTGATTCACAGTCAGAGTCAGAGTCAGAGTCAGAGTCAGAGACAGAGTCGGAGTCAGAGTCGGAGTCGGAGTCGGAGTCAGAGTCAGAGTCAGAGTCAGAGTCAGAGTCAGAGTCAGAGTCAGAGTCAGAGTCAGAGTCAGAGTCAGAGTCAGAGTCAGAGTCAGAGTCAGAGTCAGAGTCAGAGTCAGAGTCAGAGTCAGAGTCAGAGTCAGAGTCAGAGTCAGAGTCAGAGTCAGAGTCAGAGTCAGAGTCAGAGTCAGAGTCAGAGTCAGAGTCAGAGTCAGAGTCAGAGTCAGAGTCAGAGTCAGAGTCAGAGTCAGAGTCAGAGTCAGAGTCAGAGTCAGAGTCAGAGTCAGAGTCAGAGTCAGAGTCAGAGTCAGAGTCAGAGTCAGAGTCAGAGTCAGAGTCAGAGTCAGAGTCAGAGTCAGAGTCAGAGTCAGAGTCAGAGTCAGAGTCAGAGTCAGAGTCAGAGTCAGAGTCAGAGTCAGAGTCAGAGTCAGAGTCAGAGTCAGAGTCAGAGTCAGAGTCAGAGTCAGAGTCAGAGTCAGAGTCAGAGTCAGAGTCAGAGTCAGAGTCAGAGTCAGAGTCAGAGTCAGAGTCAGAGTCAGAGTCAGAGTCAGAGTCAGAGTCAGAGTCAGAGTCAGAGTCAGAGTCAGAGTCAGAGTCAGAGTCAGAGTCAGAGTCAGAGTCAGAGTCAGAGTCAGAGTCAGAGTCAGAGTCAGAGTCAGAGTCAGAGTCAGAGTCAGAGTCAGAGTCAGAGTCAGAGTCAGAGTCAGAGTCAGAGTCAGAGTCAGAGTCAGAGTCAGAGTCAGAGTCAGAGTCAGAGTCAGAGTCAGAGTCAGAGTCAGAGTCAGAGTCAGAGTCAGAGTCAGAGTCAGAGTCAGAGTCAGAGTCAGAGTCAGAGTCAGAGTCAGAGTCAGAGTCAGAGTCAGAGTCAGAGTCAGAGTCAGAGTCAGAGTCAGAGTCAGAGTCAGAGTCAGAGTCAGAGTCAGAGTCAGAGTCAGAGTCAGAGTCAGAGTCAGAGTCAGAGTCAGAGTCAGAGTCAGAGTCAGAGTCAGAGTCAGAGTCAGAGTCAGAGTCAGAGTCAGAGTCAGAGTCAGAGTCAGAGTCAGAGTCAGAGTCAGAGTCAGAGTCAGAGTCAGAGTCAGAGTCAGAGTCAGAGTCAGAGTCAGAGTCAGAGTCAGAGTCAGAGTCAGAGTCAGAGTCAGAGTCAGAGTCAGAGTCAGAGTCAGAGTCAGAGTCAGAGTCAGAGTCAGAGTCAGAGTCAGAGTCAGAGTCAGAGTCAGAGTCAGAGTCAGAGTCAGAGTCAGAGTCAGAGTCAGAGTCAGAGTCAGAGTCAGAGTCAGAGTCAGAGTCAGAGTCAGAGTCAGAGTCAGAGTCAGAGTCAGAGTCAGAGTCAGAGTCAGAGTCAGAGTCAGAGTCAGAGTCAGAGTCAGAGTCAGAGTCAGAGTCAGAGTCAGAGTCAGAGTCAGAGTCAGAGTCAGAGTCAGAGTCAGAGTCAGAGTCAGAGTCAGAGTCAGAGTCAGAGTCAGAGTCAGAGTCAGAGTCAGAGTCAGAGTCAGAGTCAGAGTCAGAGTCAGAGTCAGAGTCAGAGTCAGAGTCAGAGTCAGAGTCAGAGTCAGAGTCAGAGTCAGAGTCAGAGTCAGAGTCAGAGTCAGAGTCAGAGTCAGAGTCAGAGTCAGAGTCAGAGTCAGAGTCAGAGTCAGAGTCAGAGTCAGAGTCAGAGTCAGAGTCAGAGTCAGAGTCAGAGTCAGAGTCAGAGTCAGAGTCAGAGTCAGAGTCAGAGTCAGAGTCAGAGTCAGAGTCAGAGTCAGAGTCAGAGTCAGAGTCAGAGTCAGAGTCAGAGTCAGAGTCAGAGACAGAGTCAGAGACAGAGACAGAGACAGAGACAGAGACAGAGACAGAGACAGAGACAGAGACAGAGTCAGAGTCAGAGGCAGAGACAGAGACAGAGACAGCAACAGAGACAGAGATAGACAGAGACAGAGGCAGATGCAGAGGCTGAGGCACAGTCAGAGGCTGAGGCACAGTCAGAGTCAGAGTCAGAGTCAGAGTCAGAGTCAGAGTCAGAGACAGAGACAGAGACAGAGACAGAGACAGAGACAGAGACAGAGACAGAGACAGAGACAGAGACAGAGTCAGCGTCAGAGTCAGAGTCAGAGTCAGAGTCAGAGACAGAGACAGAGAAAGAGACAGAGACAGAGACAGAGACAGAGACAGAGACAGAGACAGAGACAGAGACAGAGACAGAGACAGAGACAGAGACAGAGACAGAGACAGAGACAGAGACAGAGACAGAGACAGAGACAGAGACAGAGACAGAGACAGAGACAGAGACAGAGACAGAGACAGAGACAGAGACAGAGACAGAGACAGAGACAGAGACAGAGACAGAGACAGAGACAGAGACAGAGACAGAGACAGAGACAGAGACAGAGACAGAGACAGAGACAGAGACAGAGACAGAGACAGAGACAGAGACAGAGACAGAGACAGAGACAGAGACAGAGACAGAGACAGAGACAGAGACAGAGACAGAGACAGAGACAGAGACAGAGACAGAGACAGAGACAGAGACAGAGACAGAGACAGAGACAGAGACAGAGACAGAGACAGAGACAGAGACAGAGACAGAGACAGAGACAGAGACAGAGACAGAGACAGAGACAGAGACAGAGACAGAGACAGAGACAGAGACAGAGACAGAGACAGAGACAGAGACAGAGACAGAGACAGAGACAGAGACAGAGACAGAGACAGAGACAGAGACAGAGACAGAGACAGAGACAGAGACAGAGACAGAGACAGAGACAGAGACAGAGACAGAGACAGAGACAGAGACAGAGACAGAGACAGAGACAGAGACAGAGACAGAGACAGAGGCATGTGCAGAGGCTGATTCACAGTCTGTGTCAGAGTCAGAGTCAGAGTCAGAGTCAGAGTCAGAGTCAGAGTCAGAGTCAGAGTCAGAGTCAGAGTCAGAGTCAGAGTCAGAGTCAGAGTCAGAGTCAGAGTCAGAGTCAGAGACAGAGTCAGAGACAGAGACAGAGACAGAGACAGAGACAGAGACAGAGACAGAGACAGAGACAGAGACAGAGACAGAGACAGAGACTGAGACTGAGACAGAGACAGAGACAGAGACAGAGACAGAGACAGAGACAGAGACAGAGACAGAGACAGAGACAGAGACAGAGACAGAGACAGAGACAGAGACAGAGTCAGAGTCAGAGTCAGAGTCAGAGTCAGAGTCAGAGTCAGAGTCAGAGTCAGAGTCAGAGTCAGAGTCAGAGTCAGAGTCAGAGTCAGAGTCAGAGTCAGAGTCAGAGACAGAGTCAGAGACAGAGACAGAGACAGAGACAGAGACAGAGACAGAGACAGAGACAGAGACAGAGACAGAGACAGAGACAGAGACAGAGATAGACAGAGACAGAGGCAGATGCAGAGGCTGAGGCACAGTCAGAGTCAGAGTCAGAGTCACAGTCAGAGTCAGAGTCAGAGACAGAGACAGAGACAGAGACAGAGACAGAGACAGAGACAGAGACAGAGACAGAGACAGAGACAGAGACAGAGACAGAGACAGGGACAGAGACAGAGACAGAGACAGAGACAAAGACAGAGACAGAGACAGCGGCATGTGCAGAGGCTGATTCACAGTCAGAGTCAGAGTCAGAGTCAGAGTCAGAGTCAGAGACAGAGTCAGAGTCAGAGTCGGAGTCAGAGTCAGAGTCAGAGTCAGAGTCAGAGTCAGAGTCAGCGTCAGAGTCAGAGACAGAGACAGAGACAGAGACAGAGACAGAGACAGAGACAGAGACAGAGACAGAGACAGAGACAGAGACAGAGACAGAGACAGAGACAGAGACAGAGACAGAGACAGAGACAGAGACAGAGACAGAGACAGAGACAGAGACAGAGACAGAGACAGAGACAGAGACAGAGACAGAGACAGAGACAGAGACAGAGACAGAGTCGGAGTCGGAGTCGGAGTCGGAGTCGGAGTCGGAGTCGGAGTCGGAGACGGAGACGGAGACGGAGACGGAGACGGAGACGGAGACGGAGACGGAGACGGAGACGGAGACGGAGACGGAGACGGAGACGGAGACGGAGACAGAGACAGAGACAGAGACAGAGACAGAGACAGAGACAGAGACAGAGACAGAGACAGAGACTGAGACAGAGACAGAGACAGAGACAGAGACAGAGACAGAGACAGAGACAGAGACAGAGACAGAGACAGAGACAGAGACAGAGACAGAGACAGAGACAGAGACAGAGACAGAGACAGAGACAGAGACAGAGACAGAGACAGAGACAGAGACAGAGACAGAGACAGAGACAGAGTCAGAGTCAGAGTCAGAGTCAGAGTCAGAGTCAGAGTCAGAGTCAGAGTCAGAGTCAGAGTCAGAGTCAGAGTCAGAGTCAGAGTCAGAGTCAGAGTCAGAGTCAGAGTCAGAGTCAGAGTCAGAGACAGAGTCAGAGACAGAGACAGAGACAGAGACAGAGACAGAGACAGAGACAGAGACAGAGACAGAGACAGAGACAGAGACAGAGACAGAGACAGAGACAGAGACAGAGATAGACAGAGACAGAGGCAGATGCAGAGGCTGAGGCACAGTCAGAGTCAGAGTCAGAGTCAGAGTCAGAGTCAGAGACAGAGACAGAGACAGAGACAGAGACAGAGACAGAGACAGAGACAGAGACAGAGACAGAGACAGAGTCAGCGTCAGAGTCAGAGTCAGAGTCAGAGTCAGAGACAGAGACAGAGACAGAGACAGAGACAGAGACAGAGACAGAGACAGAGACAGAGACAGAGACAGAGACAGAGACAGAGACAGAGACAGAGACAGAGACAGAGACAGAGACAGAGACAGAGACAGAGACAGAGACAGAGACAGAGACAGAGACAGAGACAGAGACAGAGACAGAGACAGAGACAGAGACAGAGACAGAGACAGAGACAGAGACAGAGACAGAGACAGAGACAGAGACAGAGACAGAGACAGAGACAGAGACAGAGACAGAGACAGAGATGGAGACAGAGACAGAGACAGAGACAGAGATGGAGACAGAGACAGAGGCAGACAGAGGCAGAGACAGAGGCAGATGCAGAGGCTGTGGCAGAGTCAGAGTCAGAGTCAGAGTCAGAGTCAGAGTCAGAGTCAGAGTCAGAGTCAGAGTCAGAGTCAGAGTCAGAGTCAGAGTCAGAGTCAGAGTCAGAGTCAGAGTCAGAGTCAGAGTCAGAGTCAGAGTCAGAGTCAGAGTCAGAGTCAGAGTCAGAGTCAGAGTCAGAGTCAGAGTCAGAGTCAGAGTCAGAGTCAGAGTCAGAGTCAGAGTCAGAGTCAGAGTCAGAGTCAGAGTCAGAGTCAGAGTCAGAGTCAGAGTCAGAGTCAGAGTCAGAGTCAGAGTCAGAGTCAGAGTCAGAGTCAGAGTCAGAGTCAGAGTCAGAGTCAGAGTCAGAGTCAGAGTCAGAGTCAGAGTCAGAGTCAGAGTCAGAGTCAGAGTCAGAGTCAGAGTCAGAGTCAGAGTCAGAGTCAGAGTCAGAGTCAGAGTCAGAGTCAGAGTCAGAGTCAGAGTCAGAGTCAGAGTCAGAGTCAGAGTCAGAGTCAGAGTCAGAGTCAGAGTCAGAGTCAGAGACAGAGTCAGAGACAGAGACAGAGACAGAGACAGAGACAGAGACAGAGACAGAGACAGAGACAGAGACAGAGACAGAGACAGAGACAGAGATAGACAGAGACAGAGGCAGATGCCGAGGCTGAGGCACAGTCAGAGTCAGAGTCAGAGTCAGAGTCAGAGTCAGAGTCAGAGACAGAGACAGAGACAGAGACAGAGACAGAGACAGAGACAGAGACAGAGACAGAGACAGAGACAGAGTCAGCGTCAGAGTCAGAGTCAGAGTCAGAGTCAGAGACAGAGACAGAGACAGAGACAGAGACAGAGACAGAGACAGAGACAGAGACAGAGACAGAGACAGAGACAGAGACAGAGACAGAGACAGAGACAGAGACAGAGACAGAGACAGAGACAGAGACAGAGACAGAGACAGAGACAGAGACAGAGACAGAGACAGAGACAGAGACAGAGACAGAGACAGAGACAGAGACAGAGACAGAGACAGAGACAGAGACAGAGACAGAGACAGAGATGGAGACAGAGACAGAGACAGAGACAGAGATGGAGACAGAGACAGAGGCAGACAGAGGCAGAGACAGAGGCAGATGCAGAGGCTGTGGCAGAGTCAGAGTCAGAGTCAGAGTCAGAGTCAGAGTCAGAGTCAGAGTCAGAGTCAGAGTCAGAGTCAGAGTCAGAGTCAGAGTCAGAGTCAGAGTCAGAGTCAGAGTCAGAGTCAGAGTCAGAGTCAGAGTCAGAGTCAGAGTCAGAGTCAGAGTCAGAGTCAGAGTCAGAGTCAGAGTCAGAGTCAGAGTCAGAGTCAGAGTCAGAGTCAGAGTCAGAGTCAGAGTCAGAGTCAGAGTCAGAGTCAGAGTCAGAGTCAGAGTCAGAGTCAGAGTCAGAGTCAGAGTCAGAGTCAGAGTCAGAGTCAGAGTCAGAGTCAGAGTCAGAGTCAGAGTCAGAGTCAGAGTCAGAGTCAGAGTCAGAGTCAGAGTCAGAGTCAGAGTCAGAGTCAGAGTCAGAGTCAGAGTCAGAGTCAGAGTCAGAGTCAGAGTCAGAGTCAGAGTCAGAGTCAGAGTCAGAGTCAGAGTCAGAGTCAGAGTCAGAGTCAGAGTCAGAGTCAGAGTCAGAGTCAGAGTCAGAGTCAGAGTCAGAGTCAGAGTCAGAGTCAGAGTCAGAGTCAGAGTCAGAGTCAGAGTCAGAGTCAGAGACAGAGACAGAGACAGAGACAGAGACAGAGACAGAGACAGAGACAGAGACTGAGACTGAGACTGAGACAGAGACAGAGACAGAGACAGAGACAGAGACAGAGACAGAGACAGAGACAGAGACAGAGACAGAGACAGAGACAGAGACAGAGACAGAGACAGAGACAGAGTCAGAGTCAGAGTCAGAGTCAGAGTCAGAGTCAGAGTCAGAGTCAGAGTCAGAGTCAGAGTCAGAGTCAGAGTCAGAGTCAGAGTCAGAGTCAGAGACAGAGTCAGAGACAGAGACAGAGACAGAGACAGAGACAGAGACAGAGACAGAGACAGAGACAGAGACAGAGACAGAGACAGAGACAGAGATAGACAGAGACAGAGGCAGATGCAGAGGCTGAGGCACAGTCAGAGTCAGAGTCAGAGTCAGAGTCAGAGTCAGAGACAGAGACAGAGACAGAGACAGAGACAGAGACAGAGACAGAGACAGAGACAGAGACAGAGACAAAGACAGAGACAGAGACAGAGACAGAGACAAAGACAGAGACAGAGACAGCGGCATGTGCAGAGGCTGATTCACAGTCAGAGTCAGAGTCAGAGTCAGAGTCAGAGTCAGAGACAGAGTCAGAGTCAGAGTCGGAGTCAGAGTCAGAGTCAGAGTCAGAGTCAGAGTCAGAGTCAGCGTCAGAGTCAGAGACAGAGACAGAGACAGAGACAGAGACAGAGACAGAGACAGAGACAGAGACAGAGACAGAGACAGAGACAGAGACAGAGACAGAGACAGAGACAGAGACAGAGACAGAGACAGAGACAGAGACAGAGACAGAGACAGAGACAGAGACAGAGACAGAGACAGAGACAGAGACAGAGACAGAGACAGAGACAGAGACAGAGACGAGACAGAGACAGAGACAGAGACAGAGACAGAGACAGAGACAGAGACAGAGACAGAGTCGGAGTCGGAGACGGAGACGGAGACGGAGACGGAGACGGAGACGGAGACGGAGACGGAGACGGAGACAGAGACAGAGACAGAGACAGAGACAGAGACAGAGACAGAGACAGAGACAGAGACAGAGACTGAGACAGAGACAGAGACAGAGACAGAGACAGAGACAGAGACAGAGACAGAGACAGAGACAGAGACAGAGACAGAGACAGAGACAGAGACAGAGACAGAGACAGAGACAGAGACAGAGACAGAGACAGAGACAGAGACAGAGACAGAGTCAGAGTCAGAGTCAGAGTCAGAGTCAGAGTCAGAGTCAGAGACAGAGTCAGAGACAGAGACAGAGACAGAGACAGAGACAGAGACAGAGACAGAGACAGAGACAGAGACAGAGACAGAGACAGAGACAGAGACAGAGACAGAGACAGAGACAGAGACAGAGACAGAGACAGAGTCAGAGTCAGAGTCAGAGTCAGAGTCAGAGTCAGAGTCAGAGTCAGAGTCAGAGTCAGAGTCAGAGTCAGAGTCAGAGTCAGAGTCAGAGTCAGAGTCAGAGTCAGAGTCAGAGTCAGAGTCAGAGTCAGAGTCAGAGTCAGAGTCAGAGTCAGAGTCAGAGTCAGAGTCAGAGTCAGAGTCAGAGTCAGAGTCAGAGTCAGAGTCAGAGTCAGAGTCAGAGTCAGAGTCAGAGTCAGAGTCAGAGTCAGAGTCAGAGTCAGAGTCAGAGTCAGAGTCAGAGTCAGAGTCAGAGTCAGAGTCAGAGTCAGAGTCAGAGTCAGAGTCAGAGTCAGAGTCAGAGTCAGAGTCAGAGTCAGAGTCAGAGTCAGAGTCAGAGTCAGAGTCAGAGTCAGAGTCAGAGTCAGAGTCAGAGTCAGAGTCAGAGTCAGAGTCAGAGTCAGAGTCAGAGTCAGAGTCAGAGTCAGAGTCAGAGTCAGAGTCAGAGTCAGAGTCAGAGTCAGAGTCAGAGTCAGAGTCAGAGTCAGAGTCAGAGTCAGAGTCAGAGTCAGAGACAGAGTCAGAGACAGAGACAGAGACAGAGACAGAGACAGAGACAGAGACAGAGACAGAGACAGAGACAGAGACAGAGTCAGAGTCAGAGGCAGAGACAGAGACAGAGACAGCAACAGAGACAGAGATAGACAGAGACAGAGGCAGATGCAGAGGCTGAGGCACAGTCAGAGTCAGAGTCAGAGTCAGAGTCAGAGTCAGAGTCAGAGACAGAGACAGAGACAGAGACAGAGACAGAGACAGAGACAGAGACAGAGACAGAGACAGAGACAGAGACAGAGACAGAGACAGAGACAGAGACAGAGACAGAGACAGAGACAGAGACAGAGACAGAGACAGAGACAGAGACAGAGACAGAGACAGAGACAGAGACAGAGACAGAGACAGAGACAGAGACAGAGACAGAGACAGAGACAGAGACAGAGACAGAGACAGAGACAGAGACAGAGACAGAGACAGAGACAGAGACAGAGACAGAGACAGAGACAGAGACAGAGACAGAGACAGAGACAGAGACAGAGACAGAGACAGAGACAGAGACAGAGACAGAGACAGAGACAGAGACAGAGACAGAGACAGAGACAGAGACAGAGACAGAGACAGAGACAGAGACAGAGACAGAGACAGAGACAGAGACAGAGACAGAGACAGAGACAGAGACAGAGACAGAGACAGAGACAGAGACAGAGACAGAGACAGAGACAGAGACAGAGACAGAGACAGAGACAGAGACAGAGACAGAGGCATGTGCAGAGGCTGATTCACAGTCTGTGTCAGAGTCAGAGTCAGAGTCAGAGTCAGAGTCAGAGTCAGAGTCAGAGTCAGAGTCAGAGTCAGAGTCAGAGTCAGAGTCAGAGTCAGAGTCAGAGTCAGAGTCAGAGACAGAGTCAGAGACAGAGACAGAGACAGAGACAGAGACAGAGACAGAGACAGAGACAGAGACAGAGACAGAGACAGAGACAGAGACAGAGACAGAGACTGAGACTGAGACAGAGACAGAGACAGAGACAGAGACAGAGACAGAGACAGAGACAGAGACAGAGACAGAGACAGAGACAGAGACAGAGACAGAGACAGAGACAGAGACAGAGACAGAGACAGAGTCAGAGTCAGAGTCAGAGTCAGAGTCAGAGTCAGAGTCAGAGTCAGAGTCAGAGTCAGAGTCAGAGTCAGAGTCAGAGTCAGAGTCAGAGTCAGAGTCAGAGTCAGAGTCAGAGACAGAGTCAGAGACAGAGACAGAGACAGAGACAGAGACAGAGACAGAGACAGAGACAGAGACAGAGACAGAGACAGAGACAGAGACAGAGACAGAGATAGACAGAGACAGAGGCAGATGCAGAGGCTGAGGCACAGTCAGAGTCAGAGTCAGAGTCACAGTCAGAGTCAGAGTCAGAGACAGAGACAGAGACAGAGACAGAGACAGAGACAGAGACAGAGACAGAGACAGAGACAGAGACAGAGACAGAGACAGGGACAGAGACAGAGACAGAGACAGAGACAAAGACAGAGACAGAGACAGCGGCATGTGCAGAGGCTGATTCACAGTCAGAGTCAGAGTCAGAGTCAGAGTCAGAGTCAGAGACAGAGTCAGAGTCAGAGTCGGAGTCAGAGTCAGAGTCAGAGTCAGAGTCAGAGTCAGAGTCAGCGTCAGAGTCAGAGACAGAGACAGAGACAGAGACAGAGACAGAGACAGAGACAGAGACAGAGACAGAGACAGAGACAGAGACAGAGACAGAGACAGAGACAGAGACAGAGACAGAGACAGAGACAGAGACAGAGACAGAGACAGAGACAGAGACTGAGACAGAGACAGAGACAGAGACAGAGACAGAGACAGAGACAGAGACAGAGACAGAGACAGAGTCGGAGTCGGAGTCGGAGTCGGAGTCGGAGTCGGAGTCGGAGTCGGAGACGGAGACGGAGACGGAGACGGAGACGGAGACGGAGACGGAGACGGAGACGGAGACGGAGACGGAGACGGAGACGGAGACGGAGACAGAGACAGAGACAGAGACAGAGACAGAGACAGAGACAGAGACAGAGACAGAGACAGAGACTGAGACAGAGACAGAGACAGAGACAGAGACAGAGACAGAGACAGAGACAGAGACAGAGACAGAGACAGAGACAGAGACAGAGACAGAGACAGAGACAGAGACAGAGACAGAGACAGAGACAGAGACAGAGACAGAGACAGAGACAGAGACAGAGACAGAGACAGAGACAGAGTCAGAGTCAGAGTCAGAGTCAGAGTCAGAGTCAGAGTCAGAGTCAGAGTCAGAGTCAGAGTCAGAGTCAGAGTCAGAGTCAGAGTCAGAGTCAGAGTCAGAGTCAGAGTCAGAGTCAGAGTCAGAGTCAGAGTCAGAGTCAGAGTCAGAGACAGAGTCAGAGACAGAGACAGAGACAGAGACAGAGACAGAGACAGAGACAGAGACAGAGACAGAGACAGAGACAGAGACAGAGATAGACAGAGACAGAGGCAGATGCAGAGGCTGAGGCACAGTCAGAGTCAGAGTCAGAGTCAGAGTCAGAGTCAGAGACAGAGACAGAGACAGAGACAGAGACAGAGACAGAGACAGAGACAGAGACAGAGACAGAGACAGAGTCAGCGTCAGAGTCAGAGTCAGAGTCAGAGTCAG
Organism: Megachile ligniseca; assembly: GCA_945859555.1. Classification (NCBI taxonomy): domain Eukaryota; kingdom Metazoa; phylum Arthropoda; class Insecta; order Hymenoptera; family Megachilidae; genus Megachile; species Megachile ligniseca. The sequence goes on from OX243788.1 coordinate 477,377, forward strand.
AGACAGAGACAGAGACAGAGACAGAGACAGAGACAGAGACAGACACAGAGACAGAGACAGAGACAGAGACAGAGACAGAGACAGAGACAGAGACAGAGACAGAGACAGAGACAGAGACAGAGACAGAGACAGAGACAGAGACAGAGACAGAGTCAGAGTCAGAGTCAGAGTCAGAGTCAGAGTCAGAGTCAGAGTCAGAGTCAGAGTCAGAGTCAGAGTCAGAGTCAGAGTCAGAGTCAGAGTCAGAGTCAGAGTCAGAGTCAGAGTCAGAGTCAGAGTCAGAGTCAGAGTCAGAGTCAGAGTCAGAGTCAGAGTCAGAGTCAGAGTCAGAGTCAGAGTCAGAGTCAGAGTCAGAGACAGAGTCAGAGACAGAGACAGAGACAGAGACAGAGACAGAGACAGAGACAGAGACAGAGACAGAGTCAGAGTCAGAGGCAGAGACAGAGACAGAGACAGCAACAGAGACAGAGATAGACAGAGACAGAGGCAGATGCAGAGGCTGAGGCACAGTCAGAGTCAGAGTCAGAGTCAGAGTCAGAGTCAGAGTCAGAGACAGAGACAGAGACAGAGACAGAGACAGAGACAGAGACAGAGACAGAGACAGAGACAGAGACAGAGACAGAGACAGAGACAGAGACAGAGACAGAGACAGAGACAGAGACAGAGACAGAGACAGAGACAGAGACAGAGACAGAGACAGAGACAGAGACAGAGACAGAGACAGAGACAGAGACAGAGACAGAGACAGAGACAGAGACAGAGACAGAGACAGAGACAGAGACAGAGACAGAGACAGAGACAGAGACAGAGACAGAGACAGAGACAGAGACAGAGACAGAGACAGAGACAGAGACAGAGACAGAGACAGAGACAGAGACAGAGACAGAGACAGAGACAGAGACAGAGACAGAGACAGAGACAGAGACAGAGACAGAGACAGAGACAGAGACAGAGACAGAGACAGAGACAGAGACAGAGACAGAGACAGAGACAGAGACAGAGACAGAGACAGAGACAGAGACAGAGACAGAGACAGAGACAGAGACAGAGACAGAGACAGAGACAGAGGCATGTGCAGAGGCTGATTCACAGTCTGTGTCAGAGTCAGAGTCAGAGTCAGAGTCAGAGTCAGAGTCAGAGTCAGAGTCAGAGTCAGAGTCAGAGTCAGAGTCAGAGTCAGAGTCAGAGTCAGAGTCAGAGTCAGAGACAGAGTCAGAGACAGAGACAGAGACAGAGACAGAGACAGAGACAGAGACAGAGACAGAGACAGAGACAGAGACAGAGACAGAGACAGAGACAGAGACTGAGACTGAGACAGAGACAGAGACAGAGACAGAGACAGAGACAGAGACAGAGACAGAGACAGAGACAGAGACAGAGACAGAGACAGAGACAGAGACAGAGACAGAGACAGAGACAGAGACAGAGACAGAGTCAGAGTCAGAGTCAGAGTCAGAGTCAGAGTCAGAGTCAGAGTCAGAGTCAGAGTCAGAGTCAGAGTCAGAGTCAGAGTCAGAGTCAGAGTCAGAGTCAGAGTCAGAGTCAGAGACAGAGTCAGAGACAGAGACAGAGACAGAGACAGAGACAGAGACAGAGACAGAGACAGAGACAGAGACAGAGACAGAGACAGAGACAGAGACAGAGATAGACAGAGACAGAGGCAGATGCAGAGGCTGAGGCACAGTCAGAGTCAGAGTCAGAGTCACAGTCAGAGTCAGAGTCAGAGACAGAGACAGAGACAGAGACAGAGACAGAGACAGAGACAGAGACAGAGACAGAGACAGAGACAGAGACAGAGACAGGGACAGAGACAGAGACAGAGACAGAGACAAAGACAGAGACAGAGACAGCGGCATGTGCAGAGGCTGATTCACAGTCAGAGTCAGAGTCAGAGTCAGAGTCAGAGTCAGAGACAGAGTCAGAGTCAGAGTCGGAGTCAGAGTCAGAGTCAGAGTCAGAGTCAGAGTCAGAGTCAGCGTCAGAGTCAGAGACAGAGACAGAGACAGAGACAGAGACAGAGACAGAGACAGAGACAGAGACAGAGACAGAGACAGAGACAGAGACAGAGACAGAGACAGAGACAGAGACAGAGACAGAGACAGAGACAGAGACAGAGACAGAGACAGAGACTGAGACAGAGACAGAGACAGAGACAGAGACAGAGACAGAGACAGAGACAGAGACAGAGACAGAGTCGGAGTCGGAGTCGGAGTCGGAGTCGGAGTCGGAGTCGGAGTCGGAGACGGAGACGGAGACGGAGACGGAGACGGAGACGGAGACGGAGACGGAGACGGAGACGGAGACGGAGACGGAGACGGAGACGGAGACAGAGACAGAGACAGAGACAGAGACAGAGACAGAGACAGAGACAGAGACAGAGACAGAGACTGAGACAGAGACAGAGACAGAGACAGAGACAGAGACAGAGACAGAGACAGAGACAGAGACAGAGACAGAGACAGAGACAGAGACAGAGACAGAGACAGAGACAGAGACAGAGACAGAGACAGAGACAGAGACAGAGACAGAGACAGAGACAGAGACAGAGACAGAGACAGAGTCAGAGTCAGAGTCAGAGTCAGAGTCAGAGTCAGAGTCAGAGTCAGAGTCAGAGTCAGAGTCAGAGTCAGAGTCAGAGTCAGAGTCAGAGTCAGAGTCAGAGTCAGAGTCAGAGTCAGAGTCAGAGTCAGAGTCAGAGTCAGAGTCAGAGACAGAGTCAGAGACAGAGACAGAGACAGAGACAGAGACAGAGACAGAGACAGAGACAGAGACAGAGACAGAGACAGAGACAGAGATAGACAGAGACAGAGGCAGATGCAGAGGCTGAGGCACAGTCAGAGTCAGAGTCAGAGTCAGAGTCAGAGTCAGAGACAGAGACAGAGACAGAGACAGAGACAGAGACAGAGACAGAGACAGAGACAGAGACAGAGACAGAGTCAGCGTCAGAGTCAGAGTCAGAGTCAGAGACAGAGACAGAGACAGAGACAGAGACAGAGACAGAGACAGACACAGAGACAGAGACAGAGACAGAGACAGAGACAGAGACAGAGACAGAGACAGAGACAGAGACAGAGACAGAGACAGAGACAGAGACAGAGACAGAGACAGAGACAGAGTCAGAGTCAGAGTCAGAGTCAGAGTCAGAGTCAGAGTCAGAGTCAGAGTCAGAGTCAGAGTCAGAGTCAGAGTCAGAGTCAGAGTCAGAGTCAGAGTCAGAGTCAGAGTCAGAGTCAGAGTCAGAGTCAGAGTCAGAGTCAGAGTCAGAGTCAGAGTCAGAGTCAGAGTCAGAGTCAGAGTCAGAGTCAGAGTCAGAGACAGAGTCAGAGACAGAGACAGAGACAGAGACAGAGACAGAGACAGAGACAGAGACAGAGACAGAGACAGAGACAGAGACAGAGATAGACAGAGACAGAGGCAGATGCAGAGGCTGAGGCACAGTCAGAGTCAGAGTCAGAGTCAGAGTCAGAGTCAGAGACAGAGACAGAGACAGAGACAGAGACAGAGACAGAGACAGAGACAGAGACAGAGACAGAGACAGAGACAGAGTCAGCGTCAGAGTCAGAGTCAGAGTCAGAGTCAGAGACAGAGACAGAGACAGAGACAGAGACAGAGACAGAGACAGAGACAGAGACAGAGACAGAGACAGAGACAGAGACAGAGACAGAGACAGAGACAGAGACAGAGACAGAGACAGAGACAGAGACAGAGACAGAGACAGAGACAGAGACAGAGACAGAGACAGAGACAGAGACAGAGACAGAGACAGAGACAGAGACAGAGACAGAGACAGAGACAGAGACAGAGACAGAGACAGAGACAGAGACAGAGACAGAGACAGAGACAGAGACAGAGACAGAGACAGAGACAGAGACAGAGACAGAGACAGAGATGGAGACAGAGACAGAGACAGAGACAGAGATGGAGACAGAGGCAGAGACAGAGGCAGATGCAGAGGCTGTGGCAGAGTCAGAGTCAGAGTCAGAGTCAGAGTCAGAGTCAGAGTCAGAGTCAGAGTCAGAGTCAGAGTCAGAGTCAGAGTCAGAGTCAGAGTCAGAGTCAGAGTCAGAGTCAGAGTCAGAGTCAGAGTCAGAGTCAGAGTCAGAGTCAGAGTCAGAGTCAGAGTCAGAGTCAGAGTCAGAGTCAGAGTCAGAGTCAGAGTCAGAGTCAGAGTCAGAGTCAGAGTCAGAGTCAGAGTCAGAGTCAGAGTCAGAGTCAGAGTCAGAGTCAGAGTCAGAGTCAGAGACAGAGACAGAGACAGAGTCAGAGTCAGAGTCAGAGACAGAGACAGAGACAGAGACAGAGACAGAGACAGAGACAGAGACAGAGACAGAGACAGAGACAGAGACAGAGACAGAGACAGAGACAGAGACAGAGACAGAGACAGAGACAGAGACAGAGACAGAGACTGAGACAGAGACAGAGACAGAGACAGAGACAGAGACAGAGACAGAGACAGAGACAGAGACGGAGTCGGAGTCGGAGTCGGAGTCGGAGTCGGAGTCGGAGTCGGAGTCGGAGACGGAGACGGAGACGGAGACGGAGACGGAGACGGAGACGGAGACGGAGACGGAGACGGAGACGGAGACGGAGACGGAGACGGAGACAGAGACAGAGACAGAGACAGAGACAGAGACAGAGACAGAGACAGAGACAGAGACAGAGACTGAGACAGAGACAGAGACAGAGACAGAGACAGAGACAGAGACAGAGACAGAGACAGAGACAGAGACAGAGACAGAGACAGAGACAGAGACAGAGACAGAGACAGAGACAGAGACAGAGACAGAGACAGAGACAGAGTCAGAGTCAGAGTCAGAGTCAGAGTCAGAGTCAGAGTCAGAGTCAGAGTCAGAGTCAGAGTCAGAGTCAGAGTCAGAGTCAGAGTCAGAGTCAGAGTCAGAGTCAGAGTCAGAGTCAGAGTCAGAGTCAGAGTCAGAGTCAGAGACAGAGTCAGAGACAGAGACAGAGACAGAGACAGAGACAGAGACAGAGACAGAGACAGAGACAGAGACAGAGACAGAGACAGAGATAGACAGAGACAGAGGCAGATGCAGAGGCTGAGGCACAGTCAGAGTCAGAGTCAGAGTCAGAGTCAGAGTCAGAGACAGAGACAGAGACAGAGACAGAGACAGAGACAGAGACAGAGACAGAGACAGAGACAGAGACAGAGTCAGCGTCAGAGTCAGAGTCAGAGTCAGAGTCAGAGACAGAGACAGAGACAGAGACAGAGACAGAGACAGAGACAGACACAGAGACAGAGACAGAGACAGAGACAGAGACAGAGACAGAGACAGAGACAGAGACAGAGACAGAGACAGAGACAGAGACAGAGACAGAGACAGAGACAGAGACAGAGACAGAGTCAGAGTCAGAGTCAGAGTCAGAGTCAGAGTCAGAGTCAGAGTCAGAGTCAGAGTCAGAGTCAGAGTCAGAGTCAGAGTCAGAGTCAGAGTCAGAGTCAGAGTCAGAGTCAGAGTCAGAGTCAGAGTCAGAGTCAGAGTCAGAGTCAGAGTCAGAGTCAGAGTCAGAGTCAGAGTCAGAGTCAGAGTCAGAGTCAGAGTCAGAGACAGAGTCAGAGACAGAGACAGAGACAGAGACAGAGACAGAGACAGAGACAGAGACAGAGACAGAGACAGAGACAGAGACAGAGATAGACAGAGACAGAGGCAGATGCAGAGGCTGAGGCACAGTCAGAGTCAGAGTCAGAGTCAGAGTCAGAGTCAGAGACAGAGACAGAGACAGAGACAGAGACAGAGACAGAGACAGAGACAGAGACAGAGACAGAGACAGAGTCAGCGTCAGAGTCAGAGTCAGAGTCAGAGTCAGAGACAGAGACAGAGACAGAGACAGAGACAGAGACAGAGACAGAGACAGAGACAGAGACAGAGACAGAGACAGAGACAGAGACAGAGACAGAGACAGAGACAGAGACAGAGACAGAGACAGAGACAGAGACAGAGACAGAGACAGAGACAGAGACAGAGACAGAGACAGAGACAGAGACAGAGACAGAGACAGAGACAGAGACAGAGACAGAGACAGAGACAGAGACAGAGACAGAGACAGAGACAGAGACAGAGACAGAGACAGAGACAGAGACAGAGATGGAGACAGAGACAGAGACAGAGACAGAGATGGAGACAGAGACAGAGGCAGACAGAGGCAGAGACAGAGGCAGATGCAGAGGCTGTGGCAGAGTCAGAGTCAGAGTCAGAGTCAGAGTCAGAGTCAGAGTCAGAGTCAGAGTCAGAGTCAGAGTCAGAGTCAGAGTCAGAGTCAGAGTCAGAGTCAGAGTCAGAGTCAGAGTCAGAGTCAGAGTCAGAGTCAGAGTCAGAGTCAGAGTCAGAGTCAGAGTCAGAGTCAGAGTCAGAGTCAGAGTCAGAGTCAGAGTCAGAGTCAGAGTCAGAGTCAGAGTCAGAGTCAGAGTCAGAGTCAGAGTCAGAGTCAGAGTCAGAGTCAGAGTCAGAGTCAGAGTCAGAGTCAGAGTCAGAGTCAGAGTCAGAGTCAGAGTCAGAGTCAGAGTCAGAGTCAGAGTCAGAGTCAGAGTCAGAGTCAGAGACAGAGACAGAGTCAGAGTCAGAGGCAGAGACAGAGACAGAGACAGCAACAGAGACAGAGATAGACAGAGACAGAGGCAGATGCAGAGGCTGAGGCACAGTCAGAGTCAGAGTCAGAGTCAGAGTCAGAGTCAGAGCCAGAGACAGAGACAGAGACAGAGACAGAGACAGAGACAGAGACAGAGACAGAGACAGAGACAGAGACAGAGTCAGCGTCAGAGTCAGAGTCAGAGTCAGAGTCAGAGACAGAGACAGAGACAGAGACAGAGACAGAGACAGAGACAGAGACAGAGACAGAGACAGAGACAGAGACAGAGACAGAGACAGGGACAGAGACAGAGACAGCGACAGAGACAGAGACAGAGACAGAGACAGAGACAGAGACAGAGACAGAGACAGAGACAGAGACAGAGACAGAGGCATGTGCAGAGGCTGATTCACAGTCTGTGTCAGAGTCAGAGTCAGAGTCAGAGTCAGAGTCAGAGTCAGAGTCAGAGTCAGAGTCAGAGTCAGAGTCAGAGTCAGAGTCAGAGTCAGAGTCAGAGTCAGAGTCAGAGTCAGAGACAGAGTCAGAGACAGAGACAGAGACAGAGACAGAGACAGAGACAGAGACAGAGACAGAGACAGAGACAGAGACAGAGACAGAGACAGGGACAGAGTCAGAGACAGAGACAGAGACAGAGACAGAGACAGAGACAGAGACAGAGACAGGGACAGAGACAGAGACAGAGACAGAGACAGAGACAGAGACAGAGACAGAGACAGAGTCAGAGTCAGAGTCAGAGTCAGAGTCAGAGTCAGAGTCAGAGTCAGAGTCAGAGTCAGAGTCAGAGTCAGAGTCAGAGTCAGAGTCAGAGTCAGAGTCAGAGTCAGAGTCAGAGACAGAGTCAGAGACAGAGACAGAGACAGAGACAGAGACAGAGACAGAGACAGAGACAGAGACAGAGACAGAGACAGAGACAGAGATAGACAGAGACAGAGGCAGATGCAGAGGCTGAGGCACAGTCAGAGTCAGAGTCAGAGTCAGAGTCAGAGTCAGAGTCAGAGACAGAGACAGAGACAGAGACAGAGACAGAGACAGAGACAGAGACAGAGACAGAGACAGAGACAGAGACAGAGACAGAGTCAGCGTCAGAGTCAGAGTCAGAGTCAGAGTCAGAGACAGAGACAGACACAGAGACAGAGACAGAGACAGAGACAGAGACAGAGACAGAGACAGAGACAGAGACAGAGACAGAGACAGAGACAGAGACAGAGACAGAGACAGAGACAGAGACAGAGACAGAGACAGAGACAGAGACAGAGACAGAGACAGAGTCAGAGTCAGAGTCAGAGTCAGAGTCAGAGTCAGAGTCAGAGTCAGAGTCAGAGTCAGAGTCAGAGACAGAGTCAGAGACAGAGACAGAGACAGAGACAGAGACAGAGACAGAGACAGAGACAGAGACAGAGACAGAGTCAGAGTCAGAGGCAGAGACAGAGACAGAGACAGCAACAGAGACAGAGATAGACAGAGACAGAGGCAGATGCAGAGGCTGAGGCACAGTCAGAGTCAGAGTCAGAGTCAGAGTCAGAGTCAGAGCCAGAGACAGAGACAGAGACAGAGACAGAGACAGAGACAGAGACAGAGACAGAGACAGAGACAGAGACAGAGTCAGCGTCAGAGTCAGAGTCAGAGTCAGAGTCAGAGACAGAGACAGAGACAGAGACAGAGACAGAGACAGAGACAGAGACAGAGACAGAGACAGAGACAGAGACAGGGACAGAGACAGAGACAGCGACAGAGACAGAGACAGAGACAGAGACAGAGACAGAGACAGAGACAGAGACAGAGACAGAGACAGAGGCATGTGCAGAGGCTGATTCACAGTCTGTGTCAGAGTCAGAGTCAGAGTCAGAGTCAGAGTCAGAGTCAGAGTCAGAGTCAGAGTCAGAGTCAGAGTCAGAGTCAGAGTCAGAGTCAGAGTCAGAGACAGAGTCAGAGACAGAGACAGAGACAGAGACAGAGACAGAGACAGAGACAGAGACAGAGACAGAGACAGAGACAGAGACAGAGACAGAGACAGGGACAGAGACAGAGACAGAGACAGAGACAGAGACAGAGACAGAGACAGAGACAGAGACAGAGACAGAGACAGAGACAGAGACAGAGACAGAGACAGAGACAAAGACAGAGACAGAGACAGCGGCATGTGCAGAGGCTGATTCACAGTCAGAGTCAGAGTCAGAGTCAGAGTCAGAGTCAGAGTCAGAGACAGAGTCAGAGTCAGAGTCGGAGTCAGAGTCAGAGTCAGAGTCAGAGTCAGAGTCAGAGTCAGAGTCAGCGTCAGAGTCAGAGTCAGAGACAGAGTCAGAGACAGAGACAGAGACAGAGACAGAGACAGAGACAGAGACAGAGACAGAGACAGGGACGGAGACGGAGACGGAGACAGAGACAGAGACAGAGACAGAGACAGAGACAGAGACTGAGACAGAGACAGAGACAGAGACAGAGACAGAGACAGAGACAGAGACAGAGACAGAGACAGAGACAGAGACAGAGACAGAGACAGAGACAGAGACAGAGACAGAGACAGCGGCATGTGCAGAGGCTGATTCACAGTCAGAGTCAGAGTCTGAGTCCGAGTCAGAGTCAGAGTCAGAGACAGAGACAGAGTCAGAGTCAGAGTCAGAGTCAGAGTCAGAGTCAGAGTCAGAGTCAGAGTCAGAGTCAGAGTCAGAGTCAGAGTCAGAGTCAGAGACAGAGTCAGAGACAGAGACAGAGACAGAGACAGAGACAGAGACAGAGACAGAGACAGAGACAGAGACAGAGTCAGAGTCAGAGGCAGAGACAGAGACAGCAACAGAGACAGAGATAGACAGAGACAGAGACAGAGACAGAGACAGAGTCAGCGTCAGAGTCAGAGTCAGAGTCAGAGTCAGAGACAGAGACAGAGAAAGAGACAGAGACAGAGACAGAGACAGAGACAGAGACAGAGACAGAGACAGAGACAGAGACAGAGACAGAGACAGAGACAGAGACAGAGACAGAGACAGAGACAGAGACAGAGACAGAGACAGAGACAGAGACAGAGACAGAGACAGAGACAGAGACAGAGACAGAGACAGAGACAGAGACAGAGACAGAGACAGAGACAGAGACAGAGACAGAGACAGAGACAGAGACAGAGACAGAGACAGAGACAGAGACAGAGACAGAGACAGAGACAGAGACAGAGACAGAGACAGAGACAGAGACAGAGACAGAGACAGAGACAGAGACAGAGACAGAGACAGAGACAGAGACAGAGACAGAGACAGAGACAGAGACAGAGACAGAGACAGAGACAGAGACAGAGACAGAGACAGAGACAGAGACAGAGACAGAGACAGAGACAGAGACAGAGACAGAGACAGAGACAGAGACAGAGACAGAGACAGAGACAGAGACAGAGACAGAGACAGAGACAGAGACAGAGACAGAGACAGAGACAGAGACAGAGACAGAGACAGAGACAGAGACAGAGACAGAGACAGAGACAGAGACAGAGACAGAGACAGAGACAGAGACAGAGACAGAGACAGAGACAGAGACAGAGACAGAGACAGAGACAGAGACAGAGACAGAGACAGAGACAGAGACAGAGACAGAGACAGAGACAGAGACAGAGACAGAGACAGAGACAGAGACAGAGACAGAGACAGAGACAGAGACAGAGACAGAGACAGAGACAGAGACAGAGACAGAGACAGAGACAGAGACAGAGACAGAGACAGAGACAGAGACAGAGACAGAGACAGAGACAGAGACAGAGACAGAGACAGAGACAGAGACAGAGACAGAGACAGAGACAGAGACAGAGACAGAGACAGAGACAGAGACAGAGACAGAGACAGAGACAGAGACAGAGACAGAGACAGAGACAGAGACAGAGACAGAGACAGAGACAGAGACAGAGACAGAGACAGAGACAGAGACAGAGACAGAGACAGAGACAGAGACAGAGACAGAGACAGAGACAGAGACAGAGACAGAGACAGAGACAGAGACAGAGACAGAGACAGAGACAGAGACAGAGACAGAGACAGAGACAGAGACAGAGACAGAGACAGAGACAGAGACAGAGACAGAGACAGAGACAGAGACAGAGACAGAGACAGAGACAGAGACAGAGACAGAGACAGAGACAGAGACAGAGACAGAGACAGAGACAGAGACAGAGACAGAGGCATGTGCAGAGGCTGATTCACAGTCTGTGTCAGAGTCAGAGTCAGAGTCAGAGTCAGAGTCAGAGTCAGAGTCAGAGTCAGAGTCAGAGTCAGAGTCAGAGTCAGAGACAGAGTCAGAGACAGAGACAGAGACAGAGACAGAGACAGAGACAGAGACAGAGACAGAGACAGAGACAGAGACAGAGACAGAGACAGAGACTGAGACTGAGACAGAGACAGAGACAGAGACAGAGACAGAGACAGAGACAGAGACAGAGACAGAGACAGAGACAGAGACAGAGACAGAGACAGAGACAGAGACAGAGACAGAGACAGAGACAGAGACAGAGACAGAGACAGAGTCAGAGTCAGAGTCAGAGTCAGAGTCAGAGTCAGAGTCAGAGTCAGAGTCAGAGTCAGAGTCAGAGTCAGAGTCAGAGTCAGAGACAGAGTCAGAGACAGAGACAGAGACAGAGACAGAGACAGAGACAGAGACAGAGACAGAGACAGAGACAGAGACAGAGACAGAGACAGAGATAGACAGAGACAGAGGCAGATGCAGAGGCTGAGGCACAGTCAGAGTCAGAGTCAGAGTCAGAATCAGAGTCAGAGACAGAGACAGAGACAGAGACAGAGACAGAGACAGAGACAGAGACAGAGACAGAGACAGAGACAGGGACAGAGACAGAGACAGAGACAGAGACAAAGACAGAGACAGAGACAGCGGCATGTGCAGAGGCTGATTCATAGTCAGAGTCAGAGTCAGAGTCAGAGTCAGAGTCAGAGTCAGAGACAGAGTCAGAGTCAGAGTCGGAGTCAGAGTCAGAGTCAGAGTCAGAGTCAGAGTCAGAGTCAGCGTCAGAGTCAGAGACAGAGACAGAGACAGAGACAGAGACAGAGACAGAGACAGAGACAGAGACAGAGACAGAGACAGAGACAGAGACAGAGACAGAGACAGAGACAGAGACAGAGACAGAGACAGAGACAGAGACAGAGACAGAGACAGAGACAGAGACAGAGACAGAGACAGAGACAGAGACAGAGACAGAGACAGAGACAGAGACAGAGACAGAGACAGAGACAGAGACAGAGACAGAGACAGAGACAGAGACAGAGACAGAGACAGAGACAGAGACAGAGACAGAGACAGAGACAGAGACAGAGACAGAGACTGAGACAGAGACAGAGACAGAGACAGAGACAGAGACAGAGACAGAGACAGAGACAGAGACAGAGACAGAGACAGAGACAGAGACAGAGACAGAGACAGAGACAGAGACAGAGACAGAGACAGAGACAGAGACAGAGACAGAGACAGAGACAGAGACAGAGACAGAGACAGAGACAGAGACAGAGTCAGAGTCAGAGTCAGAGTCAGAGTCAGAGTCAGAGTCAGAGTCAGAGTCAGAGTCAGAGTCAGAGTCAGAGTCAGAGTCAGAGTCAGAGTCAGAGTCAGAGTCAGAGTCAGAGTCAGAGACAGAGTCAGAGACAGAGACAGAGACAGAGACAGAGACAGAGACAGAGACAGAGACAGAGACAGAGACAGAGACAGAGACAGAGACAGAGATAGACAGAGACAGAGGCAGATGCAGAGGCTGAGGCACAGTCAGAGTCAGAGTCAGAGTCAGAGACAGAGACAGAGACAGAGACAGAGACAGAGACAGAGACAGAGACAGAGACAGAGACAGAGACAGAGACAGAGACAGAGTCAGCGTCAGAGTCAGAGTCAGAGTCAGAGTCAGAGACAGAGACAGAGACAGAGACAGAGACAGAGACAGAGACAGAGACAGAGACAGAGACAGAGACAGAGACAGAGACAGAGACAGAGACAGAGACAGAGACAGAGACAGAGACAGAGACAGAGACAGAGACAGAGACAGAGACAGAGACAGAGACAGAGACAGAGACAGAGACAGAGACAGAGACAGAGACAGAGACAGAGACAGAGACAGAGACAGAGACAGAGACAGAGACAGAGACAGAGACAGAGACAGAGACAGAGACAGAGACAGAGACAGAGACAGAGACAGAGACAGAGACAGAGACAGAGACAGAGACAGAGACAGAGACAGAGACAGAGACAGAGACAGAGACAGAGACAGAGACAGAGACAGAGACAGAGACAGAGACAGAGACAGAGACAGAGACAGAGACAGAGACAGAGACAGAGACAGAGACAGAGACAGAGACAGAGACAGAGACAGAGACAGAGACAGAGACAGAGACAGAGACAGAGACAGAGACAGAGACAGAGACAGAGACAGAGACAGAGACAGAGACAGAGACAGAGACAGAGACAGAGACAGAGACAGAGACAGAGACAGAGACAGAGACAGAGACAGAGACAGAGACAGAGACAGAGACAGAGACAGAGACAGAGACAGAGACAGAGACAGAGACAGAGACAGAGACAGAGACAGAGACAGAGACAGAGACAGAGACAGAGACAGAGACAGAGACAGAGACAGAGACAGAGACAGAGACAGAGGCATGTACAGAGGCATGTGCAGAGGCTGATTCACAGTCTGTGTCAGAGTCAGAGTCAGAGTCAGAGTCAGAGTCAGAGTCAGAGTCAGAGTCAGAGTCAGAGTCAGAGTCAGAGTCAGAGACAGAGTCAGAGACAGAGACAGAGACAGAGACAGAGACAGAGACAGAGACAGAGACAGAGACAGAGACAGAGACAGAGACAGAGACAGAGACTGAGACTGAGACAGAGACAGAGACAGAGACAGAGACAGAGACAGAGACAGAGACAGAGACAGAGACAGAGACAGAGACAGAGACAGAGACAGAGACAGAGACAGAGACAGAGACAGAGACAGAGACAGAGACAGAGACAGAGACAGAGTCAGAGTCAGAGTCAGAGTCAGAGTCAGAGTCAGAGTCAGAGTCAGAGTCAGAGTCAGAGTCAGAGTCAGAGTCAGAGTCAGAGACAGAGTCAGAGACAGAGACAGAGACAGAGACAGAGACAGAGACAGAGACAGAGACAGAGACAGAGACAGAGACAGAGACAGAGACAGAGATAGACAGAGACAGAGGCAGATGCAGAGGCTGAGGCACAGTCAGAGTCAGAGTCAGAGTCAGAATCAGAGTCAGAGACAGAGACAGAGACAGAGACAGAGACAGAGACAGAGACAGAGACAGAGACAGAGACAGAGACAGGGACAGAGACAGAGACAGAGACAGAGACAAAGACAGAGACAGAGACAGCGGCATGTGCAGAGGCTGATTCATAGTCAGAGTCAGAGTCAGAGTCAGAGTCAGAGTCAGAGTCAGAGACAGAGTCAGAGTCAGAGTCGGAGTCAGAGTCAGAGTCAGAGTCAGAGTCAGAGTCAGAGTCAGCGTCAGAGTCAGAGACAGAGACAGAGACAGAGACAGAGACAGAGACAGAGACAGAGACAGAGACAGAGACAGAGACAGAGACAGAGACAGAGACAGAGACAGAGACAGAGACAGAGACAGAGACAGAGACAGAGACAGAGACAGAGACAGAGACAGAGACAGAGACAGAGACAGAGACAGAGACAGAGACAGAGACAGAGACAGAGACAGAGACAGAGACAGAGACAGAGACAGAGACAGAGACAGAGACAGAGACAGAGACAGAGACAGAGACAGAGACAGAGACAGAGACAGAGACAGAGACAGAGACAGAGACAGAGACTGAGACAGAGACAGAGACAGAGACAGAGACAGAGACAGAGACAGAGACAGAGACAGAGACAGAGACAGAGACAGAGACAGAGACAGAGACAGAGACAGAGACAGAGACAGAGACAGAGACAGAGACAGAGACAGAGACAGAGACAGAGACAGAGACAGAGACAGAGACAGAGACAGAGTCAGAGTCAGAGTCAGAGTCAGAGTCAGAGTCAGAGTCAGAGTCAGAGTCAGAGTCAGAGTCAGAGTCAGAGTCAGAGTCAGAGTCAGAGTCAGAGTCAGAGTCAGAGACAGAGTCAGAGACAGAGACAGAGACAGAGACAGAGACAGAGACAGAGACAGAGACAGAGACAGAGACAGAGACAGAGACAGAGATAGACAGAGACAGAGGCAGATGCAGAGGCTGAGGCACAGTCAGAGTCAGAGTCAGAGTCAGAGTCAGAGTCAGAGACAGAGACAGAGACAGAGACAGAGACAGAGACAGAGACAGAGACAGAGACAGAGACAGAGACAGAGACAGAGACAGAGTCAGCGTCAGAGTCAGAGTCAGAGTCAGAGTCAGAGACAGAGACAGACACAGAGACAGAGACAGAGACAGAGACAGAGACAGAGACAGAGACAGAGACAGAGACAGAGACAGAGACAGAGACAGAGACAGAGACAGAGACAGAGACAGAGACAGAGACAGAGACAGAGACAGAGACAGAGACAGAGACAGAGACAGAGACAGCGGCATGTGCAGAGGCTGATTCACAGTCAGAGTCAGAGTCTGAGTCCGAGTCAGAGTCAGAGTCAGAGACAGAGTCAGAGTCAGAGTCAGAGTCAGAGTCAGAGTCAGAGTCAGAGTCAGAGTCAGAGTCAGAGTCAGAGTCAGAGTCAGAGTCAGAGTCAGAGACAGAGTCAGAGACAGAGACAGAGACAGAGACAGAGACAGAGACAGAGACAGAGACAGAGACAGAGTCAGAGTCAGAGGCAGAGACAGAGACAGAGACAGCAACAGAGACAGAGATAGACAGAGACAGAGGCAGATGCAGAGGCTGAGGCACAGTCAGAGTCAGAGTCAGAGTCAGAGTCAGAGTCAGAGCCAGAGACAGAGACAGAGACAGAGACAGAGACAGAGACAGAGACAGAGACAGAGACAGAGACAGAGACAGAGTCAGCGTCAGAGTCAGAGTCAGAGTCAGAGTCAGAGACAGAGACAGAGACAGAGACAGAGACAGAGACAGAGACAGAGACAGAGACAGAGACAGAGACAGAGACAGGGACAGAGACAGAGACAGAGACAGAGACAGAGACAGAGACAGAGACAGAGACAGAGACAGAGACAGAGACAGAGACAGAGACAGAGGCATGTGCAGAGGCTGATTCACAGTCTGTGTCAGAGTCAGAGTCAGAGTCAGAGTCAGAGTCAGAGTCAGAGTCAGAGTCAGAGTCAGAGTCAGAGTCAGAGTCAGAGTCAGAGACAGAGTCAGAGACAGAGACAGAGACAGAGACAGAGACAGAGACAGAGACAGAGACAGAGACAGAGACAGAGACAGAGACAGGGACAGAGACAGAGACAGAGACAGAGACAGAGACAGAGACAGAGACAGAGACAGAGACAGAGACAGAGACAGGGACAGAGACAGAGACAGAGACAGAGACAAAGACAGAGACAGAGACAGCGGCATGTGCAGAGGCTGATTCACAGTCAGAGTCAGAGTCAGAGTCAGAGTCAGAGTCAGAGTCAGAGACAGAGTCAGAGTCAGAGTCGGAGTCAGAGTCAGAGTCAGAGTCAGAGTCAGAGTCAGAGTCAGAGTCAGCGTCAGAGTCAGAGTCAGAGACAGAGTCAGAGACAGAGACAGAGACAGAGACAGAGACAGAGACAGAGACAGAGACAGAGACAGAGACGGAGACGGAGACGGAGACAGAGACAGAGACAGAGACAGAGACAGAGACAGAGACTGAGACAGAGACAGAGACAGAGACAGAGACAGAGACAGAGACAGAGACAGAGACAGAGACAGAGACAGAGACAGAGACAGAGACAGAGACAGAGACAGAGACAGCGGCATGTGCAGAGGCTGATTCACAGTCACAGTCAGAGTCTGAGTCCGAGTCAGAGTCAGAGTCAGAGACAGAGACAGAGTCAGAGTCAGAGTCAGAGTCAGAGTCAGAGTCAGAGTCAGAGTCAGAGTCAGAGTCAGAGTCAGAGTCAGAGTCAGAGTCAGAGTCAGAGACAGAGTCAGAGACAGAGACAGAGACAGAGACAGAGACAGAGACAGAGACAGAGACAGAGACAGAGACAGAGACAGAGTCAGAGTCAGAGGCAGAGACAGAGACAGCAACAGAGACAGAGATAGACAGAGACAGAGGCAGATGCAGAGGCTGAGGCACAGTCAGAGTCAGAGTCAGAGTCAGAGTCAGAGTCAGAGTCAGAGACAGAGACAGAGACAGAGACAGAGACAGAGACAGAGACAGAGACAGAGACAGAGACAGAGACAGAGACAGAGTCAGCGTCAGAGTCAGAGTCAGAGTCAGAGTCAGAGACAGAGACAGAGACAGAGACAGAGACAGAGACAGAGACAGAGACAGAGACAGAGACAGAGACAGAGACAGAGACAGAGACAGAGACAGAGACAGAGACAGAGACAGAGACAGAGACAGAGACAGAGACAGAGACAGAGACAGAGACAGAGACAGAGACAGAGACAGAGACAGAGACAGAGACAGAGACAGAGACAGAGACAGAGACAGAGACAGAGACAGAGACAGAGACAGAGACAGAGACAGAGACAGAGACAGAGACAGAGACAGAGACAGAGACAGAGACAGAGACAGAGACAGAGACAGAGACAGAGACAGAGACAGAGACAGAGACAGAGACAGAGACAGAGACAGAGACAGAGACAGAGACAGAGACAGAGACAGAGACAGAGACAGAGACAGAGACAGAGACAGAGACAGAGACAGAGACAGAGACAGAGACAGAGACAGAGACAGAGACAGAGACAGAGACAGAGACAGAGACAGAGACAGAGACAGAGACAGAGACAGAGACAGAGACAGAGACAGAGACAGAGACAGAGACAGAGACAGAGACAGAGACAGAGACAGAGACAGAGACAGAGACAGAGACAGAGACAGAGACAGAGACAGAGACAGAGACAGAGACAGAGACAGAGACAGAGACAGAGACAGAGACAGAGACAGAGACAGCAACAGAGACAGAGATAGACAGAGACAGAGGCAGATGCAGAGGCTGAGGCACAGTCAGAGTCAGAGTCAGAGACAGAGTCAGAGACAAAGACAGAGACAGAGACAGAGACAGAGACAGAGACAGAGACAGAGACAGAGACAGAGACAGAGACAGAGACAGAGACAGAGACAGAGACAGAGACAGCGGCATGTGCAGAGGCTGATTCACAGTCAGAGTCAGAGTCTGAGTCCGAGTCAGAGTCAGAGTCAGAGACAGAGTCAGAGTCAGAGTCAGAGTCAGAGTCAGAGTCAGAGTCAGAGTCAGAGTCAGAGTCAGAGTCAGAGTCAGAGTCAGAGTCAGAGACAGAGTCAGAGACAGAGACAGAGACAGAGACAGAGACAGAGACAGAGACAGAGACAGAGACAGAGACAGAGTCAGAGTCAGAGGCAGAGACAGAGACAGAGACAGCAACAGAGACAGAGATAGACAGAGACAGAGGCAGATGCAGAGGCTGAGGCACAGTCAGAGTCAGAGTCAGAGTCAGAGTCAGAGTCAGAGCCAGAGACAGAGACAGAGACAGAGACAGAGACAGAGACAGAGACAGAGACAGAGACAGAGACAGAGTCAGCGTCAGAGTCAGAGTCAGAGTCAGAGTCAGAGACAGAGACAGAGACAGAGACAGAGACAGAGACAGAGACAGAGACAGAGACAGAGACAGAGACAGAGACAGAGACAGAGACAGGGACAGAGACAGAGACAGAGACAGAGACAGAGACAGAGACAGAGACAGAGACAGAGACAGAGACAGAGACAGAGTCAGAGTCAGAGTCAGAGTCAGAGTCAGAGTCAGAGTCAGAGTCAGAGACAGAGACAGAGACAGAGACGGAGACGGAGACGGAGACGGAGACGGAGACGGAGACGGAGACGGAGACAGAGACAGAGACAGAGACAGAGACAGAGACAGAGACAGAGACAGAGACAGAGACAGAGACAGAGACAGAGACAGAGACAGAGACAGAGACAGAGACAGAGACAGAGACAGAGACAGAGACAGAGACAGAGACAGAGACAGAGACAGAGACAGAGACAGAGACAGAGACAGAGACAGAGACAGAGACAGATGCAGAGGCTGAGGCACAGTCAGAGTCAGAGTCAGAGTCAGAGTCAGAGTCAGAGTCAGAGTCAGAGACAGAGACAGAGACAGAGACAGAGACAGAGACAGAGACAGAGACAGAGACAGAGACAGAGACAGAGACAGAGTCAGCGTCAGAGTCAGAGTCAGAGTCAGAGTCAGAGACAGAGACAGAGACAGAGACAGAGACAGAGACAGAGACAGAGACAGAGACAGAGACAGAGACAGAGACAGAGACAGAGACAGAGACAGAGACAGAGACAGAGACAGAGACAGAGACAGAGACAGAGACAGAGACAGAGACAGAGACAGAGACAGAGACAGAGACAGAGACAGAGACAGAGACAGAGACAGAGACAGAGACAGAGACAGAGACAGAGACAGAGACAGAGACAGAGACAGAGACAGAGACAGATGCAGAGGCTGAGGCACAGTCAGAGTCAGAGTCAGAGTCAGAGTCAGAGTCAGAGTCAGAGACAGAGACAGAGACAGAGACAGAGACAGAGACAGAGACAGAGACAGAGACAGAGACAGAGTCAGCGTCAGAGTCAGAGTCAGAGTCAGAGTCAGAGACAGAGACAGAGAAAGAGACAGAGACAGAGACAGAGACAGAGACAGAGACAGAGACAGAGACAGAGACAGAGACAGAGACAGAGACAGAGACAGAGACAGAGACAGAGACAGAGACAGAGACAGAGACAGAGACAGAGACAGAGACAGAGACAGAGACAGAGACAGAGACAGAGACAGAGACAGAGACAGAGACAGAGACAGAGACAGAGACAGAGACAGAGACAGAGACAGAGACAGAGACAGAGACAGAGACAGAGACAGAGACAGAGACAGAGACAGAGACAGAGACAGAGACAGAGACAGAGACAGAGACAGAGACAGAGACAGAGACAGAGACAGAGACAGAGACAGAGACAGAGACAGAGACAGAGACAGAGACAGAGACAGAGACAGAGACAGAGACAGAGACAGAGACAGAGACAGAGACAGAGACAGAGACAGAGACAGAGACAGAGACAGAGACAGAGACAGAGACAGAGACAGAGACAGAGACAGAGACAGAGACAGAGACAGAGACAGAGACAGAGACAGAGACAGAGACAGAGACAGAGACAGAGACAGAGACAGAGACAGAGACAGAGACAGAGACAGAGACAGAGACAGAGACAGAGACAGAGACAGAGACAGAGACAGAGACAGAGACAGAGACAGAGACAGAGACAGAGACAGAGACAGAGACAGAGACAGAGACAGAGACAGAGACAGAGACAGAGACAGAGACAGAGACAGAGACAGAGACAGAGACAGAGACAGAGACAGAGACAGAGACAGAGACAGAGACAGAGACAGAGACAGAGACAGAGACAGAGACAGAGACAGAGACAGAGACAGAGACAGAGACAGAGACAGAGACAGAGACAGAGACAGAGACAGAGACAGAGACAGAGACAGCAACAGAGACAGAGATAGACAGAGACAGAGGCAGATGCAGAGGCTGAGGCACAGTCAGAGTCAGAGTCAGAGACAGAGTCAGAGACAAAGACAGAGACAGAGACAGAGACAGAGACAGAGACAGAGACAGAGACAGAGACAGAGACAGAGACAGAGACAGAGACAGAGACAGAGACAGAGACAGCGGCATGTGCAGAGGCTGATTCACAGTCAGAGTCAGAGTCTGAGTCCGAGTCAGAGTCAGAGTCAGAGACAGAGTCAGAGTCAGAGTCAGAGTCAGAGTCAGAGTCAGAGTCAGAGTCAGAGTCAGAGTCAGAGTCAGAGTCAGAGTCAGAGACAGAGTCAGAGACAGAGACAGAGACAGAGACAGAGACAGAGACAGAGACAGAGACAGAGACAGAGACAGAGTCAGAGTCAGAGGCAGAGACAGAGACAGAGACAGCAACAGAGACAGAGATAGACAGAGACAGAGGCAGATGCAGAGGCTGAGGCACAGTCAGAGTCAGAGTCAGAGTCAGAGTCAGAGTCAGAGCCAGAGACAGAGACAGAGACAGAGACAGAGACAGAGACAGAGACAGAGACAGAGACAGAGACAGAGTCAGCGTCAGAGTCAGAGTCAGAGACAGAGACAGAGACAGAGACAGAGACAGAGACAGAGACAGAGACAGAGACAGAGACAGAGACAGAGACAGAGACAGAGACAGAGACAGAGACAGAGACAGAGACAGAGACAGAGACAGAGACAGAGACAGAGACAGAGACAGAGACAGAGACAGAGACAGAGACAGCAACAGAGACAGAGATAGACAGAGACAGAGGCAGATGCAGAGGCTGAGGCACAGTCAGAGTCAGAGTCAGAGACAGAGTCAGAGACAAAGACAGAGACAGAGACAGAGACAGAGACAGAGACAGAGACAGAGACAGAGACAGAGACAGAGACAGAGACAGAGACAGAGACAGAGACAGCGGCATGTGCAGAGGCTGATTCACAGTCAGAGTCAGAGTCTGAGTCCGAGTCAGAGTCAGAGTCAGAGACAGAGTCAGAGTCAGAGTCAGAGACAGAGACAGAGACAGAGACAGAGACAGAGACAGAGACAGAGACAGAGACAGAGACAGAGACAGAGACAGAGACAGAGACAGAGACAGAGACAGAGACAGAGACAGAGACAGAGACAGAGACAGAGACAGAGACAGAGACAGAGACAGAGACAGAGACAGAGACAGAGACAGAGACAGAGACAGAGACAGAGACAGAGACAGAGACAGAGACAGAGACAGAGACAGAGACAGAGACAGAGACAGAGACAGAGACAGAGACAGAGACAGAGACAGAGACAGAGACAGAGACAGAGACAGAGACAGAGACAGAGACAGAGACAGAGACAGAGACAGAGACAGAGACAGAGACAGAGACAGAGACAGAGACAGAGACAGAGACAGAGACAGAGACAGAGACAGAGACAGAGACAGAGACAGAGACAGAGACAGCAACAGAGACAGAGATAGACAGAGACAGAGGCAGATGCAGAGGCTGAGGCACAGTCAGAGTCAGAGTCAGAGACAGAGTCAGAGACAAAGACAGAGACAGAGACAGAGACAGAGACAGAGACAGAGACAGAGACAGAGACAGAGACAGAGACAGAGACAGAGACAGAGACAGAGACAGAGACAGCGGCATGTGCAGAGGCTGATTCACAGTCAGAGTCAGAGTCTGAGTCCGAGTCAGAGTCAGAGTCAGAGACAGAGTCAGAGTCAGAGTCAGAGTCAGAGTCAGAGTCAGAGTCAGAGTCAGAGTCAGAGTCAGAGTCAGAGTCAGAGTCAGAGACAGAGTCAGAGACAGAGACAGAGACAGAGACAGAGACAGAGACAGAGACAGAGACAGAGACAGAGACAGAGTCAGAGTCAGAGGCAGAGACAGAGACAGAGACAGCAACAGAGACAGAGATAGACAGAGACAGAGGCAGATGCAGAGGCTGAGGCACAGTCAGAGTCAGAGTCAGAGTCAGAGTCAGAGTCAGAGCCAGAGACAGAGACAGAGACAGAGACAGAGACAGAGACAGAGACAGAGACAGAGACAGAGACAGAGTCAGCGTCAGAGTCAGAGTCAGAGTCAGAGTCAGAGACAGAGACAGAGACAGAGACAGAGACAGAGACAGAGACAGAGACAGAGACAGAGACAGAGACAGAGACAGAGACAGAGACAGGGACAGAGACAGAGACAGAGACAGAGACAGAGACAGAGACAGAGACAGAGACAGAGACAGAGACAGAGACAGAGTCAGAGTCAGAGTCAGAGTCAGAGTCAGAGTCAGAGTCAGAGTCAGAGTCAGAGTCAGAGTCAGAGTCAGAGACAGAGTCAGAGACAGAGACAGAGACAGAGACAGAGACAGAGACAGAGACAGAGACAGAGACAGAGACAGAGACAGAGACAGAGACAGAGACTGAGACTGAGACAGAGACAGAGACAGAGACAGAGACAGAGACAGAGACAGAGACAGAGACAGAGACAGAGACAGAGACAGAGACAGAGACAGAGACAGAGACAGAGACAGAGACAGAGACAGAGTCAGAGTCAGAGTCAGAGTCAGAGTCAGAGTCAGAGTCAGAGTCAGAGTCAGAGTCAGAGTCAGAGTCAGAGTCAGAGTCAGAGACAGAGTCAGAGACAGAGACAGAGACAGAGACAGAGACAGAGACAGAGACAGAGACAGAGACAGAGACAGAGACAGAGACAGAGACAGAGACAGAGATAGACAGAGACAGAGGCAGATGCAGAGGCTGAGGCACAGTCAGAGTCAGAGTCAGAGTCAGAATCAGAGTCAGAGACAGAGACAGAGACAGAGACAGAGACAGAGACAGAGACAGAGACAGAGACAGAGACAGAGACAGGGACAGAGACAGAGACAGAGACAGAGACAAAGACAGAGACAGAGACAGCGGCATGTGCAGAGGCTGATTCATAGTCAGAGTCAGAGTCAGAGTCAGAGTCAGAGTCAGAGTCAGAGACAGAGTCAGAGTCAGAGTCGGAGTCAGAGTCAGAGTCAGAGTCAGAGTCAGAGTCAGAGTCAGCGTCAGAGTCAGAGACAGAGACAGAGACAGAGACAGAGACAGAGACAGAGACAGAGACAGAGACAGAGACAGAGACAGAGACAGAGACAGAGACAGAGACAGAGACAGAGACAGAGACAGAGACAGAGACAGAGACAGAGACAGAGACAGAGACAGAGACAGAGACAGAGACAGAGACAGAGACAGAGACAGAGACAGAGACAGAGACAGAGACAGAGACAGAGACAGAGACAGAGACAGAGTCGGAGTCGGAGTCGGAGTCGGAGTCGGAGTCGGAGTCGGAGACGGAGACGGAGTCGGAGACGGAGACGGAGACGGAGACGGAGACGGAGACGGAGACGGAGACGGAGACGGAGACAGAGACAGAGACAGAGACAGAGACAGAGACAGAGACAGAGACAGAGACAGAGACTGAGACAGAGACAGAGACAGAGACAGAGACAGAGACAGAGACAGAGACAGAGACAGAGACAGAGACAGAGACAGAGACAGAGACAGAGACAGAGACAGAGACAGAGACAGAGACAGAGACAGAGACAGAGACAGAGTCAGAGTCAGAGTCAGAGTCAGAGTCAGAGTCAGAGTCAGAGTCAGAGTCAGAGTCAGAGTCAGAGTCAGAGTCAGAGTCAGAGTCAGAGTCAGAGTCAGAGTCAGAGTCAGAGTCAGAGACAGAGTCAGAGACAGAGACAGAGACAGAGACAGAGACAGAGACAGAGACAGAGACAGAGACAGAGACAGAGACAGAGACAGAGATAGACAGAGACAGAGGCAGATGCAGAGGCTGAGGCACAGTCAGAGTCAGAGTCAGAGTCAGAGTCAGAGTCAGAGACAGAGACAGAGACAGAGACAGAGACAGAGACAGAGACAGAGACAGAGACAGAGACAGAGACAGAGACAGAGTCAGCGTCAGAGTCAGAGTCAGAGTCAGAGTCAGAGACAGAGACAGACACAGAGACAGAGACAGAGACAGAGACAGAGACAGAGACAGAGACAGAGACAGAGACAGAGACAGAGACAGAGACAGAGACAGAGACAGAGACAGAGACAGAGACAGAGACAGAGACAGAGACAGAGACAGAGACAGAGACAGAGACAGCGGCATGTGCAGAGGCTGATTCACAGTCAGAGTCAGAGTCTGAGTCCGAGTCAGAGTCAGAGTCAGAGACAGAGTCAGAGTCAGAGTCAGAGTCAGAGTCAGAGTCAGAGTCAGAGTCAGAGTCAGAGTCAGAGTCAGAGTCAGAGTCAGAGACAGAGTCAGAGACAGAGACAGAGACAGAGACAGAGACAGAGACAGAGACAGAGACAGAGACAGAGACAGAGTCAGAGTCAGAGGCAGAGACAGAGACAGAGACAGCAACAGAGACAGAGATAGACAGAGACAGAGGCAGATGCAGAGGCTGAGGCACAGTCAGAGTCAGAGTCAGAGTCAGAGTCAGAGTCAGAGCCAGAGACAGAGACAGAGACAGAGACAGAGACAGAGACAGAGACAGAGACAGAGACAGAGACAGAGACAGAGACAGAGACAGAGTCAGCGTCAGAGTCAGAGTCAGAGTCAGAGTCAGAGACAGAGACAGAGACAGAGACAGAGACAGAGACAGAGACAGAGACAGAGACAGAGACAGAGACAGAGACAGAGACAGGGACAGAGACAGAGACAGAGACAGAGACAGAGACAGAGACAGAGACAGAGACAGAGACAGAGACAGAGACAGAGACAGAGACAGAGACAGAGGCATGTGCAGAGGCTGATTCACAGTCTGTGTCAGAGTCAGAGTCAGAGTCAGAGTCAGAGTCAGAGTCAGAGTCAGAGTCAGAGTCAGAGTCAGAGTCAGAGTCAGAGTCAGAGTCAGAGACAGAGTCAGAGACAGAGACAGAGACAGAGACAGAGACAGAGACAGAGACAGAGGCAGAGACAGAGACAGAGACAGGGACAGAGACAGAGACAGAGACAGAGACAGAGACAGAGACAGAGACAGAGACAGAGACAGAGACAGAGACAGAGACAGGGACAGAGACAGAGACAGAGACAGAGACAAAGACAGAGACAGAGACAGCGGCATGTGCAGAGGCTGATTCACAGTCAGAGTCAGAGTCAGAGTCAGAGTCAGAGTCAGAGTCAGAGACAGAGTCAGAGTCAGAGTCAGAGTCAGAGTCAGAGTCAGAGTCAGAGTCAGCGTCAGAGTCAGAGTCAGAGACAGAGTCAGAGACAGAGACAGAGACAGAGACAGAGACAGAGACAGAGACAGAGACAGAGACGGAGACGGAGACGGAGACGGAGACAGAGACAGAGACAGAGACAGAGACAGAGACAGAGACTGAGACAGAGACAGAGACAGAGACAGAGACAGAGACAGAGACAGAGACAGAGACAGAGACAGAGACAGAGACAGAGACAGAGACAGAGACAGAGACAGAGACAGCGGCATGTGCAGAGGCTGATTCACAGTCAGAGTCAGAGTCTGAGTCCGAGTCAGAGTCAGAGTCAGAGACAGAGACAGAGTCAGAGTCAGAGTCAGAGTCAGAGTCAGAGTCAGAGTCAGAGTCAGAGTCAGAGTCAGAGTCAGAGTCAGAGACAGAGTCAGAGACAGAGACAGAGACAGAGACAGAGACAGAGACAGAGACAGAGACAGAGACAGAGACAGAGACAGAGACAGAGACAGAGACAGAGACAGAGTCAGAGTCAGAGTCAGAGTCAGAGTCAGAGTCAGAGTCAGAGTCAGAGTCAGAGTCAGAGACAGAGTCAGAGACAGAGACAGAGACAGAGACAGAGACAGAGACAGAGACAGAGACAGAGACAGAGACAGAGACAGAGACAGAGATAGACAGAGACAGAGGCAGATGCAGAGGCTGAGGCACAGTCAGAGTCAGAGTCAGAGTCAGAGTCAGAGTCAGAGACAGAGACAGAGACAGAGACAGAGACAGAGACAGAGACAGAGACAGAGACAGAGACAGAGACAGAGACAGAGTCAGCGTCAGAGTCAGAGTCAGAGTCAGAGTCAGAGACAGAGACAGACACAGAGACAGAGACAGAGACAGAGACAGAGACAGAGACAGAGACAGAGACAGAGACAGAGACAGAGACAGAGACAGAGACAGAGACAGAGACAGCGGCATGTGCAGAGGCTGATTCACAGTCAGAGTCAGAGTCTGAGTCCGAGTCAGAGTCAGAGTCAGAGACAGAGTCAGAGTCAGAGTCAGAGTCAGAGTCAGAGTCAGAGTCAGAGTCAGAGTCAGAGTCAGAGTCAGAGTCAGAGTCAGAGACAGAGTCAGAGACAGAGACAGAGACAGAGACAGAGACAGAGACAGAGACAGAGACAGAGACAGAGACAGAGTCAGAGTCAGAGGCAGAGACAGAGACAGAGACAGCAACAGAGACAGAGATAGACAGAGACAGAGGCAGATGCAGAGGCTGAGGCACAGTCAGAGTCAGAGTCAGAGTCAGAGTCAGAGTCAGAGCCAGAGACAGAGACAGAGACAGAGACAGAGACAGAGACAGAGACAGAGACAGAGACAGAGACAGAGACAGAGACAGAGACAGAGTCAGCGTCAGAGTCAGAGTCAGAGTCAGAGTCAGAGACAGAGACAGAGACAGAGACAGAGACAGAGACAGAGACAGAGACAGAGACAGAGACAGAGACAGAGACAGGGACAGAGACAGAGACAGAGACAGAGACAGAGACAGAGACAGAGACAGAGACAGAGACAGAGACAGAGGCATGTGCAGAGGCTGATTCACAGTCTGTGTCAGAGTCAGAGTCAGAGTCAGAGTCAGAGTCAGAGTCAGAGTCAGAGTCAGAGTCAGAGTCAGAGTCAGAGTCAGAGTCAGAGTCAGAGTCAGAGACAGAGTCAGAGACAGAGACAGAGACAGAGACAGAGACAGAGACAGAGACAGAGACAGAGACAGAGACAGAGACAGAGACAGGGACAGAGACAGAGACAGAGACAGAGACAGAGACAGAGACAGAGACAGAGACAGAGACAGAGACAGAGACAGGGACAGAGACAGAGACAGAGACAGAGACAAAGACAGAGACAGAGACAGCGGCATGTGCAGAGGCTGATTCACAGTCAGAGTCAGAGTCAGAGTCAGAGTCAGAGTCAGAGTCAGAGTCAGAGTCAGAGTCAGAGACAGAGTCAGAGACAGAGACAGAGACAGAGACAGAGACAGAGACAGAGACAGAGACAGAGACAGAGACAGAGTCAGAGTCAGAGGCAGAGACAGAGACAGAGACAGCAACAGAGACAGAGATAGACAGAGACAGAGACAGAGACAGAGACAGAGTCAGAGTCAGAGACAGAGACAGAGACAGAGACAGAGACAGAGACAGAGACAGAGACAGAGACAGAGACAGAGACAGAGACAGAGACAGAGACAGAGACAGAGACAGAGACAGAGACAGAGACAGAGACAGAGACAGAGACAGAGACAGAGACAGAGACAGAGACAGAGACAGAGACAGAGACAGAGACAGAGACAGAGACAGAGACAGAGACAGAGACAGAGACAGATGCAGAGGCTGAGGCACAGTCAGAGTCAGAGTCAGAGTCAGAGTCAGAGTCAGAGTCAGAGACAGAGACAGAGACAGAGACAGAGACAGAGACAGAGACAGAGACAGAGACAGAGACAGAGTCAGCGTCAGAGTCAGAGTCAGAGTCAGAGTCAGAGACAGAGACAGAGAAAGAGACAGAGACAGAGACAGAGACAGAGACAGAGACAGAGACAGAGACAGAGACAGAGACAGAGACAGAGACAGAGACAGAGACAGAGACAGAGACAGAGACAGAGACAGAGACAGAGACAGAGACAGAGACAGAGACAGAGACAGAGACAGAGACAGAGACAGAGACAGAGACAGAGACAGAGACAGAGACAGAGACAGAGACAGAGACAGAGACAGAGACAGAGACAGAGACAGAGACAGAGACAGAGACAGAGACAGAGACAGAGACAGAGACAGAGACAGAGACAGAGACAGAGACAGAGACAGAGACAGAGACAGAGACAGAGACAGAGACAGAGACAGAGACAGAGACAGAGACAGAGACAGAGACAGAGACAGAGACAGAGACAGAGACAGAGACAGAGACAGAGACAGAGACAGAGACAGAGACAGAGACAGAGACAGAGACAGAGACAGAGACAGAGACAGAGACAGAGACAGAGACAGAGACAGAGACAGAGACAGAGACAGAGACAGAGACAGAGACAGAGACAGAGACAGAGACAGAGACAGAGACAGAGACAGAGACAGAGACAGAGACAGAGACAGAGACAGAGACAGAGACAGAGTCAGAGTCAGAGACAGAGACAGAGAAAGAGACAGAGACAGAGACAGAGACAGAGACAGAGACAGAGACAGAGACAGAGACAGAGACAGAGACAGAGACAGAGACAGAGACAGAGACAGAGACAGAGACAGAGACAGAGACAGAGACAGAGACAGAGACAGAGACAGAGACAGAGACAGAGACAGAGACAGAGACAGAGACAGAGACAGAGACAGAGACAGAGACAGAGACAGAGACAGAGACAGAGACAGAGACAGAGACAGAGACAGAGACAGAGACAGAGACAGAGACAGAGACAGAGACAGAGACAGAGACAGAGACAGAGACAGAGACAGAGACAGAGACAGAGACAGAGACAGAGACAGAGACAGAGTCAGCGTCAGAGTCAGAGTCAGAGTCAGAGTCAGAGTCAGAGTCAGAGTCAGAGTCAGAGTCAGAGTCAGAGACAGAGTCAGAGACAGAGACAGAGACAGAGACAGAGACAGAGACAGAGACAGAGACAGAGACAGAGACAGAGACAGAGACAGAGACAGAGACAGAGACAGAGTCAGAGTCAGAGTCAGAGTCAGAGTCAGAGTCAGAGTCAGAGTCAGAGTCAGAGTCAGAGACAGAGTCAGAGACAGAGACAGAGACAGAGACAGAGACAGAGACAGAGACAGAGACAGAGACAGAGACAGAGACAGAGACAGAGATAGACAGAGACAGAGGCAGATGCAGAGGCTGAGGCACAGTCAGAGTCAGAGTCAGAGTCAGAGTCAGAGTCAGAGACAGAGACAGAGACAGAGACAGAGACAGAGACAGAGACAGAGACAGAGACAGAGACAGAGACAGAGACAGAGTCAGCGTCAGAGTCAGAGTCAGAGTCAGAGTCAGAGACAGAGACAGACACAGAGACAGAGACAGAGACAGAGACAGAGACAGAGACAGAGACAGAGACAGAGACAGAGACAGAGACAGAGACAGAGACAGAGACAGCGGCATGTGCAGAGGCTGATTCACAGTCAGAGTCAGAGTCTGAGTCCGAGTCAGAGTCAGAGTCAGAGACAGAGTCAGAGTCAGAGTCAGAGTCAGAGTCAGAGTCAGAGTCAGAGTCAGAGTCAGAGTCAGAGTCAGAGTCAGAGTCAGAGACAGAGTCAGAGACAGAGACAGAGACAGAGACAGAGACAGAGACAGAGACAGAGACAGAGACAGAGACAGAGTCAGAGTCAGAGGCAGAGACAGAGACAGAGACAGCAACAGAGACAGAGATAGACAGAGACAGAGGCAGATGCAGAGGCTGAGGCACAGTCAGAGTCAGAGTCAGAGTCAGAGTCAGAGTCAGAGCCAGAGACAGAGACAGAGACAGAGACAGAGACAGAGACAGAGACAGAGACAGAGACAGAGACAGAGACAGAGACAGAGACAGAGTCAGCGTCAGAGTCAGAGTCAGAGTCAGAGTCAGAGACAGAGACAGAGACAGAGACAGAGACAGAGACAGAGACAGAGACAGAGACAGAGACAGAGACAGAGACAGGGACAGAGACAGAGACAGAGACAGAGACAGAGACAGAGACAGAGACAGAGACAGAGACAGAGACAGAGACAGAGACAGAGACAGAGGCATGTGCAGAGGCTGATTCACAGTCTGTGTCAGAGTCAGAGTCAGAGTCAGAGTCAGAGTCAGAGTCAGAGTCAGAGTCAGAGTCAGAGTCAGAGTCAGAGTCAGAGTCAGAGTCAGAGTCAGAGACAGAGTCAGAGACAGAGACAGAGACAGAGACAGAGACAGAGACAGAGACAGAGACAGAGACAGAGACAGAGACAGAGACAGGGACAGAGACAGAGACAGAGACAGAGACAGAGACAGAGACAGAGACAGAGACAGAGACAGAGACAGAGACAGGGACAGAGACAGAGACAGAGACAGAGACAAAGACAGAGACAGAGACAGCGGCATGTGCAGAGGCTGATTCACAGTCAGAGTCAGAGTCAGAGTCAGAGTCAGAGTCAGAGTCAGAGTCAGAGTCAGAGTCAGAGACAGAGTCAGAGACAGAGACAGAGACAGAGACAGAGACAGAGACAGAGACAGAGACAGAGACAGAGACAGAGTCAGAGTCAGAGGCAGAGACAGAGACAGAGACAGCAACAGAGACAGAGATAGACAGAGACAGAGACAGAGACAGAGACAGAGTCAGAGTCAGAGACAGAGACAGAGACAGAGACAGAGACAGAGACAGAGACAGAGACAGAGACAGAGACAGAGACAGAGACAGAGACAGAGACAGAGACAGAGACAGAGACAGAGACAGAGACAGAGACAGAGACAGAGACAGAGACAGAGACAGAGACAGAGACAGAGACAGAGACAGAGACAGAGACAGAGACAGAGACAGAGACAGAGACAGAGACAGATGCAGAGGCTGAGGCACAGTCAGAGTCAGAGTCAGAGTCAGAGTCAGAGTCAGAGTCAGAGACAGAGACAGAGACAGAGACAGAGACAGAGACAGAGACAGAGACAGAGACAGAGACAGAGTCAGCGTCAGAGTCAGAGTCAGAGTCAGAGTCAGAGACAGAGACAGAGAAAGAGACAGAGACAGAGACAGAGACAGAGACAGAGACAGAGACAGAGACAGAGACAGAGACAGAGACAGAGACAGAGACAGAGACAGAGACAGAGACAGAGACAGAGACAGAGACAGAGACAGAGACAGAGACAGAGACAGAGACAGAGACAGAGACAGAGACAGAGACAGAGACAGAGACAGAGACAGAGACAGAGACAGAGACAGAGACAGAGACAGAGACAGAGACAGAGACAGAGACAGAGACAGAGACAGAGACAGAGACAGAGACAGAGACAGAGACAGAGACAGAGACAGAGACAGAGACAGAGACAGAGACAGAGACAGAGACAGAGACAGAGACAGAGACAGAGACAGAGACAGAGACAGAGACAGAGACAGAGACAGAGACAGAGACAGAGACAGAGACAGAGACAGAGACAGAGACAGAGACAGAGACAGAGACAGAGACAGAGACAGAGACAGAGACAGAGACAGAGACAGAGACAGAGACAGAGACAGAGACAGAGACAGAGACAGAGACAGAGACAGAGACAGAGACAGAGACAGAGACAGAGACAGAGACAGAGACAGAGACAGAGTCAGAGTCAGAGACAGAGACAGAGAAAGAGACAGAGACAGAGACAGAGACAGAGACAGAGACAGAGACAGAGACAGAGACAGAGACAGAGACAGAGACAGAGACAGAGACAGAGACAGAGACAGAGACAGAGACAGAGACAGAGACAGAGACAGAGACAGAGACAGAGACAGAGACAGAGACAGAGACAGAGACAGAGACAGAGACAGAGACAGAGACAGAGACAGAGACAGAGACAGAGACAGAGACAGAGACAGAGACAGAGACAGAGACAGAGACAGAGACAGAGACAGAGACAGAGACAGAGACAGAGACAGAGACAGAGACAGAGACAGAGACAGAGACAGAGACAGAGACAGAGACAGAGACAGAGACAGAGACAGAGACAGAGTCAGCGTCAGAGTCAGAGTCAGAGTCAGAGTCAGAGACAGAGACAGAGAAAGAGACAGAGACAGAGACAGAGACAGAGACAGAGACAGAGACAGAGACAGAGACAGAGACAGAGACAGAGACAGAGACAGAGACAGAGACAGAGACAGAGACAGAGACAGAGACAGAGACAGAGACAGAGACAGAGACAGAGACAGAGACAGAGACAGAGACAGAGACAGAGACAGAGACAGAGACAGAGACAGAGACAGAGACAGAGACAGAGACAGAGACAGAGACAGAGACAGAGACAGAGACAGAGACAGAGACAGAGACAGAGACAGAGACAGAGACAGAGACAGAGACAGAGACAGAGACAGAGACAGAGACAGAGACAGAGACAGAGACAGAGACAGAGACAGAGACAGAGACAGAGACAGAGACAGAGACAGAGACAGAGACAGAGACAGAGACAGAGACAGACACAGAGACAGAGACAGAGACAGAGACAGAGACAGAGACAGAGACAGAGACAGAGACAGAGACAGAGACAGAGACAGAGACAGAGACAGAGACAGAGACAGAGACAGAGACAGAGACAGAGACAGAGACAGAGACAGAGACAGAGACAGAGACAGAGACAGAGACAGAGACAGAGACAGAGACAGAGACAGAGACAGAGACAGAGACAGAGACAGAGACAGAGACAGAGACAGAGACAGAGACAGAGACAGAGACAGAGACAGAGACAGAGACAGAGACAGAGACAGAGACAGAGACAGAGACAGAGACAGAGACAGAGACAGAGACAGAGACAGAGACAGAGACAGAGACAGAGACAGAGACAGAGACAGAGACAGAGACAGAGACAGAGACAGAGACAGAGACAGAGACAGAGACAGAGACAGAGACAGAGACAGAGACAGAGACAGAGACAGAGACAGAGACAGAGACAGAGACAGAGACAGAGACAGAGACAGAGACAGAGACAGAGACAGAGACAGAGACAGAGACAGAGACAGAGACAGAGACAGAGACAGAGACAGAGACAGAGACAGAGACAGAGACAGAGACAGAGACAGAGACAGAGACAGAGACAGAGACAGAGACAGAGACAGAGACAGAGACAGAGACAGAGACAGAGACAGAGACAGAGACAGAGACAGAGACAGAGACAGAGACAGAGACAGAGACAGAGACAGAGACAGAGACAGAGGCATGTGCAGAGGCTGATTCACAGTCTGTGTCAGAGTCAGAGTCAGAGTCAGAGTCAGAGTCAGAGTCAGAGTCAGAGTCAGAGTCAGAGTCAGAGTCAGAGTCAGAGACAGAGTCAGAGACAGAGACAGAGACAGAGACAGAGACAGAGACAGAGACAGAGACAGAGACAGAGACAGAGACAGAGACAGAGACAGAGACTGAGACTGAGACAGAGACAGAGACAGAGACAGAGACAGAGACAGAGACAGAGACAGAGACAGAGACAGAGACAGAGACAGAGACAGAGACAGAGACAGAGACAGAGACAGAGACAGAGACAGAGACAGAGACAGAGACAGAGACAGAGACAGAGACAGAGACAGAGACAGAGACAGAGACAGAGACAGAGACAGAGACAGAGACAGAGACAGAGACAGAGACAGAGATAGACAGAGACAGAGGCAGATGCAGAGGCTGAGGCACAGTCAGAGTCAGAGTCAGAGTCAGAATCAGAGTCAGAGACAGAGACAGAGACAGAGACAGAGACAGAGACAGAGACAGAGACAGAGACAGAGACAGAGACAGAGACAGAGACAGAGACAGAGACAGAGACAGAGACAGAGACAGAGACAGAGACAGAGACAGAGACAGAGACAGAGACAGAGACAGAGACAGAGACAGAGACAGAGACAGAGACAGAGACAGAGACAGAGACAGAGACAGAGACAGAGGCATGTGCAGAGGCTGATTCACAGTCTGTGTCAGAGTCAGAGTCAGAGTCAGAGTCAGAGTCAGAGTCAGAGTCAGAGTCAGAGTCAGAGTCAGAGTCAGAGTCAGAGTCAGAGACAGAGTCAGAGACAGAGACAGAGACAGAGACAGAGACAGAGACAGAGACAGAGACAGAGACAGAGACAGAGACAGAGACAGAGACAGAGACTGAGACTGAGACAGAGACAGAGACAGAGACAGAGACAGAGACAGAGACAGAGACAGAGACAGAGACAGAGACAGAGACAGAGACAGAGACAGAGACAGAGACAGAGACAGAGACAGAGACAGAGACAGAGTCAGAGTCAGAGTCAGAGTCAGAGTCAGAGTCAGAGTCAGAGTCAGAGTCAGAGTCAGAGTCAGAGTCAGAGACAGAGTCAGAGACAGAGACAGAGACAGAGACAGAGACAGAGACAGAGACAGAGACAGAGACAGAGACAGAGACAGAGACAGAGACAGAGACAGAGATAGACAGAGACAGAGGCAGATGCAGAGGCTGAGGCACAGTCAGAGTCAGAGTCAGAGTCAGAATCAGAGTCAGAGACAGAGACAGAGACAGAGACAGAGACAGAGACAGAGACAGAGACAGAGACAGAGACAGAGACAGAGACAGGGACAGAGACAGAGACAGAGACAGAGACAAAGACAGAGACAGAGACAGCGGCATGTGCAGAGGCTGATTCATAGTCAGAGTCAGAGTCAGAGTCAGAGTCAGAGTCAGAGACAGAGTCAGAGTCAGAGTCGGAGTCAGAGTCAGAGTCAGAGTCAGAGTCAGAGTCAGAGTCAGCGTCAGAGTCAGAGACAGAGACAGAGACAGAGACAGAGACAGAGACAGAGACAGAGACAGAGACAGAGACAGAGACAGAGACAGAGACAGAGACAGAGACAGAGACAGAGACAGAGACAGAGACAGAGACAGAGACAGAGACAGAGACAGAGACAGAGACAGAGACAGAGACAGAGACAGAGACAGAGACGGAGACGGAGACGGAGACGGAGACGGAGACGGAGTCGGAGTCGGAGTCGGAGTCGGAGGCGGAGTCGGAGTCGGAGTCGGAGACGGAGACGGAGACGGAGACGGAGACGGAGACGGAGACGGAGACGGAGACGGAGACGGAGACGGAGACAGAGACAGAGACAGAGACAGAGACAGAGACAGAGACAGAGACAGAGACAGAGACAGAGACTGAGACAGAGACAGAGACAGAGACAGAGACAGAGACAGAGACAGAGACAGAGACAGAGACAGAGACAGAGACAGAGACAGAGACAGAGACAGAGACAGAGACAGAGACAGAGACAGAGACAGAGACAGAGACAGAGACAGAGACAGAGACAGAGACAGAGACAGAGACAGAGACAGAGACAGAGACAGAGACAGAGACAGAGACAGAGACAGAGACGGAGACGGAGACGGAGACGGAGACGGAGACGGAGACGGAGACGGAGACGGAGACGGAGACGGAGACGGAGACGGAGTCGGAGTCGGAGTCGGAGTCGGAGTCGGAGTCGGAGTCGGAGTCGGAGACGGAGACGGAGACGGAGACGGAGACGGAGACGGAGACGGAGACGGAGACGGAGACGGAGACGGAGACGGAGACGGAGACGGAGACGGAGACGGAGACGGAGACGGAGACAGAGACAGAGACAGAGACAGAGACAGAGACAGAGACAGAGACAGAGACTGAGACAGAGACAGAGACAGAGACAGAGACAGAGACAGAGACAGAGACAGAGACAGAGACAGAGACAGAGACAGAGACAGAGACAGAGACAGAGACAGAGACAGAGACAGAGACAGAGACAGAGACAGAGACAGAGACAGAGACAGAGACAGAGACAGAGACAGAGGCATGTGCAGAGGCTGATTCACAGTCTGTGTCAGAGTCAGAGTCAGAGTCAGAGTCAGAGTCAGAGTCAGAGTCAGAGTCAGAGTCAGAGTCAGAGTCAGAGTCAGAGTCAGAGACAGAGTCAGAGACAGAGACAGAGACAGAGACAGAGACAGAGACAGAGACAGAGACAGAGACAGAGACAGAGACAGAGACAGAGACAGAGACAGAGACAGAGACAGAGACTGAGACTGAGACAGAGACAGAGACAGAGACAGAGACAGAGACAGAGACAGAGACAGAGACAGAGACAGAGACAGAGACAGAGACAGAGACAGAGACAGAGACAGAGACAGAGACAGAGACAGAGACAGAGACAGAGTCAGAGTCAGAGTCAGAGTCAGAGTCAGAGTCAGAGTCAGAGTCAGAGTCAGAGTCAGAGTCAGAGTCAGAGACAGAGTCAGAGACAGAGACAGAGACAGAGACAGAGACAGAGACAGAGACAGAGACAGAGACAGAGACAGAGACAGAGACAGAGACAGAGATAGACAGAGACAGAGGCAGATGCAGAGGCTGAGGCACAGTCAGAGTCAGAGTCAGAGTCAGAATCAGAGTCAGAGACAGAGACAGAGACAGAGACAGAGACAGAGACAGAGACAGAGACAGAGACAGAGACAGAGACAGGGACAGAGACAGAGACAGAGACAGAGACAAAGACAGAGACAGAGACAGCGGCATGTGCAGAGGCTGATTCATAGTCAGAGTCAGAGTCAGAGTCAGAGTCAGAGTCAGAGACAGAGTCAGAGTCAGAGTCGGAGTCAGAGTCAGAGTCAGAGTCAGAGTCAGAGTCAGAGTCAGCGTCAGAGTCAGAGACAGAGACAGAGACAGAGACAGAGACAGAGACAGAGACAGAGACAGAGACAGAGACAGAGACAGAGACAGAGACAGAGACAGAGACAGAGACAGAGACAGAGACAGAGACAGAGACAGAGACAGAGACAGAGACAGAGACAGAGACAGAGACAGAGACAGAGACAGAGACAGAGACAGAGACAGAGACAGAGACAGAGACAGAGTCAGAGTCAGAGTCAGAGTCAGAGTCAGAGTCAGAGTCAGAGTCAGAGTCAGAGTCAGAGTCAGAGTCAGAGTCAGAGTCAGAGTCAGAGTCAGAGTCAGAGTCAGAGTCAGAGTCAGAGACAGAGTCAGAGACAGAGACAGAGACAGAGACAGAGACAGAGACAGAGACAGAGACAGAGACAGAGACAGAGACAGAGACAGAGACAGAGACAGAGACAGAGACAGAGACAGAGACAGAGACAGAGACAGAGACAGAGACAGAGACAGAGACAGAGACAGAGACAGAGACAGAGACAGAGACAGAGACAGAGACAGAGACAGAGACAGAGACAGAGACAGAGACAGAGACAGAGACAGAGACAGAGACAGAGACAGAGACAGAGACAGAGACAGGGACAGAGACAGAGACAGAGACAGAGACAAAGACAGAGACAGAGACAGCGGCATGTGCAGAGGCTGATTCACAGTCAGAGTCAGAGTCAGAGTCAGAGTCAGAGTCAGAGTCAGAGACAGAGTCAGAGTCAGAGTCGGAGTCAGAGTCAGAGTCAGAGTCAGAGTCAGAGTCAGAGTCAGAGTCAGCGTCAGAGTCAGAGTCAGAGACAGAGACAGAGACAGAGACAGAGACAGAGACAGAGACAGAGACAGAGACAGAGACAGAGACAGAGACAGAGACGGAGACAGAGACAGAGACAGAGACAGAGACAGAGACAGAGAC